>JAEHOF010000029.1:0-59815 GCA_018257905.1 Gillenia trifoliata | reverse complement strand
TTGAGCATGCATCATATCCAGCAACAAGAGCATATGTTTCCTTATATATGCAACTCTTTCCTAATTGTACTACGTTTTTTCGAATGTTTCTATCTTGAAATAACCAGAGCATATGCTGGAATGCATCGAAATATATAAAAGAGGAAAAAAAAAACCCAAATGTTTCACAAAATACTCATTTCATCCATTAGGACGCATGTGTTAATAATTAAACTGTAAATGGTGAATAAGATAAATTTACCTCCAAATCAGCTTGATGATGAATGATGATTCTTCCATTGAGTCTTGAATTCTCTGTGTTCAACAATGATGTCTGCATCATAACAAGTGTTATAAGTTACAACCAATCTCATGGAAATCATTTTTTCAGTCTTATCAAGCTTCAGGACTTTCTTCTATTTATGGAAATAAAATCAATTTGGAGATCTTTTAGCCATTTATATGTATAAAACAAATGGACGGTTCATCATGAGGATGCTATTTTTTACTAAAATCGTTGATAGGTTTAACACGTATGGATGACTAAACGATCTTCAAATTGAATGATTTTTTGCATATATGATAGTTAGATGATGATAAATAGAATAAATGGTTTCGATTATGATGTTTGAATGGTAAATGTTCGTTAATCGTAAGTGGGGGGACACAAGCATTAATTATCCATTGTGAACATGCACATATACCTCTATAAATAGAGGGGGATACGGGTTGTTTTATGCATGATTATTTATTATTTCTCTTCATCCAGTTCTCTAACTAAATCCTCTACATATATATACATTATGTTCTTGTACAAAAAGCTCTAGTAATTAAATATCTGTAGATTAATTACTAGTTATATTTTGAGTGTTCTTGTTTATATTTTTGAGTGTTTGGTTTAACTTTGGTAGTGCAAAACATTGTTGAACATCGGAGTGAGTCCGGGCTTCATTGTATCCACAAGATATATTTGCAATTCCCCTTTGCACACAAGTAGTGGGAGCAAATAGTGTCTGAAAAATAGCGAATTTATACGTGCCTTGAAGCAACCTATCTTTCATCCTTCTCCCTAGCCATTACCCACATATCATCTCGATTTAACTCTGATGTGCTTTTACTAAGCTAAGGTTCAAGTCCATAAGACACCTTAGTTATGCACAGAGCTTTCAAGAAATTGCTCAAGTATTTTTACAAAAGTTTTTTAATCTTATATAATATACATATACATATATATATAAAATTTATATTTTAAAAATGGTGGAGGATTGTTAGAAAGTTTTCATAATATAAAATGGATTAATTGAAACTGGTGGTGAAGAAGAATGGAGACAGAGAAAGAATGAAGCGGTGCCAGCGGGTATGCCTTTTCTGGAACGATTGCATTCTTATGTATAGTTTCTATGAAACTGATTTGAAATTAGATGGGCAGTCACCGCCCCAATTTCTTGACAGCCACCGTTTCAGTTTATGTACAAACAGATGTATGTGCTTACAAATTTAATTAACAACCATTTGATCATCTTTTCAATTAATCTGATGGCTATTAATAGACAACTCTTAATCATTGAAGAGGTATTGCAGAGGTATTGCACCTCTCTGAACAGGCACATATACCTCTATAAATAGAGGGGCATACGGGTTGTTTTATGCACGATTATTTATTATTTCTCTTCATCCAGTTCTCTAACTAAATCCTCTACATATATATACATTATGTTCTTGTACAAAAAGCTCTAGTAATTAAATATCTGTAGATTAATTACTAGTTATATTTTGAGTGTTCTTGTTTATATTTTTGAGTGTTTGGTTTAACTTTGGTAGTGCAAAACATTGTTGAACATCGGAGTGAGTCCGGGCTTCATTGTATCCACAAGATATATTTGCAATTCCCCTTTGCACACAAGTAGTGGGAGCAAATAGTGTCTGAAAAATAGCGAATTTATACGTGCCTTGAAGCAACCTATCTTTCATCCTTCTCCCTAGCCATTACCCACATATCATCTCGATTTAACTCTGATGTGCTTTTACTAAGCTAAGGTTCAAGTCCATAAGACACCTTAGTTATGCACAGAGCTTTCAAGAAATTGCTCAAGTATTTTTACAAAAGTTTTTTAATCTTATATAATATACATATACATATATATATAAAATTTATATTTTAAAAATGGTGGAGGATTGTTAGAAAGTTTTCATAATATAAAATGGATTAATTGAAACTGGTGGTGAAGAAGAATGGAGACAGAGAAAGAATGAAGCGGTGCCAGCGGGTATGCCTTTTCTGGAACGATTGCATTCTTATGTATAGTTTCTATGAAACTGATTTGAAATTAGATGGGCAGTCACCGCCCCAATTTCTTGACAGCCACCGTTTCAGTTTATGTACAAACAGATGTATGTGCTTACAAATTTAATTAACAACCATTTGATCATCTTTTCAATTAATCTGATGGCTATTAATAGACAACTCTTAATCATTGAAGAGGTATTGCAGAGGTATTGCACCTCTCTGAACAGGCACATATACCTCTATAAATAGAGGGGCATACGGGTTGTTTTATGCACGATTATTTATTATTTCTCTTCATCCAGTTCTCTAACTAAATCCTCTACATATATATACATTATGTTCTTGTACAAAAAGCTCTAGTAATTAAATATCTGTAGATTAATTACTAGTTATATTTTGAGTGTTCTTGTTTATATTTTTGAGTGTTTGGTTTAACTTTGGTAGTGCAAAACATTGTTGAACATCGGAGTGAGTCCGGGCTTCATTGTATCCACAAGATATATTTGCAATTCCCCTTTGCACACAAGTAGTGGGAGCAAATAGTGTCTGAAAAATAGCGAATTTATACGTGCCTTGAAGCAACCTATCTTTCATCCTTCTCCCTAGCCATTACCCACATATCATCTCGATTTAACTCTGATGTGCTTTTACTAAGCTAAGGTTCAAGTCCATAAGACACCTTAGTTATGCACAGAGCTTTCAAGAAATTGCTCAAGTATTTTTACAAAAGTTTTTTAATCTTATATAATATACATATACATATATATATAAAATTTATATTTTAAAAATGGTGGAGGATTGTTAGAAAGTTTTCATAATATAAAATGGATTAATTGAAACTGGTGGTGAAGAAGAATGGAGACAGAGAAAGAATGAAGCGGTGCCAGCGGGTATGCCTTTTCTGGAACGATTGCATTCTTATGTATAGTTTCTATGAAACTGATTTGAAATTAGATGGGCAGTCACCGCCCCAATTTCTTGACAGCCACCGTTTCAGTTTATGTACAAACAGATGTATGTGCTTACAAATTTAATTAACAACCATTTGATCATCTTTTCAATTAATCTGATGGCTATTAATAGACAACTCTTAATCATTGAAGAGGTATTGCAGAGGTATTGCACCTCTCTGAACAGGCACATATACCTCTATAAATAGAGGGGCATACGGGTTGTTTTATGCACGATTATTTATTATTTCTCTTCATCCAGTTCTCTAACTAAATCCTCTACGTAGAGAGAATTCACCGCAAAGGCGATGTCAGCCTACTAAAAGTGAGATAATTTAAGTCCCCCAACAATACTACGATAATGTGTAGGATCGCCTTAAGGAGTGCCTTCATATTTGAACAACTTGGTCAGGTAAACAAGGTGTAGGACAAGGTTTGTAGTGACTCATCTCGCCTTTACTCAACAAATATGTGGCATACTTTGTCCGATTAACAAACAATCTTGATTCTCGTGGGCGAGACTTGTAACCCCGTAAAATAATGGAGTTTCTCAAGATCCTTCATATCAAACGCTTTTCCCAAATCCTTAACCAATGCATCGACTAAACTAACATTGTTTCCATTTAATTATGTCATCTACATAAAGTAGAAGAACAAGAAGAGTCATACTAGATGACTTGACAAATAAAGAAGTGTTTGTCGAGGATTGCTCGGGCCAAGAGTGCGTAGATGAGATGTAAACCTTTCTGCCTGTGCACTAGGAACCCGTTTCCTGCACTACAATGACTTGATCAGCTTTACAAACATGGCGAGGGACGCAGAAGGATCTACAAATCCCGGTGGTTGACTCATGTATACCTCATGAAGAATGCCATGTAGAAAGCATTTTTAACATCGAGCTTCGTTTAAGAGTCCAATGAAATTGTGCAGCCAAAGATAGAATCCAATCGTGACATTGTATCTTTAACAATCAGACTAAATGTTTTCATAGTCCAAGCTAGCCTCTTGATGAAAACCCTTTGCCACTAGTCTCGCTTTTTATGTCGAGAGATTGTGTGCCATCTAAATTCTCTTTCAATTTGAATACCCATTTACACCTCCCACAACATTCTTATTGGGTGGTAAAGGAGCGAGAATCCAAGTATTCCCGTTTGTATAAGGCTTGAACTTCTTCACCATAGCTTGTCGCTATCTGTGCACTTTGGAAGCTTGAAGATAGGCGCAGGGCTCACAATCCGCAAAAGCTAACATGAGATTTCGCAGCAACAAATGCCTTCTTTAACAATCCCCGGATGGACCTTGTCTTCATAGGATGACTATTAAGTGAAGTAGATGGAAGCTCACATCGAGTGATGTGTAGTCGTAGAGATTGAAGACTCTTCATTTGATGTCTTCTTCATAACAGTTCTTGACTTTGACCTTGTCCCCCATAGAATGACTAAGTGGAGCTACATGAAGCTCATTAACAAAAGATGGAGCAACAGAGATCGAAGGCTCAGCCATGTGATGAAGTAGCAAAGATATATAGGAACCCGAAGAAATGTTACCCTGTACATTCTCACAAGAGTGGTTAGATTCAATTGGTGAATCAGATGACGTGTGAAGATTTAGTGCACCAGAAGTATTCGTACTTTGCTGTTGACATATTGGCATCCACTGTGGAAGCATGTGAAACTGGTTATGGTAAACTCATGTGTGGAGATGTATGTGTCTGAGAAGGTGTATGTATTTGAGAAGTTGTGTTTGATGTAGGAAAAAGGTGAGTGATATCTGAAGCATGGTTTAGGAAAGGAGGAACTGGTTGGAATATGTGATGGAATTGAAGTGGAGATAGACATGGAACTAGTTGGTTGAGCAAATGGGAATATCTCTTCATCAAATAACACATGCCTTGTAATATAAATCCTACCTGAGTGACGATTCAAGCATAAGTACCCTTTGTAACTAAAGTATATCCAACAAATACACATCTCTCGGATCGTGGCTGTAATTTGTTACTATTATAAGGTCTCGAGAAGAGGGTAAATTGCATACATCCAAATACTTTCAAAAGGGTTATCGTAGTTCATGCTTGAATAAGCAAAAATAGGGAGATTTCATATTCAACACTTTACTAGGCATTCTATTGATAAGAAAATTAGCAAGAAAAGAAAGCATGAAACCAGAATTTAGTTGGCAAGACGCAGAGTAAGAAGAGTTATAGCTGTCTCGACAATGTGTCTATGCTTTCTTTCTCTCGCACTACCATTTTGTTCAAGAGTATAAGGGCATGCTTTCTGGTGTAAAATACCTTTTGAGGCCAGAAAGTGTTGAAAATATTTGCTAATGTATTCTCCCCCATCACTTTGTAAGATTTTAATAGTAGTATTGAACTCGATTAAGCACATAAGCATGAAATTTTACAAAGGTATCAAAGCAATCAGATTTATTGAACAAAGGAAATATCCAACAATATTTTGTACAATCATCAAGAAAAATGACGTAGTATTTGTGACCAGTAGAGGAATGATAGGGAGAGGGACCTCAAATATCCGTATGTACAATATCAAAAGGTCAGGAACAGATTGTGGGGACTCATACAAAGCTCGCAAGCATTGAATGCTTAAGTTAATCGATCTCACCCCTCTTTCCCTCCTCTCTCTCCTCCCTCCCTCCTTTCTTTAATGGTGAGATCGCTAGGCATTCAATGCTTGCGAGCACCGGTGTACTCCTACTCCCATTCAGATTTGGACAATGGAAAAGGTTGTTTACACATTTTGTCTCGCATACAATATTGACATACTAGTGAGCTAGAATCTACCGACAACTTCAGATTTGCTGTTGAAAGCATAGATTTGATTACTTCATTTGTAGGATGGCCTAGCCTATTATGCCAGAGTATGAAGAACTCTTTGTCTAAGAAATGCAGTGAATTGTGGAAGTGAGGATAGTTTTAGTGTAGGTAAGGGAATAAAGTCCATTAAGCATCTCCTTTGATGAAGAATTCTCCCCATCATGTCCTGGATTTGAAACCAAAATGCATTATATAAAATATGAACCTATTATCAAGAAAAATTGATGAATAGATAACAAGCTAGTGGCAAGATCAGGGACATTAAGGATACTAGGAAGTGTAAAGACACGTCTACTGTAAACCAAAGAAGAAACCTATCAATATGTGCAACATTAAGGCCAGAGCCATTACCTATCATGATAGTATCCTTGCTAGTAGTTGGAGTAACATTAGACAAAGCTGATAAATTCGCAGTCATGTGGTTAGTGGCGCCACTGTCTGTGAGCCACATTTGGACTGGAGACCTACTATTTGTGTTTGTAGCCATGGTAGCCAATGCAGAAGCAAGAGGATTACCCTGGATATGAATAATGAATCGATGAGAGCAGTTCAAAGCAATGATTCGACTAAAAACAGATTTGGCAACCGGGCCACACCCCACCCTCGATACCCACGTGGATCGAGTGCGAGCGTGCCGGCCGACACTCGTAAGTGACGGTCATTAAATGCATGACAACACTTAGTGTAACCAAAATTAAATTGTAATAAAGTTGCAAAACTTGGCTTCAATATGCATATGGTTCCGAGCGTACTAATTTTGAAACAAATGAAAACAAATGATAAACTCGAGTTCCTAGAATCTCTATCCATAACAGGATGGATATTATTATAGAAACCGAAAAGGTAGATCCCTACATGGTCGGGATGTGGATGATCGAGAGCTGCCACGCAAAATCCTCGATCGCGTCTAGGGATGCATTATCACTATGTCCCGAAGGGGGCGCGTTAAAAAACAAAAGTGTGAGGGACAAAAATAAAAAGTTTTAGCAAACCTTTCTTTTCAACATAATAACCCCTGCTTTGAAATCCCGTATAATTGTAAAATCATACTATCATAATATGTATCCAAAACGTACTTTACAAGTATAGCTGAAAACGTATGCTTCAATATACAATATTCGTGAGATAGCAAAACATATTTCCAATAGTCCTTTCATCATATATATCAATAATATAAATATAGAAAAACCAACACAAAGGGTATATACGCGATCACCCATGTAACGGTTGAGGAACACCTCTCAATCACCGTACAAACTCAATACGCATCAAATAATTTGTACTCCTAGTACCACACATGTGTTGCGCCGCAGCGCGTCACACTCGAGTCCCAGCCGCAGGGGGCCTTTTCTCCATAAACAACAATAAACGTAAGTATGCT
Organism: Gillenia trifoliata; assembly: GCA_018257905.1. Taxonomy (NCBI): domain Eukaryota; kingdom Viridiplantae; phylum Streptophyta; class Magnoliopsida; order Rosales; family Rosaceae; genus Gillenia; species Gillenia trifoliata. Next base: position 52,385 of record JAEHOF010000029.1, on the reverse strand, counting down.
TGCACTAAGGTATTTATTGGACAATACCCCGGAGTACAAAGCAAGGGTGTGACCTAAACATGTGAGAACTCATCCGCTGCCGTATAGTGTACTACAACGTAGTGAAAGCATACTCAAGTGTGTTTGAAAACATACATACATACTCATGTGTATAGATATAGGAGCCAAAATCCCATTCATAATTCTGCAAATATCAAGTATTGCATAAATAAATATTTCCTCAAAACCATATAATAAAATATCATTTAATATTTATACAAAAGTGATATCGAAGCATAACCCATTTCATATCATATAATCATACTTGATAAATAATCCCAATCACCAATTAAATCCATTTCCCAATATATATACCATAAATAGAACAAATATGGTTGCATAAATAATTATCAACAAGTATATATATTTATTAATAAATATATATAAATAAACATGCCTCAAAGCCATTTAAAACCATATATAAATCAAAATCATATTTAATTTTAAACATAAAATCCATTTAATAAAGCAAATGTCCACTCACAAGCGATCGTGGGAGTGAAATCTCTCAAGGCTCCTCCCTGGGTGTGCAAGTGAGTCGAAGAATTACCTATTTAATATTAGGGAACAAATTAGAACTTCCTAAAATAAATTAAAATAGGCCTTAACGAAAATCCCCCAAAATATTATTATTTTAACAAAACGCAAAACGATTCGGGAGTTCCGAAAACCCTACCGCCGCCGTCCACCGCCGTGCGCCGGCCGGAACGGCTGACGCTGGGCCACACGCGCGGAGGTGGCTCACGCGCCGGCACGTGTCGCCACGCCGCGCGCGCTCCCACGCGCCGGGGCACGTGTCACCTACGCTGCAAGACGTGTCCCCACGCGCGGCCGACGCGGCCCACGCGCCGTCGACGTCGCCGTTAGTTAACGGAATATACCTTTTTTGGATCTTAATATGCCGACGCCGTCAGAATATTCCGTTACCGTTGAAGGAATATTCGTCGTCTTCTTCTTTTGCGCCTCGGTCGCCGGAGCGCTTCCGCGCCGCCGTCTCGGTTCGGGCTTGGATTCGGAAAATAACACCGATTAAGTCCCAAAACTTCAAAAAATTCATAACTCCTCTTCTGCCTCTGGCCAAATTGAACGCGGCCATATATCGAATTGAATGGTATTCAGGAGTAGAATATTTTCATACCAATTTGAGGCCGGGAAAGTGGCCGGAGATGGCCTGAAATTGGCCGGAAAGCTTCGAAACTGACCTCGTTTCCTCTCCTTCAAAACCGCACCAAATGGGACGTTCTTATATCGATTTGAACCTACTCAATCCAATAAAACCAATGGTAATGTTCTCGAGGCTTACCTTGGTTTGGTTTGCATTTAAAATGGACGGGTAGTTTCTCTAAACCGCCCGACAGCCGGGTTTGAACGCTCGGGGCTCGAGCGCTCTTGAGATTCCAAGATCACAGCCCCGTCCAAAATGACTAGATTTTGGGCGACTTGATTGACGGTTTTGTGATTCTATCCAAAGTTAGGGTTTTGTCGGTTCGTTTTTTTGGCCGAGAGAGAAAATGGGAGAGAAAGAGAGAGAGAGAGGTTGGGACGTGCGTAAAACAATGGGGAGGGTTGGCCGGGCCGTGGCAAGCGCCCAAAAACCCTAATTCCCATACACGGAGTGGTAAATTAGCCAAAATGCCCTACACTTTAAAGTTCCGTAAATCGTTCGGTTTGAACTCCGAATTGAGTTCCGTTTGCGCCACGCGCTTGTGTCGACGAGTACATCAAGAATATGTAAAGAAAACAATTTTTACAAGTCGTCCGAAAAGTCAACAAAGTCAACATTGACCACTAGGGGTATTTTTTGGTAATTTCACATAAATTTTGGGATCTATTGTAACACGAAATTCCCATATTGGCATTATCAAAGAAGGCTATAAGATGGAGGTGGATGGGGTGGTGGTGCATGAGGAACATGAGAAGATATCCTACTACCTGGCGCTCCGAGGAACGCAACACCGAGGAGGAATATACTCCCGAGCTAGTGAGAGTGGACTTTTGTTATGAAATGGTTTTAGATTATGGTTTTGGTTTTAGATTATGGTTTTGGTTATGCATAAAGGTATTGGTATTTGATATTGATTTTAATGAGTATACCTATTTATGCAACGCTTGAATATTTTTTGAAATTATAAAGTTAATGTTATCCTTTATTTAAACACATGATGTATGTATGTTTTCAAACACACTTGGTATGCTTTCACTACGTTTGTAGTACTCTGCCTCACTGGCCGTGAGACAAGTCTCATGTTTGGGTCACACGCACTGTACTCCGTGAGTATTGTCCGGTAAATACCTTAGTGCAAGCTTGTTCTACGTTTATGTTTATTTTTGGGGAAGGACCCACAACGTAAGGATTCTGTGACGCGCTATTGCGCAAGTGCTTACATGTGTGTGGTACTAGAGTACAAATGGATTGATAACGAAAAGTGCTTGTATGAGGATTGGGATGAGGTTCCTCAACACATACATGGGTGATTGCACATATACCCCGTGTTGGTTTTTTATTCTAATTATTGATATATATTGTGGTATGATCTCTTGGAAACATAAATGGTCATTTGGCGATTATACTTTGAGATTTACTTTCGCTTATATATACATAGTATGATTTGACATATACTACGATAGTATGATTTATACCTATATTGGAATTTCAAACAAAGGGGTTAATATGTTGAAAAGAGAAAAGTGGTTTAGAAAACTTTTCTTTTTTCGTCCACTCACACCTTTGTGTTGCGCCCCTTCGTGACTTAGGCCCCGTTTTTGGTATTGTTTTTTCACTAAAACCGCCTACTTTAAAGCAAGCAGATAAAGTGTTTGGTAAATGAAATATACCGCTTATTTTAAAAGTTATAGCATTAAACATCAATCTCTTGCTAAAAGATGGAGGTTGCTTTTAAAAAGTCGCTTTTATAAGCAGCTTTTTTTAAAGCACAAAGAACCCCAACCGACCCTTAGTAAATGTATCCGGGTGATGTCGAGGCATTTGATTTGGCAGCCTGAACTCTCCCGACAATGTAGGGATTTATCTTTCATTTAGTTTCTTTTAATAATATCCACCGTTATGGGATAGAAATTTTAGGAGCTTGACTCTATCTTTTATTCCGTTGCCTTATATTAGTTACGCTCCGAACTCCAGTGCATTTTGTAATAATTTCCGCAACTATTTGGCGGTTTAAATTTGATAATTTAAGTGTTGTCATGCATACAATGGCTTCGTCACTTACGTGTGTTTCCAGCAACACGCCTCAAACCTCTGTCCACGTGATTTTGAGGCTGGTGTCGAAGAGGATCAAGATGTTTGGGAAACTCTTGTCGACTGTCTTTTTCTAATCGCACTTCTCATGCACAAAACCATTGGAACTTGCATCTCGATCTTGGGGACCAGCTCCATACCTCATCAAACTTTGGATATCAATTTTATCTTTCATAATTAATGATCATACTTCATTATGTTTCGTTTTATTCTTTACTAAAGAAAACGGATATGCTTACCACGTTTGTTGGGTTTAAGAAGTTGATTGAAAATCGACTAAATTTGAAAATCAAAACATTGCAAATGGATGGTGGTGAGGAATTTGTAAGAATGCATACTTGACTAGCAATGTCATAGATCACGACCAAGTTTATGAAGTTATGTAGTATACCCGAAGAAGCCATTAGACCAAATGAACGCAGTAAAGATCTTCTACTGTTAAATGTTCCTAGTTCAACTAGTGATAGTCTAGTATTTTTTAACGTGTTTAACACATGAGCAAGGACCTTCCATTTATAGATACAAAACCTAACCACTTCCCAATCTATCAGTGGATGTGGCCGGCAAATCCCGTTGTATTTTGAAAGACTGGGAAGTAGTGGAATATTGCCATGACTTCTATCTCGTAGACTTGTAAGTCCTCAATTTCAGGGATAAGATTAACATGTATTATAACTCTTATTAATTCAAAATTGTTGACGTCATATTTGCCCGTTATCATGATTGACTAAGTCCAATTAGATCTTATAGAATTCACAAGTCGATTATTCATGCAATTTCTACGAGATAATAGGATTGGTCATCAAATATCTTGTCCCTAGAAGTCTCAACATAATGATTTAGTCGAAAGAAAACATCGACAAAGAACCAATTTTGCGCACAACCGTGGATGGCTATGATAAACATTAGAATCCTCCACAAACACCGGCGAGGGGTGAATTGGGATTATTTCGGGGGTGTGATTGAATCCATGTTGATTGCCTGCATATCTCTGAGGAGAATCAAATCACAAGTAAAGTTCTAGAAAGGATGATGTGGATGTATGCTACATCGACTACATTATTGACGAGTATAAGCCTATAGCAGGGTGTGTAGGAGAGATGAATTCCATGAATATGTCTACATGTAGATGACGGCGTGTAAAGAATAGTTAGTCCTTGTGAGGGTTGTATGAGCTTGTCTTTGGCGAAACCATGGCATTGGTACTTTTAAAGATCTTGAGAGTCCTTGTAGAGAAGGTAATCCATTAAATCCAGAGAGAATCTAAGAGGATATCTAGCCTAAGATATCGGATTCTTGTAGGATTATGATTACATGTGGTTATGTTTTAGATTCAGTATATTTGTTACCAAGAAGGATACATGTCCGCTAAGCAACGTGAAACTTATGCAGCAACCCAAACTAGGCCCTCTTACTGATCTGTGACGTTGAACCGAAGCCACCAGCAAAGAGCCCAGCACTCCTACCGTACTGAATTGATGTTTCTATACATTCAAAAGCCATAAAGAACTTAAATAATAAATCATTAGTTTAAACTTTAATTTGAGATGATAGTATACTTATGCTATCACTTAACAAAGATAAAGAGTCCAAAACCTGCAAGCGTTTCATGAAGGAAGCTATGGTTGCTTTTCCATCAGGACCTAAGTCATACGATCTAATTGAGAAGTTTTTTTCAAAATCCCATCATGCTTTCTCGGTTCCCAGTGCAGATTTTGTGGAATTTTCTTAGCAGCTGCAGCCGGTGGCCTTGGCATGAACAACATCCAGACTACCAGACTGGTTTGCACCCATTGTTGTTCCTCCACAACATGACGTTGATTTATTTGTCCCAGGAAAGGTTGACAGCGACCTTGGCATGAAGAATGTTGGTGCAGAAGAATTAAGTATTGCCATTGTGAAAGCTCTAAGAAAATAAGGACTAATTCTGCAACTATTGCAGGCTAGTACGATTCAATGGAATGTACGTCCCAACATGATTACTATAATCTACCGAAAAAAATGTAAAAGGTAAGTGAATCATGTCGAATCAAACAAATTGTTTTCCACTAAAACAATATGAGCATATATAAATGCTCCCTACATAATTAAACATTCACAGTACGTGAATCTCAGGATGGTTCTTACTTCCTACGGTCCTACCTCAATTCTAAAGATAGGGGAAATATTACTGTCACAACAAAGTTTTATATAACTGTTGGGTGGAGATCAGGCTCTACTTTCCATCAACAGACACTAGTTGTTTCCTGACGTATACAAACTGCCAAACCACATGTTTGTTAGAGAAGACTCTCCTACATCAAATTACTCTCTTAGTCAAGTGCCAGCTCATTATTAGTTAGCAGGTTAATATTGATGTAATAATCTTAATTAATCATGTTTAGTTGGTGTTTTGCTTCTATAAGCATATGTATATATAGTTGGGTTTACCCAGATTATTAAGAGATGAGATTCATTCCATTCTACCGAACTACAAACTTATCTTCTTCTATGAGTTTTCTCCAAACCTTCTAGCATTTTTACAAAGATTATCAATGGAGTCGTTCATTCCTGTTAATATGGTATCAATCGCTGGATCTGCAGCAACATCTGTAGCTCCGATCCTTGCTTCCGCTCGTTTCTCTGCGATTCTGACGATCTTCGCGACTTCGTCCATTTTGGCTTCTACGATAAGTTGTTTCTTCGATTCCTTAATTTCTTTTTAGACTCTCTCCACAATCTTTGATTCTTGCTGATCACTTCAATTTCGTTGTTTCACTGCTTGTTGGTTGCCTTGATTTGGTAAAATTTCTGGATTTTTACAAACCCTAGAATCCTAATTTCAGTTGTGAATCATGGGGAAATTCAGTGTCTCCTATTGATTTGCTTAATAGTGTGTCCAAGTATGTTTCTCTGAAATTGATGATACAAATTATATTCAATGGAGTTATCAAGTTGAGAAACTGTTGAAAGTGTCTCGTTTGACTGGGTTTCTGGATGGAAGTCTATATTCTCCTGTCGACTATGACAGTGATGAATTTTTGGAATGGGAAGCTAGTGGACTCAGTCTAATTAGTGTTAATTTGTCTGATGATGCTTTCTATGAGATTATTACATGTGTTTCTACTTCTAATGCTTGGAAGGCTTTGAAGACCCGTTATTCTTCTATTTCTGACCTCAAAATCATGCATTTGAAGAATAATCTTCATGATATGCACAAAGGCTCGATAATATTGAGACCTATTGAAATGTGTGTAAGGACTGCAAGGCACCAACTTGGTGTTGTGGGTGAGCCTATTTCTGATCAGGATATGGTGATGATCATACTCAAAGGCTTACCTGTTGAGTACAACTTTTTTAAATCTCATCAGAGCTCGGCCTATTCGTATAATATTTAGTGAGCTCAGAGATTTGTTGCTTGAGGAAGAAAGTGATCTTGATGCAACCGCTAAGTCATGCCACTCTCTTTATTAACGGCTATATTCGGGAAGTTCAAGGCCCTTCATCTATTGATACTCAGAAGTCTTCCATGCCTATTTCATTTTAGGGGGTTTAGGTCTACTAATGGCCAATCCTCTTATGCTTAGTCTCTCACTTCTCTCAAGGCAAAATAAATGAATTCACATTTGAATCATGGTCGCAATACCTATCATGGCAGAGGTGGTATTGAATCGTAGTGTTGGCGTCGTGGTGGCTAGAACTTTAATCAGTGGAACAATCCTTCTAGTTAAGGGTATAATAATGGATATGGGCCCAATGCTCACTATTACGTGATGCCCAATCCAACCTATTTAATATTAGGAATAATATTAAAAACATCCCTAAAATAAATAATAATAACCTTTAATAAAAAGAACCTAAAAAATAACATTATTTTAGCGAAAATGGGCCCGAAAAATGATTTGGGACCCGGTGCCTTCCCACCGCCGTGCAGACTGCTGCAGGCGCCGTATGCGCCTGGGGTAAAACCTGGCTCTGACGCGCTCGCCATCACAAGTAGGAGGGTTGCCACGCGCCTCCACGTGCCGGCACGTGTCGCTGCCGACACCGCGCCGTCGACGTCATCTCACGCGGCCTACCGACGTCCACTTCACGCCGGTCATCTCACGCTGCCTACCGGACGCCACTTCATGCGTTGCCGATCAGCCATCGCGCTTTAAAGTTAACGACGCTCGCTAAAGTTAACTAATATACTCTTTTCGACAGAATATACCGACGCCGTCAGAATATTCTCTGCTACGGTGACAGAATATTTCGTCTCCTTCAACCTCTCACGGAGTCAGCTGCCGGGTACTGTTCGCCAATGGAACTGAAAAATTCATCAAAATTGTCCAAAATCTCAAAATTCATACCTTCTTCATTTCTTAGCCAAATTCGACGATCCATATATCAAAATGAATGTATTGAAGAGGAGAATATTTTCATACCAAATTGGGGCCTAGAATGGCTAGAAGTGGCCTAAAATTGGCCTAAAGCCTCGGAAAAACCCTAAATCCGTTCCACTAAAAACTACACCAAAATTCACGTTCAGAGGGCGGAATTGAAACCTACTAATGGGATAAAACCAATGGAAATGTTTTTGAGGCTTACCTAGGCTCCGAATTGTAACGAACTTCGATGAGCAAAGCTTGTCGTTGCCCAAAGACGGCTGGCCGATTTGGCTCGAGTTCGCACCCCGGTCACAGCCTCTGGTCAAGAATGACGAGGCAATTGTAACGAATATGGTTTCCATGTGGTGGTTTGATGGTTTTTGTGATTAAACCAATTCTTAGTGGTTTTTTGTAAACTGGCCGAGGGTGAGAAAGTGGGGAGGGAGAGGCGAGAGGACTGTGGAGATAGGAGTGAGAGGAATAGCTTTACTGCCAGCCTGTGTCAAAACCCAATAAACCCTAGTTTAACTTACGAGTATAAAATTACTAAAATGCCCCGAACTTTAAAGTTCCGTAAAATATTCCTTTTAACTCCAAATTGAGTTCATTAAGGGCCCACGTGTTCGTATCGACGAAAGTACTACTTGCATATGTAAAGAAATTAATTTCCACATGTCGTTTTCAAAAGTCAACAAAAGTCAACATTTGTTCACTAGGAATATTTTGGTAATTTTACATGAATTTTTGGGACGGGTTGTAACATCTTCTCTCCATAGAAAAGTAATTGGTGTTTATTCAAAATTATTAAAAAAAAATCATAAGATGGGTGTCCAAGTCTGGCATGCCAAACATCTTGAGTTCTCTTCTTTCCGTATAAAACTTTCTTCGTAGTGATGCTTTTGGGCAGCACAAATGTGATAAAGGCCGTTAGAGCTACTGCTAACTAGAAGAACCTTCCTTGTCTTGTTGTCCTTAATACAAACCGTAAGCATTCATGATGAAATAACAGTCATAATCATGACAAAATCTCTAAATTGATAAAGGATTTTTCCAAATGGCAGGAACACATAAGACTTCTTTAAGATCCAATGAACTCATTGGTGTGCATAGCTTTCTATCCGCAATTTATGTAATAGAAAGATGAGACCCGTTATCGACAATAATATAATCAGTACCTGTATAAGGTTGCATCTTATTAAGTATACGAGGATCAGAAACCATGTGATGGGTTGTTACGGAGTCAAAACATCAATTCATTGGGTCTGAGGAAGAGCCTGAATGAGCGGCAGTATAGGCATAGTTTTCGCGTTAAGGGCAGACGCGAGAGTCATGATAATCCTTTCCACATTTTTGACAAGGGCTATCAAACTGGTATTTGGAGTAGTTGGATGACGTTGGGAGCAGCAGTGGACGATGGTTAGATGAAGCTGGGTTGTGTCGAGAGTTAGTGTAACTTGGACCACCTCTATTTTGAGGCCAATGATTGCCATAATTTCGATCTCAATTGCTTCTCCATCCACCATCACGTTTGAAGTTTTTGCTATAGTCTCGATTATCATAATTGTTATGGTTGTTGTTCCCGTTTCGACCACGTCCTCGTCCGTGTCCCTTGGCTTGTATCTATTGTTGGAATTTGGTTTGTTGCATGATTGGTAGGCTACTCGATCTGTAACGAGTGCAGCTTCGGTTGATAGTGAAAGTGTTGACATCTTCTTCTGAAGTTCTTGAAGGAGTAAATCAAAGAATTGCTCAAAAGTGAGAGATTGACGAAGATGAAGAGAAGTAGTGAACTCCTTTTATTCGTAACTCATGGCATCTAAAATATATTCGATTATGACAAACAATGAATTAATTGAAAATGCATTCATTGGCTTTGAGAAGTTTGAGAAACATCAAATGCAGCAGATGAGAGAGCAGAGTCTGTAGCCATTGAGAGTTAGCAGGAGAGTACACGAGGATCAGAAACCATGTGATGGGTTGTTATAGAGTCAAAACATCAATTCATTGGGTCTGAGGAAGAGCCTAAATGAGCGGCAGTATAGGCATAGTTTCGCGTTAAGGGCAGACGCGAGAGTCATGATCATCCTTTCTACATTGTTGACAAGGGCTATCAAACTGATATTTGGAGTAGTTAGATGACGTTGGGAGCAGCAGTGGACGATGGTTAGATGAAGGTGGGTTGTGTCGAGAGTTAGTGTAACTTGGACCACCTCTATTTTGAGGCCAATGATTGCCATAATTTCGATCTCAATTGTTTCATCATCCACCATCACGTTTGAAGTTTTTACTATAGTCTCGATTATCATAATTGTTATGGCTGTTGTTCCCGTTTCGACCACGTCCTCGTCCGTGTCCTTTGGCTTGTATCTATTGTTGGAATTTGGTTTGTTGCATGATTGGTAGGCTACTCGATCTGTAACGAGTGCAGCTTTGGTTGATAGTGAAAGTGTTGACATCTTCTTCTGAAGTTCTTGAAGGAGTAAATCAAAGAATTGCTCAAAAGTGAGAGATTGACGAAGATGAAGAGAAGTAGTGAACTCCTTTTATTCGTAACTCAGGGCATCTAAAATATATTCGATTATGACAGACAATGAATTAATCGAAAATGCATTCATTGGCTTTGAGAAATTTGAGAAACATCAAATGCAGCAGATGAGAGAGTAGAGTCTGTAGCCATTGAGAGTCAGCGGAAGAGGAGAGTAGGGTTGAATGTTTTGGGTGTTAGCCTTTTTAGGGCTCTAGTAACATCAAGAAAGATGAACCAGTTAGGGTTTGACGAAGGTTTTGATAGAATACAGGGGATACTAACAGGATTGGAAACCGATGTCGTTGGACTATCGATCACAATATGATGTGGAAAGGATACGAGTCAGAGAGTGAGTGAATACAAACTTAATTGTTGGAATGAATCTCTGACAAAGGGACTGTAGATTATATAGAGATGCAAATACTTTTTTTGGAGAAGATACGTTCTTCAGAAGAAGTTATATCTTTTGGATATAACCATTCAATAATATCCAACTGACATATCCTTTAATTAATTAATTAATTAATTATTTACTTTATTAATTAATTAATTAATCTATTTCCACTATAATCATGTTTATATCGGTACACCAATGTTATGGTGTACCTTCGCACATAATTACACATATTGTGAAAACCATGTCATTATAAATCATATTCCAACATCTCCCACTTGATTATAATGACACAAATGGTTTTTCTACTCTGATTTGTTTCTTTTGAATATTACTCATACATAAATTCAAAGTAACATCAGATATGTGGCTTCTTTACCTGGTGCGCACCATTCCACTTTATCTGATAACATTTTACCTTTAAGTAAAACGACATCATTTCCAAGTAACTAGGAAAACAATCTGTACCTGGTTACAAATGATGACTTAAACATGCACTATACGCCACAGTGTTATATAAATTATTTCTTGAAGCTTATAACAAATTTTACTTTCAAGACAATTTATTATAACCTAGTTACCTCGTTAGTGCCCTCTATCTTTAACCGACCAAGTACTTGAAAACCAGATAGAGTCGCATCAATTTGTCCATGTTTTAGGCGTCCCTGAAAATCATACAATGATGCCCGCCGCACGTCTCACACTACAACACATCTAGCTGTTTTGTAAACCCCATTGTAGTCACATGCTCTCTGAAGTTTTCCAGAGACAATCCTTTTGTCATCGGATCGGCCACCATCTCTTCGGAGGGTATGTAGTCGACCTTTAACTCTTATCTCTCCACTATATCTTGTATATAGTGATATTTAATATCAATGTGTTTTCCTTTGGAACTATTTGCTCCACTCTTTATCAGAAAAATGGCGGACTTATATCACAAAACACATTGATGGGCTTTATAGGTATATCTATATTCAAATTATCGATAAAGCGTTTTGCCCATACTGCAGTACTTACTGCTGTGTTGCAAAATATATATTCTGCTTCCATGGTAGACTTCGCAACACATCCATGTTTCTTACTTAACCAAGAAACAGCCGTTCCACCAAACAAGACAATATTACCACTTGTTGACTTTCTGTCATCCAAGCCGCATGCGAAATCTGCATCGCAATAACAAACCAAATCTAGATCATTTAATCCGAAACAAAGTTTCATGCCTTGAGTGCCTTTCAGATATCTGATAATTCTTTTTACTGCCATCCAATGTTGCTTTCCAGGATTGGATTGATATCTACTTACCAATCCAACTGCATGAAATATGGTAGATCTTGTGTTGGTCATATCATACATCAAACTTTCGACTGCTTGAGCATACGGGACATTTTGCATATCAATGATGTCTTGCTTCTGCAGTGGACACATCTGTTTAGAAAGCATCATTCCCTTACAAATAGGTGTACTAACTGGCTTACAATCTTGCATATTAAATCTCTTTAATATCTTCTCCAGATAGTTTTGTTGATCCAAATAGAACTTTTCAGCATCTCTATCTCTAGTGATTTTAATACCTAAAACGTAAGATGCTTCTCCCATATCTTTCATTTCAAATTTGGATCTCATATATGATTTCGTCTCTTTAATCATAGCTATTGAATTACCTGCAAGTAATATGTCATCTACATATAGTGATGATATACAAAAATTATCCTGGCACTTCCAAGTGTAAACACAATGATCTAATAGACTTATTTTATAGCCCATTTCCACAATGGCTTGGTGGAACTTTAAATACCATTGTCTTGATGATTGTTTAAGGCCATACAATGACTTTCTTAATTTATAAACTTTGTTTTCATGTCCTTTGGCATGAAATCCTTCAGGTTGAATCATATAGATGTCTTCCTTCAAATCTCCATTTAAGAACGCTGTTTTGACATCTAATTGATGAAGTTCCAAATTCATTCTAGCAATAATTGCCATAAGAATTCGAATGGATGTAAATTTCACAACTGGAGAGTAAGTGTCCACAAAAACTATACCAGGTTTATGAGTATAACCTTTAGCCACAAGTCGAGCCTTAAACCTATCTAAGGTACCATCTGATTTGTACTTCTTACGAAGTACCCATTTACAGCCAATGGGCTTTCTTCCATTAGGTAGATCAACAAGTTCCTAAACTTCATTTTTATTAATGGAATCTAGTTCTTCAGTCATGGCTTGATGCCATTGTTCAGTCTCAAAACTATCCATCGCTTCTTTATAATTCCTTGGGTCTAGATCTCCTATCGAATGATCTACTTCCTCAAGATTGAAAACATAGTGATCTTACAATCTTCTAGATGGTTCCCTTTTTCTTTTTCTCCCACTGATTTGATCATTTCTCCCACTATTTTGATCTTCCATGATGATATCATGATCTTCCATGATGATGTCATGATCATCATCTACATTGTCAATGTCATGATCATGAGACAAGTCTAAATCAAGATTGATGTCTTGATTCGCCGTATGAGAATGTTCATCTTCTTCCAAAGATTCCAATTCTTGTATCAGATAAACCAAATCAGTGGTTTCAATAAAAGTAGCATCTCTACTTTCTATAAATCCTTTCGTAGGATGGTAAAATCGATATCCAATACTATCATCAATATATCTTATGAATTGACATTCCAAAGTCTTTGATTGTAACTTATCTCTAAGTGGCTTTGGAATAAGAACATGAGCCTTACAACCCCAAACATTCAAGTTTGATAAGTTGGGTTTTTCGCCCATACCATGACTCATATGGTGTCAGTGGTTTTGCCTTTGTATGAACTCTATTCAATATATATGCTGCAGTAGACAAAGCCTTACCCCAAAAATGAAGAGGTAAGTCAGCATAAGACATCATAGATCGCATCATATCCATTAGAGTTCGATTCTTTCTTTCTGCAATTCCATTTTGTTGCGGTGTATAAGGCATAGTATAATTATGTCTTATACCATTCTCTTTACATAAATCATCAAAGGCTTCAAATTCACCACCTCTATCACTATTAAGAGTCTTTATCGATCTTCCCACTTGTTTCTCGACTTCTGCCTTAAATTCTTTAAATTTTTCCAAGGCACGGACTTGTGTTTCAAGAAGTAGACATATCCATATTGGGAATAATCGTCAATGAAAGTCACAAAATATTCCATTCCTCTATGTGTTTTAGTCCTCATAGGTCCACATAAATCTGTATGCACTACTTCAAGTAAATTATTTGAAGTCCAATATTTAGAAAATGATTTTCTAGACATTTTTCCTTTAATACATGATTCACATGTATCAAAATGTTATGCATTTACCTGAGGCAATATTCCATTTTCACTCATGCATATCATTTTATCTTATTTATGTGGCCTAAACGTAGATGCCATAAGTATGGCAAATTTTGAACAAAAGAGAGACAAAAACATACTCGAAGAAAACTTTTATTAATAGAAAATGAGTACATATCATCGACTCTTATTCCCTTTACACAATTAAAACCCTTTTTCCCAATAGTGATGGCACCATTCATGAACCTTGTCTCAAAACCTTGGCACCATTCATGAACCTTGGCTCAAAACCTTTCTTTTCAAGAACATTAAAATGTAGACAAGATTTTGTCTAATGCTTGGTGCAAAACAGTAACATTTTTAAGTACAATGGTAGACTTCTTGTTGTTAATCTTGCACTTCCTTCACCTAAAACATCGACATAAGTAGTATTGCTGCCCATGTAGAGACGATGTTCTCCCTAGTACCTTTTCCTTGAAGTTAATGAAGCAATTTTTGTCCTACACACGTGATTGGTTGGTCCTCGAGTCTATCCACCATTGTTCTTGATCTTCGCACCGCTGCTTCCTGAGACGCCTCAAAACAAGCTCTTTTAGGATTTTTGTTGTTCTTGCGTCGTTTAGGCACTTATACCTAAAGTGATTAGTTTCTCCACAGTAGAAACATGTACTCTCCTTTTCCCTTTGAATTTATTCTTTTTGCATTTCCAAACTTTTGAAATTTTGGTGCTTATTACTACTATGTGTTTACGATGTGTTGCTTGTTTTTCTCGATAATCTTTCGCTATGAGGAGGTTTCCTTTGCTTTGTCCAATTTTTCCTATGATTCTACGAACTTCTTCACAGCCAACATTGCGTAATGTATCCATCGTTAATTCCACTTAACCATAAGTCATGGAAGTAACTACATTTTCCAAGAATTTGGGAGACTACCAAGAAGAACGCTAACTTGCATTTTATCATAATGAATGGCCCGCATTAGCTAAATAAGTCTTTGCCATCACCTCCATCTTGGTGATAGATCGCACTTCATAGAATCGCTTCCATTTTTGTCCCATTATATTTCTTAAGTAACAATTGAATGTAAGTTTGATATTTGGGTCCATATTTCTTTTCAAGTACATCCATGATTTCTTTGGCCGATTCATATTCTTCTATAGAGAGGTATTAAATTATCCTCCATATAGAAGTTGAGAATTATGGCCTTAGCCAACCTACTATCTTCAACCCATTTATTATAAACTCGAGAAGGCCCAAGGGGTCTCTCATCTTTGACAAGATGTCTTGTCATGGGTTAAAAGATAAGTGATTCTTTCTTCCATATTCGATAATTAACATTGTTTAACCTTTTCTATTTTAAAAACTTCGGATTTGGAAGATTTAGTTGCCATAACTCCTAAAAATTACAAAACAAACACAATATTTAATATAAACTTAAATATAAATACAAATCTACTAGTGTACTTTAATTATTACAAGCCACAAATACCAAAAAAAAAAACTAAAAGTTCTAGATAAAATAACAAAGACTAAAATAAAAGGTAAAAAATATATTTATATTTAATAATAAATGCAAGACGATCTTATAGACGCTTGTCCAATTGGTGAAGGATGAGTAATTTGTTTAGGCAATCATGTCGGTAGAAAGCACGCGGGACTTTGCTTGTACACTTGGTCGTGTGATCAATTCTCCCTCTATTATCAAAGTCAACATTTGTTCACTAGGAATATTTTGGTAATTTTACATGAAATTTTGGGACGGGTTGTAACATCTTCTCTCCATAGAAAAGTAATTGGTGTTTATTCAAAATTATTCAAAAAAAATCATAAGATGGGTGTCCAAGTCTGGCATGCCAAACATCTTGAGTTCTCTTCTTTCCATAGAAAACTTTCTTCGTAGTGATGCTTTTGGGTAGCACAGATGTGATAAAGGCCGTTAGAGCTACTGCTAACTAGAAGAACCTTCCCTGTCTTGTTGTCCTTAATACAAACCGTAAGCATTCATGATGAAATAATAGTCATAATCATGACAAAATCTCTAAATTGATAAAAGATTTTTCCGAATGGCAGGAACACATAAGAGTTCTTTAATATCCAATGAACTCATTGGTGTGCATAGCTTTCTATCCCCAATTTATGTAATAGAAAGATGAGACCCGTTATCGACAATAATAGAATCAGTACCTGTATAAGGTTGCACCTTATTAAGTACACGAGGATCAGAAACCACGTGATGAGTTGTTACGGAGTTAAAACATCAATTTATTGGGTCTGAGGAAGAGCCTGAATGAGCGGCAGTATAGGCATAGTTTTTGCGTTAAGGGCAGACGCGAGAGTCATGATCATCCTTTCCACATTGTTGACAAGGGCTATCAAACTGATATTTGGAGTAGTTGGATGACGTTGGGAGTAGCAGTGGACGATGGTTAGATGAAGGTGGGTTGTGTCGAGAGTTAGTGTAACTTGGACCACCTCTATTTTGAGGCCAATGATTGCCATAATTTCGATCTCAATTGTTTCACCATCCACCATGACGTTTGAAGTTTTTGCTATAGTCTCGATTATCATAATTTTTATGGCTGTTGTTCCCTTTTCGACCATGTCCTCGTCCGTGTCCCTTGGCCTGTATCTATTGTTGGAATTTGGTTTGTTGCGTGATTGGTAGGCTACTCGATCTGTAACGAGTGCAGCTTCGGTTGACAGTGAAAGTGTTGACATCTTCTTCTGAAGTTCTTGAAGGAGTAAATCAAAGAATTGCTCAAAAGTGAGAGATTGACGAAGATGAAGAGAAGTAGTGAACTCCTTTTATTCGTAACTCAGGGCATCTAAAATATATTTGATTATGACAGACAATGAATTAATCGAAAATGCATTCATTGGCTTTGAGAAGTCTGAGAAACATCAAATGCAACAGATGAGAGAGCAGAGTCTGTAGCCATTGAGAGTCAGCGGAAGAGGAGAGTAGGGTTGAATGTTTTGGGTGTTAGCCTTTTTAGGGCTTTGGTAACATCAGGAAAGATGAACCAGTTAGGGTTTGACGAAGGTTTTGATAGAATACAGGGGATACTAACAGGATCGGAAACCGATGTTGTTAGACTATCAATCACAATATGGTGTGGAAAGGATACGAGTCAGAGAGTGAGTGAATACAAACTTAATTGTTGGAATGAATCTCTGACAAAGGGACTGTAGATTATATAGAGATGCAAATACTTTTTTTGGAGAAGATACGTTCTTCAGAAGAAGTTATATCTTTTGGATATAACCATTCAATAATATCCAACTGACATATCCTTTAATTAATTAATTAATTATTTATTTACTTTATTAATTAATTAATTAATCTATTTCCACTATAATCATGTGTATATCGGTACACCAATGTTATGGTATACCTTCGCACATAATTACACATATTGTGAAAACCATGTCATTATAAATCATATTCCAACATCTCCCACTTGATTATAATGACACAAATGGTTTTTCTACTCTGATTTGTTTCTTTTGAATATTACTCATACATAAATTCAAAGTAACATAAGATATGTGGCTTCTTTACCTGATGCGCACCATTCCACTTTATCTGATAACATTTTACCTTTAAGTAAAACGACATCATTTCCAAGTAACTAGGAAAACAATCCATACCCGGTTACAAATGACAACTTAAACCTGCACTATACGCCACAGTGTTATATAAATTATTTCTTGAAGCTTATAACAAATTTTACTTTCAAGACGATTTATTATAACCTAGTTACCTCGTTAGTGCCCTCTATCTTTAACCAACCAAGTACTTGAAAACCAGATAGAGTCGCATCAATTTGTCCATGTTTCAGGCGTCCCTGAAAATCATACAATGATGCCCGCCACACGTCTCACACTACAACACATCTAGCTGTTTTGTAAACCCCATTGTAGTCACATGCTCTCTGAAATTTTCCAGAGACAATCCCTTTGTCATTGGATCGGCCACCATCTCTTCGGAGGGTATGTAGTCGACCTTTAACTCTTATCTCTCCACTATATCTTGTATATAGTGATATTTAATATCAATGTGTTTTCCTTTGGAACTATTTGCTCCACTCTTTATCAGAAAGATGGCGGACTTATACACAAAACACATTGACGGGCTCTATAGGTATACCTATATTTAAATTATCAATAAAGCGTTTTGCCCATACTGCAGTACTTACCGCTGTGTTGCAAAATATATATTCTGCTTCCATGGTAGACTTCGCAACACAACCCTGTTTCTTACTTAACCAAGAAACAGCCGTTCCACCAAACAAGACAATATTACCACTTGTTGACTTTCTGTCATCCAAGTCGCATGCGAAATCTGCATCGCAATAACAAACCAAATCTAAATCATTTAATCCAAAACAAAGTTTCATGCCTTGAGTGCCTTTCAGATATCTGATAATTCTTTTTACTGCCATCCAATGTTGCTTTCCAGGATTGGATTGATATCTACTTACCAATCCAACGGCATGACATATGGTAGGCCTTGTGCTGGTCATATCATACATCAAACTTTCGACTGCTTGAGCATACGGGACATTTCGCATATCAATGATGTCTTGCTTCTGCACTGGACACATCTGTTTAGAAAGCATCATTCCCTTACAAACAAGTGTACTAACTGGCTTACAATCTTGCATATTAAATCTCTTTAATATCTTATCCAGATAGTTTTGTTGATCCAAATAGAGCTTTTCAGCATCTCTATCTCTAGTGATTTTAATACCTAAAACGTAAGATGCTTCTCCTATATCTTTCATTTCAAATTTGGATCTCATATATGATTTCGTCTTTTTAATCATATCTATTGAATTACCTGCAAGTAATATGTCATCTACATATAGTGATAATATACAAAAATTATCTTGGCACTTCCAAGTGTAAACACAATGATCTAATAGACTCATTTTATAGCCCATTTCCACAATGGCTTGGTGGAACTTGAAATACCATTGTCTTGATGATTGTTTAAGGCCATACAATGACTTTCTTAATTTATAGACTTTGTTTTCATGTCCTTTGGCATGAAATCCTTCAGGTTGAATCATATAGATGTCTTCCTTCAAATCTCCATTTAAGAACGCTGTTTTGACATCTAATTGATGAAGTTCCAAATTCATTCTAGCAATAACTGCCATAAGAATTTGAATGGATGTAAATTTCACAACTGGAGAGTAAGTGTCCACAAAAACTATACCAGGTTTATAAGTATAACCTTTAGCCATAAGTCGAGCCTTAAACCTATCTAAGGTACCATCTGATTTGTACTTCTTACGAAGTACCCATTTACAGCCAATGGGCTTTCTTCCATTAGGTAGATCAACAAGTTCCCAAACTTCATTTTTATTGATGAAATCTAGTTCTTCAGTCATGGCTTGATGCCATTGTTCAGACTCAAAACTATCCATCGCTTTTTTATAATTCCTTGGGTCTGGATCTCCTATTGAATGATCTACTTCCTCAAGATTGAAAACATAGTGATCTTTCAATCTTCTAGATGGTTCCATTTTTCTTTTTCTCCCACTGATTTGATCATTTCTCCCACTATTTTGATCTTCCATGATGATATCATGATCTTCCATGATGATGTCATGATCATCATCTACATTGTCAATGTCATGATCAACATTGTCATGATCACCCATGTTCATGTCTCCCACTTGATCATTGTCAATGTCATGATCATGAGACAAGTCTAAATCAAGATTGATGTCTTGATTCGCCGTATGAGAATGTTCATCTTCTTCCAAAGATTCCAATTCTTGTATCGGATAAACCAAATCAGTGGTTTCAATAAAAGTAGCATCTCTACTTCTATAAATCCTTTCGTAGGATGGTAAAATCGATATCCAATACTATTATCAGTATATCTTATGAATTGACATTCCAAAGTCTTTGATTGTAACTTATCTCTAAGTGGCTTTGGAATAAGAACATGAACCTTACAACCCCAAACTTTCAAGTTTGATAAGTTGGGTTTTTCGCCCATACCATGACTCATATGGTGTCAGTGGTTTTGCCTTTGTATGAACTCTATTCAATATATATGCTGCAGTAGACAAAGCCTTACCCCAAAAATGAAGAGGTAAGTCAGCATAAGACATCATAGATCGCATCATATCCATTAGAGTTCGATTCTTTCTTTCTGCAATTCCATTTTGTTGCAGTGTATAAGGCATAGTATAATTATGTCTTATACCATTCTCTTTACATAAATCATCAAAGGCTTCAAATTCACCACCTCTATCACTATTAAGAGTCTTTATCGATCTTCCCACTTGTTTCTCGACTTCTGCCTTAAATTCTTTAAATTTTTCCAAGGCACGGACTTGTGTTTCAAGAAGTAGACATATCCATATCGGGAATAATCGTCAATGAAAGTCACAAAATATTCCATTCCTCTATGTGTTTTAGTCCTCATAGGTCCACATAAATCTGTATGCACTACTTCAAGTAAATTATTTGAAGTCCAATGTTTAGAAAATGATTTTCTAGACATTTTTCCTTTAATACATGATTCACATGTATCAAAATGTTATGAATTTACCTGAGGCAATATTCCATTTTCACTCATGCATATCATTTTATTCTTATTTATGTGGCCTAAACGTAGATGCCATAAGTATGGCAAATTTTGAACAGTAGAGACAAAAACATACTCGGAAGAAAAACTTTTATTAATAGAAAATGAGTACATATCATCGACTCTTATTCCCTTTACACAATTAAAACCCTTTTTCCCAATAGTGATGGCACCATTCATGAACCTTGTCTCAAAACCTTGGCACCATTCATGAACCTTGGCTCAAAACCTTTCTTTTCAAGAACAGAAACAGAGACAAGATTTTGTCTAATGCTTGGTGCAAACAGAACATTTTTAAGTACAATGGTAGACTTCTTGTTGTTAATCTTGCAATCTCCTTCACCTAAAACATCGACATAAGTATTGTTGCCCATGTAGAGACGATGTTCTCCTAGTACCTTTTCCTTGAAGTTAATGAAGCAATTTTTGTCCTTACACACGTGACGGGTTGGTCCTGAGTCTATCCACCATTGTTCTTGATCTTCAGTAATCAGTGCTTCGGAGACAGTCAAAACAAGCTCTTTAGGATTTTTGTTGTTCTTGCGTCGTTTAGGGCACTTATACCTAAAGTGATTAGTTTCTCCACAGTAGAAACATGTACTCTCCTTTCCTTTGAATTTATTCTTTTTGCGATTTCCAAACTTTTTGAAATTTTGGTGCTTATTACTACTATGTGGCTTACGCATGTGTTGCTTGTTTTTCTGATAATCTTTCGCTATGAGGAGGTTTCCTTTGCTTTGTCCAATTTCCTTTTTCCTATGATTCTTACGAACTTCTTCAATAGCCAACATTGCAGGCAATGTATCCATCGTTAATTCCACTTAACCATAAGTCATGGAAGTAACTACATTTTCCCAAGAATTTGGGAGACTACCAAGAAGAACGCTAACTTGCATTTTATCATAAATTGAATGGCCTGCATTAGCTAAGTCTTTTGCCATCACCTCCATCTTGGTGATATGATCGACCATAGAATCAGTTTCTTCCATTTTTGTCCCATTATATTTCTCAAGTAACAATTGAATGTAAGTTTGATATTTGGGTCCATATTTCTTTTCAAGTACATCCATGATTTCTTTGGCCGATTCATATTCTTCATAGAGAGGTATTAAATTATCCTCCATATAGTTGAGAATTATGGCCTTAGCCAACTCATTATCTTCAACCCATTTATTATAAACTCGAGAAGGCCCAAGGGGTCTCTCATCTTTGACAGTATACAAGGTCTTGTCATGGGTTAAAAGATAAGTGATTCTTCTCTTCCATATTCGATAATTAACATTGTTTAACCTTTCTATTTTAAAAACTTCGGATTTGGAAGATTTAGTTGCCATAACTCAGAAAATTACAAAACAAACACAATACTTAATACAAACTTAAATATAAATACAAATCTACTAGTGTACTTTAATTATTACAAGCCACAAATACCAAAAAAAAAAAAACTAAAAGTTCTAGATAAAATAACAAAGACTAAAATAAAAGGTAAAGAGACATATTTATATTTAATAATAAATGCAGTACGATCTTATAGACGCTTTGTCCAATTGGTGAAGGATGAGTACTTGTTTAGGCAATCATGTCGGTAGAAAGCACGTGGATTTCTTGCTTGTACACTTGGTCAGGTGTGATCAATTCTCCTCTATTATCGTGCACAAAAGCAGTCTCTTCTCTAGTAGTAGATTCTCTTTCAATTCTCAACGGGCTAGGTCCCCTTAGATTTCTTGCAGTAGAAATTTCCCTCATTGTCAAATCGGGATATATATCGTAACGGGTATTATATTGATCCAAATAATTAAGCACTTTAGTTTTCGAGTTCTTAAAATGAAATCCTTGATTTCACTTATGATCTATGTGACTATTATTCAATGTATTCCATAGATCAACTTTATGAGTAAAATTATTAGGATAAACGGGATTGACAGAACCTGAATTAGGATTGAAGGGAGCAGCCAAAATAGTAGGGAAAGGTTGCAGGTGTCTCGGATTGGGCTTGCTAGAAGAGGATCCCTGCTCAAATTTAATTGGATTGGGCCTGTGTGTTGAAACATTTTGCAGGGAGTGGGCCTTTGACCACCTGGTCTTCCACTTGCAGCAAGAAGACCACTATCTTCTCTTCTTTCATGCGCAGCAGGGAAACCAATTTCTGGTTTATGTCGTGAACCAGGGTGAGGACGAGATGATTCATTAGTCCACAGCCCGGAGGAAAATCACGGACGGTGAAGATGATTCTCCTTGGTGGGTAATGTCGGTGTTGTCTTGGTAACAGATGTTGGCGAGCCCACGGTGGAGGACGAGGCACGGGCTGATGGCGACACAGAAGAGATCAATTTGCAGCAATAAGGCAGCGCTGATTCAGATCAGTGAGTCGATGTGGTGGGCTTGCAGACTGCAAATCAAAAGACCGAGATCGACGAATCAATTTTGTTGGTACTGGTAATGTTCTCGGATTTGGTGACCAGTGTGGAGGGCGACTCGGCACCGGTGAGACTCTCGGGTTTGGTGTCTCGAAATCTGTTAGGCTTTGTCTATGCAGGTTCAATTCCTACACGTTCAGGGATAAGTGTAGCAAGTTCGACGGTGTTGGATTGAAAAACTTCCTTGGAATTGATTCGTTGTTCAAAGCTTCAATTTTGAAATTAAATTCAGGCAACAAGTCAAATGAGTTTGAACGAAGAATCGATGCAGATTCAGTTGCAGGCAATGGTGATCTTATGGGACTGAAAATGCCACGAGTTTCGAATTGGTTAATTGATTCTGGTCTTGGTTCAAAAGGATTATAGGATGGGGTTTCAAACAAAGTGTAGTGTCTGTATGATTGAGGGTTTCCTGAAAGTTTGGCAGATTCAGATTCTGAACTATTGATCAGAATTGGATCAATATTTTCCTTTTCGTCCAACGACCTCTTCCCCAATTTCTTCTGAAGATGAAATTGGGTGGGAATGGCGTTGGAACCTTCACTTGACGGAGATAAATTGTTTGTATTCATGAAAGCTAGCGCTGAGGCCAATGATAGAATACAAGGGATATTAACAGGATCAGAAACCGATGTCTTTGGACTATCGATCACAATATGGTGTGGAAATGATACGAGTCAGAGATTGAGTGAATACAAACTTAATTGTTGAAATGAATCCATGACAAAGGGACTGTATATTATATAGAGATGCAAATACCTTTTCTAGAGAAGATACGTTCTTCAGTAGAAGTTATATCTTTTGGATATAACCATTCAATAATATCCAACTGACATCTCCTTTAATTAATTAATTAATTAATTAATTAATTAATTTCCATTATAATCATGTGTATATCGGTACACCAATGTTATGGTGTATCTTCGCACATAATTACACATATTGTGAAAACCATGTCATTATAAATCATATTCCAACAGGTTTTAGCGTGGGATTTTGGTTGTAGAGTTCTGACTGACTGGCTTGCAGTAGAAGTCAAGGGAAGTAAATACAAGGAAAACCCTATTTACAGAAGGCGTATCGCAAGTAATAAAAGTAATGAACTAATTACAAGGAAAACCCTAAAATCAAGGGAAGTAAATACACCAGATACTATGAAGGAAGACTTTCTCGTGACTGCAAGATTCCAGAAGGAGAATGAGTTGATGATGCTTGTGTCAAAGACGTATGTTTCTCTTCAAATATTTATATGAAGTCATATCCCATGTGGAGCCTCCAACAAATCGATTCATTGTTCCATTCGTAAAAAATAAACATATTTCATCAAAGTGTGAGTTCTTATACTTTTAGTAGTTGGGGTTTACTTTTTTTCTATAAAAGATGATGAGAGTAGGCATTAGAGCTCAAAAGGAATTTGCTTTTTGTGAAGTTTTTCATTTTCATACATTTTTCTTTTTGATGAAACTTACGTATTATATCAAAATTACTCTTTTGTAATTGGAAATTCCTGATCATACGTGCTATCAGAGCATTCCTGTCTCAATCTTGTAGAGTCAAAAGTTTCCCTCTGGGACATTGGAATTTCGAAGAGAGTGTAGGAGGGACAACGTGGTGCAATCTCTGACTGCAGTTGCCAGAGATGGAAGAGATCACTCCAGTACTGATAACGAAGGAGTAGAGTTTGATCTTGCTTTGTCTCGAAACCGGGTCTAAAATTTTGAGGCCAAGACCATGTGGATTGTTGAGGCCCAGACTTTTTATGTTTATTTATTAAATAACATGTACTTCAAAAATGTATGTAAACAAATGGGCCATCTATGATATGTATTATGGATTTCAACTACAATTCAAATATCTTTCATCCAACAATGAAGAATTCAGATGTGATCCAAATGCAAAGACATTGTTGAGGCATTGCCTTATATCTTAATGTTTTGTGCACTGAGGAGGGAACATTAGAGTTTATTACTTAATAAGGGCTCCATAGGCCAAGGGCCATTATAATGTGACCTCCATTTTGTTCATTTCAGTCCTGTTGCATCCAAAAGTATTTTAAGATTTTGTTTTTGGTTATAGATCAAATGAAGCTTCATTAATATCGATGAAGAATTTATACGGGATAAGCATGCGAAACGTGGGCTTCAAAGCAAACCTTAACTAGGAAAAATCGCAATGGAATTCTCTAGAGTCCGAACAAGAGGTCACGCATGCTAGAAGAAACACCACAAATCCATAATTACAAACTCATCACAAATACAACATAATTCCTTGGTCTTGGAGGACCCACATTCAACCAACAAGGAAAATAGCCTCATGACGACAAAACCTTGCAAGTCAGAGAACTACCGAAAAGGCACCATGAGGAATAGACCGTTTCACCCTGTAATAATCTTGTAATCCTCAGCAACGAAGCACTGCTATGATTCAGCTCCAACATACGTGGAGCTTCCTCACTATATATAGTTCTTTGAGTAGTAAGCCATCTTGCCCGTCTCATGATCTTGAACTGATCTTACTTCGGATTGCATGTATCAATTTGTCTCTCAAGAGTGAGCTAGTTATATTAGTGTCTATAATTTATTTTTTATGTAATACTGATTGATATGGTCTCATTAGTAAATCGTAAGTGATACAAGATCTCATGCTCTGAAAGACTGGATGGATGGTTTTGGACTTGAACAAGACATTTGTTTTTTCAAGTGAAATCCTCTAGCATATGAAAGAGTGGAAAAAACGCTTTTGTTGTTGTAGAATAAGCAGCATTCATATTTTAAATTCTTAATGCTTTGTGTTTAATTTATTCAGAGCTATTAGAGTGCAATCCACTTTTTGGGAAATATACGAGGCAAAGCAATAACAAAAATATTCCTAGTGAAACTAATAACCATAATCCTCAACAGCCTCACTCTAAACACAAAGAACCACATGTCCTCATCCAAGGCTGTCGTACACCTAACAAGAGCTAGGATTGTAGCACCAAATTGATGCCCTCGACTAAAGGAATATTCTCCTTGGACAGCTTAGTTCTTATCCTTTTATCTATTGTCTCAATCTACGTAGCATCTCAATCTAATAATACATTGCTATGCGGAGAAAAACTTGCACTTAACAATGTATTATTGGATACAGGACGCTACGTGACGGTAAACTTGTTTCGTGTATAGGGTTTACTGTATAGTCCACTATCTAAGGATTGTATTGATTGTTTTGTAAAGTGTGCCGCTGCTTGTAAATCAAATACAATATTCATGAAAACTTGAAATCTCAAAATTAATATATCTTTTTCTTGTATTTCTCTTCGGAAACATCTTACATAATCTCTCAAGAGATAGGTTACTAATTGATAGATGGATAAGTAATTTCGCCTCATTCTTTCAAATCATGAATGTTTGTAATCCATGTTATGTAGGGATGCACATTACTTTTGCTAATAATTCGAATTGAATGGTGGTATCAATTTCTAGCATTATATTTGCAATTAAAGCATTTATTATATTTAAAACGCCTCTCTAAGTTCGTATCGGAGTTATGATCATTACTATCGTCAATATATATCATCGTTATAACACAATAAAAAACCCTAGGACTTGATGATATTCAGAACTTGTTCGGGAAATACTATAATGAAAATGAAGGAATATAGGAGTTTTTAGCTAGGTGCATAGTTGACCAACTACAAAAGGATTGTTTTGTTCTGTAGAACTTATAACTAAGAAGAAGTACCCCAAATGTAAAACTATGCATGTGACCAAAAAGAAGTTGAGAAGATAAAAAACTAAATAAATGTCGAAGTACAATGAACACTACCTAAAACCAAAAGTATGAAACACAAAGCACACCATGAGCTGATGAGATAACTTCGATCGCTTTGTACTAATTAGCATAGAATATTTCAGAAAAAAAATGCGACTATTTGAGGTGAATATTTAATTTGACGGCCAAATACGTTATATTATTAACAATATTATAGGTAAATAATATATATATGTACAATTGTAGAGGCCACATGGCCCTCGTTGCTCCCTTCAAGCTAAAGGAAGTGCATGTTCATCCCTTCTGGTATAAGACTACAGAATCAACATCGGAACTGCGTTCAGTATTCCAACCCTGCATTACTGATCTCCTGGAAGGCAAATCTCTATGATTAGGTTCAGTGTTTTGTTCCGTTATCAACCCCAAACTGATGTGATCTAGCTATGTCCGGAGACAAGCCCATCGCGTGTCTTACTCTTTGTAGGTAGGGCCGGTACTGAGATTTCGGGGGTTTGTGCTAAAATTTAATGCGAGGCGCTCTTAAGAAAAAAAATGGGTTTATAAATTAAACTACGTATTGATTTTTCAAACTTATATAAATTTAATTCGTACGGAAACAAATATATTAAATACAATCGGTTGGGTTTTGAAAATAATTTTGACTTCTCTAAAAGATCTTGGGTTCAAATAGTTTTGATGTTGTTTTGGATTTTTCTTTCTTAAAATTTTCTGCCCAGAAAAAAAAAAAGAAATGCAAACAATAAAGTTTGAACCACATTACTCCAGTGAAAATTGCATTGCGAAAACCACCTATGCTAAGCATAAATTCAATTAATTGGTTGCACAAAAATATATATAGCATACTTTTATATATGTGCATGTTGCATTAAAAATTCGAGGGCCCTTCAAAATTTGGGGCGCAATGCGGGATCTTATAAGCACTGCTTCGAGCAAGGCCGGCCCTGTTTGTAGGGATACTACTTTACTGTGTAAAACACAGGGAAACATATGCTCGGTTGGAATCAGACACTTCAAAGAAATTCAACTATATATATATAATACCAAGACAAGTGGATAAATAATTGGTACGCCACAATATTTGTATTGTACACAACCATTATCTGATCAATACTTATATATCACAATTCTGTTTTTTTTTTTTTTTTCCGTTAATATTTGATGTAGAATGTGGATTTAACTACACTAGTAGTTGAAATATTAGCTACGAGGCCTTGAAGGCTCTATGACCCTCCTGTAATTGTCAAAGGGTACCTTTCATTTTACGTTTTTGGCTGTCATCAACTTAGGATTAGAGGCAGGGGCATCTGGAAGTGCTGATCTAAAGCCGACCAGCCGATAACCTTGTATAGTCAACACTGATTCGATTCACAGGTACAGTGGTGTCGATAAGGACCTACTAAGAACTTGAGTTCTATTGCCTCAGCCTGGTCCTCAGAAATTAGGATTATAGAACTTGAGTTCTATTCACTAAAAAATAAATATGATGATGAATTGGTTGCATAGTGCAATTCCTGCACTGATAAGGGTTAAAAAAAATGATAATCATTTATTTTTTCAATTTTCAGTTTTTGTTTTTTGTTTTTAGTTTTCATTTTTTGAAAAGGCGAAATTAATTTTGTTTATTAGCTACTTTTTCAGGTTTTGAAAAATAAAAGCTGACAAACCCAGAAGTAAAAACTTAAGGCCAAATGTGAAACTCGAGAAAATAGTTTTCGGTAGGCTGTAAAAGTCCAAGGCTTGATGGGCGGCCCGGCCACTTTATTGCTTGGGTTGTGAAGCTGGCAGGCCCGAGTCTTAGAAATTTGAAGCTTTGGCATCTAGCGGGATTTTAAATGGGCGGGGAAAGCCCATGGGCGAAGTTTAAACTCGGCCCTTAGGCCATGTTCTTAGGTCAGGCCCGATGTAATTTTAAATACTTTGAACTTTCTTTAAAATAATTAAATTTTTTTAATACTTATATAACCCAATTGACTATAATAACTAAACAAATATCTTAAATCAAATGGGTTAACAACTAATAAAATTCTCAACAACATTATTATTTTTATAGTTAAATAAAAATGATTAAGGCCAAAAATTTAGGTTTGGACTAGGCGGCCGCTCATAGGCCCAATTTTCTAGGATCGTGGTGGGCCGGACAACATATATTTTACGTAGGGTGCGGCCCGACCCATTTTAAATCATAGGGCTAAAAAATTTAGGAGTCGGGTAAGGCTTGGGCCTTGACCACTACTGTCGTCCCAATTTAAATGTCTAGTTTTATTTATAGATAATATTAGCTGTGCTGATAAATGTGATTGTGTAAATCACAGGTAGATATGGATTGAGATATTATTCTTATCGTCCTAAAATCATTGTTCTATTATGATTGTACATATTTCACTATAAATAAAGGCACTAGGCATGAGGAATATGTACTACAATTCCTCAAGACCTTCTTTCTTTTCTCTTTGCCACACCCCTGCGATGGAATAGGCCACAACACGTTATGAGCACGCTCTTTACATTTGTGCTAAAGAGAATTATACGGAGTTTTAGCCATCTTCAATTATAGGGAGTATTTTCAATAATTCTTACTTTGATTTACTTTATATTTTATTGAATTAATATACTTGCTTTATTGATTCAATTTTCTTCTTTATGCTATTTTATATTGAACGAGATTGACGCATTGAAGATGGAAATCCGGAGTTGAAGACAATTACGCAAACAAATTGGTCCACCATCATTATCATAAAAGTTAGAACATTTGGGTTCTAAGACATGGTTTGGTTTAGTGGATTAATCATGGAGAACTTCGGGTCTACATGAGTGGTGAGTTTTAGGAAATTCAATTTCGCTAACATGGAAGAGTTTCACACAACTACTTTATGTGGGCACGAGGTTGTGAAGCTCCACTTGACTCTGCAGGAAGTGAGAAACTTTGAAGCCAACAATGGCGTGGATAAGAGCTAAATAAGCCTCCGCCGTGATCTTCATTCGGAGCTTATGCTTGAAGCATTGTAAATGGAAGTACCTCGATGGCGGGGATTCCACTGAAGCTCTTTGACTTGCTCTACGGACCATTTCCAATCATGAGAAAAGATGATCTTTCTTCAAACAAGACAATCTTGCACAGAAGACGTAAGACATGATTGAACCCCATATGTGTGAATAGGTACAATTTTGAGAAGATTATAAACTCAGATTGAATTTTGATTGGAGAGAAGATTTTCTCGTACTTCCATGCTTCTTAACATGCTGCGAAGAAACATTGTAGGAAAGCGGAAGTTCACTAAATTTTTGGATCGATGACTACCACATTGCTCAACTGAAAAGCACAACGGTGAAAGCGACACCCCGATGATTCGGCTAGGAGTGCCCAGAGCGGTATGGGCCCGGCTTACTGGCTGGAGCTGCCGAATGGTGTGACCACTGCGTTGTTTGGGTCCCATACGACCAATATAGACCCGGCTTCGGCTAGAATTACATCGAATGAAGATCACGTCACAGCCTGCGGGAGGTAATGCCCAGAAGGTCACGCTACCTTGGCCGAGTGTATCTTGAGCCTGGGCTTTGCTTCGACATACGTCTATTGAATTTGCTCATCCATCTTGGTGAAGAGTACTTGCTAAATAATGGTATAATCGGAATTACACCAAGGGGGTGGCATCACGACCAAATACGTGATCCGCAGCAGCTAAGATCCAAAACTTCAAGAATAGGGACAATATTCCCAGAACCTCGGCCCATGCAAAATCTACTTTGTTTTGATGGAATAAGATTATTGGTTATGCACTTATTTGTGTACTTACTTACCAATGTTGTTGAGGAGTACCATTCCCGTAGTCAATTTGTGAGACTAATTTTTCTTCACCTAACACATACGGAAAAGCAGAATTTTGACATGGAAGACCATGTTGGTCGAACCCACTATCAATTTGGTTTACTTTGTGAACAATTTCCTATGTTCTGATTCAAGTATGTGGTGTTTGGTGTTTGTTTTCGTATGGATATTGTCCTCGAATATGAGTTAATTGAATCATGTTTCTTATACATGTGGCCAGAATTCAATTAACATGTGATAAGAGTATAAATATGGAGAAGTTAGTTGTCGGGATGAATGTGCTACTATGCCTAAATCACCCGTCTAGCAACGAATCGGGTTTTATCGCTTTGATTAAGGGCATTGGCATTGCTCCTCGTTGTATTAATAGTGCGAATTACCATTAAGAGGCATTATATTCTCAGATTCAGAAAGAGCGTCATTGAGTTTTAAGGATATTCTGAGAACAATGATCATGAAAACCATTGTAGAAAATAGAGTGAAATATCTTTACATCACCTCCAAATATGAAGCCGAAGCTATATTTTGGGGTCAATGAAGTTGCCTCCTAAGCTGGAACATGCCACATATTGGCGGCTGGAGCGGGTGATTCGAGTAGTTTACTTGCTTTTGGCACGGCCAGCTTGGGACATTCGGGTTGAAACACAATGCAATGTGTTACACAACATCACTTTACTTAGTAAGGATTTTGTGCCTACAAGCACACTTTGCCAAGCTTTGCTCATTAGGAAATTGGATTTTTATATCATCCTTAGCAAAGCTCTTACATAACCATCTTCGCGGTGGATTAAAGGGAATAAGTGGACTAAGCCAGCAAAATGCGAGATCATGTAAATATGGTTTTGGTTAATATATCGACACAATGGTCACATGTTTATCCACACATTAACAGCCTAGCCCAAACTCTTGGGCATTTCTTACCTAAGGGCTCACCATCCTAATTATCCGCTTAAAGTCTAGAGAATTTGGACATCTTAGGAGAGTTTTATATAGAAGAATTTTCGATAAGTATTGCATGTCTTTTGGGTTGAAATTGAACATTAAATTCTCCATGTTCAACCGAGAATAGCCTAAATAGAAAGCGTCATAAAGCGTATTATCATTTGATCACCAGGACCTTGGTGAATGCACCAAGCTTTCAATTTACTACGCCTGGGGCTATGCAATCTTGTATGCATCCATGTTGAGTGCTTGAGGCCGGGTTTGCTACCCAATACTTTTAGCGTTACAATTGGTTCTTGGAGTACGAACTGATGTTTCGTATTTGCGCGTTTTGGGTATGCTCACTTAATGTACCAATATGGGTCCTCAAGAAGAGTTTGTGAATCTTTGTCGATTGTAATTCTCCTTCGGAATTAGCTCTTTAGAGCCCTTGCAAGTGATCTGCTTTACCGCCGGTTTGCGGATTGTCACTTTGATGAGGCAGTCTTCATTCGTTAGAGGAAGATAAAACATAACGTTCTTGAAGAACGACGCTGGGAAGTATAGGTGAGACTACCATTTATGTAGCCTCATCTCCGATCCAGTATTCTAGATTCTAGAGTGTTGTTCCGAGATGCTTTCTACGATCTAGCTAAAGTGACGAGATCACACATATCAGCTGCCAACATGCCTTCGAGGATAGCGTACGTAACATACGTCTAGCTAACATCCAGGAAAGTGCGCCACCACCCAGAAGACATGTTTGTTGGATGGCACGATACGTCGGCGACTAGCCAATCAATTTTCTCGGCTTGAAGTGCGGCCGAGATCACTCGGTTCGAAGGGTTTACCTCCTGCAGAAGTGGAGAAACATGGCACAAAATGAATCCCTTCCTCGATCGCTATCTCAACCATTCCACCTCATGAAATTAATTTAGATTATCCACGAGATTTGAAGTTCTTGGTCCATTATGCATGCATGGATGAGTTATGGAATTGGAATGAGATTATCATGTGTGATGAAATTTCACGTATATGGTAGCTACCCAAAATAGTTAAAAACAACGATATCGGCTAGCGTTCGTTGATGAATGTCGATGTAGAACCGATTGGTTAAAATGGAAACAAACTTAATCGAGGTCGAACTTAATTCACTTGCAAAACATAAAGTGTTTGGTTACGTAGTTCCTACACCTCACATGTGTAGCCAGATTGGCTACAAGTGGGTTTTGAGGAAGCGTAATGAAAAGGAATAATGAGATAGTGCGATACAAGGCACGCCTTGTGGCGTGAGTTCTCTCATTGCCCTCGGATTGATTACGAGGAGATTTATTCCCCTGTAATGGACGTCATAACGTTACGCTGCCTTGCTCCAGGTTTGGTAGTTGGCGAATATGCGGCTAATGAACGTGGTTGTAACGTATCTATAGGGATGGTCCTGATGCGGAAATCTACATACTGCAGAGTTTCGAAGGACTTTCATAAGGCGGTTGAAAAGTTCTAGGCTGTAGAACACCCTCTCTATTGAATTAGAGGCGTTCACTTTACAAATTGAAACAATTCAACGGGAGGCGTGGTATACCGTCTAAGTGAATATTTGATCGAGTTAGGGATATGTGAATAGAGCTATGTCCCTACGTGGCCTGGCTTAGAATTTGTTAGAGTTGCGGAGTCTATGTTGATGACATAAATCTCACTTAGACTTTGGAAGGCTTGGCCTTCACTTTCGAAGTCGAATTTGAGATGAAAGATCTTGAGAAAATTCGTTTCCATCTCGACTGAAATTTCGAGCAAAGTTCGGATGAGTGATACGGTCCACTAATCGAACTACACTTAGAAGGTGTTGCGCTTGAAGTACACCCATATTAGTTCATACGCTAGATGCAAATGAGACCATGAAAAGGTTGTGGAATCGAAGTTCTATATCTAAAGTTCAATTAACGCTTTATTGTACTTAGTCCATTCCATTAGGCATGAAATCTACTTCGTTGTTGATCTTTTGATAAGATACAACATTACGCCTACCTGTACCACCAAATAGGTGTTAAAGACATTTTCCATTACTACGGAGTTGTGCTTATTCTATCCTACGCATCTCGGGAATTAACCACACGGCCCATTGGATTGCCAGAAATGATGCCTACCTGTGGGATACGGCGACACAAACTATTTGTACGATCCGCACAAGCACGTTTCCAAATGGGTATGTCTTTACGGGTGGAAACTACGGCTTAGCTATCTTGGAGGTCAACCAAATAGACCTTAGTTGCAATGTCTTCGACCTTATCGCCATACACGAAGCCACACGTATACATGGGAGCATATTCGAAGCACTGTAATTCTTCATCCTTTGTTGAGTCCCGATGACGATCACAAGACAATGCGCATGTATACGACCGGACCATAACGAGGATACATCGAAGTCGGCACCAGAAGCATATTGCGTCTATATCACATCAACATGAGCATCAAAAGATTGAAGTCAAGCGGTCAGATCGAGAGACAACCTTGCCTACCTCTTCCACGCGAAGTCCTTTGGCCCAGAAGCTTGTTCGAGGATTTGGTATGTGCAGAATTTTTCTCATTTGCAACGCTTGTAGGTCTCGAGGGGAGTTTTGAACAATAGAACTTAGGGGAGTATCATGAAGTATACTCTCACTTGACCTTAATGTACTCTTTTTCCTACGATCATGATCATTTTCCCATTGGGTTTTTTGTTGCGACTAGGTTTTAACGAGGCACCCGTGCAGGATGGTCATGCCCTTATGTGTTTTCTTCACGCTACGTCTTGAAGATGTTAAGTATCGACATTGTATTAACTCACTTTTTCTCCTTAAACTATGGGTTTGTCCCACCTTAGGTTTTTACCATAGAAATTCGGTTGTAGACTTACTCTTATGTGCAAATTCTATATGAGACTCGAGTGTTCTCTATCGTGCACTGCGAGGCCGAGCACCATCAACTATCTCTACATCATCTTGAAGATCGTGCGATATCTACTTGAGTATTTACACACTCAAGGGGGGGAAGTGAAATTGTAGATAGGCATAGACATGTGATAAATGTGATTGTGTAAATCCTAAGTAGATATGGATTGAGATATTCTCATCATCCACAAAGTCATTATTCTATTATGATTGTACTTATTTCACTATAAATAAAGGCACTAGGCATGAAGAATATGCTGCAAATTCATAGTTAACTTACTGCCTCCTTTTTCTCTCTGCTGCCGCACCCTTAGTAAAATAGGCCACAACAGTTTTTATTTTAAAGTGAAAACAAAAATTAAAAATTAGAACGAAATGGGTATTAAACGGCTCTTTTTGGTTAGTCATTAGTGTGTTATGAGAAGTAATTTTGACAGTGTATAGCTCTCGTGGTGTTTAATTAATGACCTAAATATTGAACAAAATATAATTAATAAAGATGAGCATATTTTTGAGAATGTCTTTCTGTTGGTAAGTTAATTGTAACCCTAACGATCGGGCAATTGCTTTATTTTAATAATTGCATTGGTTTAAGTCTTTGTCTCTTCCCATTATCCCATTTATATAATTGAAGGCGTAATATCAGTTTATGATGTGCATCATGCGTCATATGCAAATGCACTAGCATATATAAGTTCTTTAGGTTTCTCTTTTGATTTGGTCCAACATCAACCATACAGAATTCTATATATATACACTATATATACCTGATCATTCTGTTACCAAAATCTTTCAAAAGGATATATAATATATTAATTATGTGTGCTTTAAACATTTAGATTTTCTGTGATGATATGATGTTAGGATAATAACTAACGGCTTAATAATAGAGCTTCTATAACTAAGCACTAAATAATTTGATCGTGAATTGTTTCTTGGGGAGTCATCACAAGGTCTTTTGATGGAACGAATTAGAATCCTGTTGATTGTTCATGTTTTCTGCTCATTTGAAATTCTTAATTGATCTCACTAGTGAAGATTCTTGATTTTGGAGATATATTGTTGTCTGCAGTTCACTTGGGGAATAATTTTGATGATATAATTTGCTATTTTGACTCAATATATGCAGAAATATTGGTTACTCGCAACATGTGGTATATGCCCGCCCACAAATAAACAAGGAATTGGGATAGTTCTTGAAGTTTACACTTCTTTTCTCTCTTCATATTCCTATGTAATCATTAATAATGCTAGGTAACATATTTGTTATCCAAAATATCAGTAAAGCTCCAGTCACCATTTTTGTTTTCTAAATGATTTGTTAGCATATATTCCATTATTAATTTCATTTGTTATGAAAAATGATTGTCAAGAGGGGTAAAAAGATATGAATCAATAAATATTATCACATTGATGACACACTCCAACCCGGATGTCGAGGTGAACACCCAAAAAATGTCCCGAGGGAGTGGTTGGGGCGACACCTTGTGTGAGATGAAGAAAGCCATTTGGAGAAAAGAAGAGTAATTTAAGGTAATAAAGAGAAATTTGAATAAGATAAAGGTCGAGTGCTTGTTTGAAGTGTGAGTGAACCAAAAGAATAATAGTAGAGTAACTAATTTCACCGGAATAGGACTTACCAAGGAGGTAATATGGCACGCGCCTCGACATCGGGGAGCTCGCCTCTTAAACTCACGGAGCGCAAAAAACACAAGAAAAGAGTGAGTGGGCCAAAAACAAATAATTTTCTAAGAAACTTTTCTTTTCGAAAGTACTAATCCCTACATTTATATAAAAACCGTAGTAATTAAAGAAAATCATACTACATAGTAGATGAAAAACGGCGTAAAAGTGGAAAGTCTGTTATTTTTCAAAAGCGGGTAAATAACCTTTAAACTTCAATAGAAATCTTTCTCGAGAATTCAACACGTGAAAATCAATACGAGAAATCCAATAATAACATAAGCCTCAGTGGCACATCAATGAAATCGGAGTATAAACCACGAATAATAATGGGGTACGCTCGGTGGCGGTGCAAACACACGGGGCGACAAATGCCGGATGCATGGCGAGAACGGG
This sequence comes from Gillenia trifoliata, assembly GCA_018257905.1. Classification (NCBI taxonomy): domain Eukaryota; kingdom Viridiplantae; phylum Streptophyta; class Magnoliopsida; order Rosales; family Rosaceae; genus Gillenia; species Gillenia trifoliata. Next base: position 15,961 of record JAEHOF010000029.1, on the reverse strand, counting down.
AACCGAGCTGGGTGTAATAATCTACACTCGAGTACTACATACACGTGGATTTGGTGCTAAGCGCGTCACAACGAGTTTTAGAAGTAGAAACAACTAGAGCAGTTTTGGAACCTACGATGGATCCAAAGTGAGGCGTGTCGATGCAATGTGAACATACACGTGAAACTGGTCGGCCGGCAATTACTATAGACACGAGTAGTAGCAATCCTAGTCGGCGTGTATGAAAGCATGCCACGGGTAAAGTCTCGTATAATAAAATGGGGTATAGTATAGGGTATTTCATTTCTAAAAGTAAAGTCTCGTAGTAAACCATTCTAAAATGGTATTCACAAAATACCGTATTAAATACCCATAATATGTTAAAACATTTAAGTTTCTAAAACCGAGTAAGGTAATAAGTAAAACCAAGATTCATTTAACGTAAAGCGTAAAACTTAATTCATAACACATATATAAGATATAATTTTATGAAGAAAGGCCCACTCACAGTGACCGTAGCCGTCAATGCTTTGCTTGTATGCTCTCCGTACTCCCACGAGTTGTCTCACAGGAAAAACACCCACACGATTAATAATCTAATCGAAAACTATGAAAATGGAGTACGGAACTCAAATTAGGAGTTTGGGGTCCAAAAACCAAACGCCGCCATGAGCAACCGTGCGGCTAGCGCACGCACGCCGCACGCGCGCCGCGCCCTTCGCCGCCGCCTGCTATTCTTTACCCTGTAGCCGTAAATCACGGCCTCACGCTTGTGGTGTGAGGTCATGCTTGTATCCTGTAGCTGGTGGAAGGCCACCACACCCAGCCCACGAGGGGAAGCCCCTCACAAGTAGTTACACGCCCGTTAAAGTTAATGGAATATTCTCGGCGTTACGCGGAATGCGCCCGTTAGTTAGAATATTCCCCACGGGCGTTAGTTAGGAAGGAATATACCTTCGGAATATTCCCGGTCCAGCCCGGACTCATGGGCTAGGGTCTGGCGGCGTCGGGATCGGGTTGGGCGCGTCGGGCCGGGCTGCGGCATGGGGGTCGGAGCTTGCCGACGTCTCCACGCACTCGTTGATAAGCCTTCGTACGCTACAGGCGGGATCGCGGGCCAGGGTACAGGAAATCTTCATAGAGGCATGCTCGAGTCAAGCTTCGGCCATTGCGTACAAATGAAGAGTGAAAATGAAGCTAGGAAGATGAGGAATCTAAATTTACCAATTTCGGGCCAAAATATGGTCGGAGATGGCGAGGAAAAGGAAGGGAAGCCACGGCATGAACAATGGCCGATTCCAGCTTCGATTTCCGAGACCAATTCGTGCATGCAAAGCTTGGATAATGAACTAGGACTCACGAGAGGTTGATTAGTGGTCACCACGAGGCCGATAGTGGCCAAAGTCGACGAGAATGTCTAGTCGAAGAAGCTTGAGGCTCACGGAGTTTTCTAAGAGAGATAGGATCCAAGGCTGAGTTTGGGTTGTTAGGTTTGGTTTGCGTACATTGGTGATGATCTATGGTGGTGGTTTTGTCGAAGAAGATGGTGGAGCCAGGGTTGGCTACCGTTGAAGAAAGAGTGTACGGGAGAGATGGAGAGAGAAAAGCAGTGATTGAGTGAGGGAAAGACAAAGAGAAGATTGGGCCCACTGGGCCCAGAAGCCCAATTTACGAAAATACATATCCAAATAAAATTACGGTAACTTGTTGAGATAATGTCAGTAGAACCTTCGTTCACGACCTAAATTTCGTCCCATTTCCGTCCGCTCGTATCGACGAGTACAACAAGAAAATACTAAGGAAGGGTTGTACGAGGATTCTGGGAAACAAAGTCAACCAAAAGTCAACCATTGCTGACCGGGGGCATTTGGTCATTTTCCACTTTTCGGAGATAAATACTATAATTTTCGGGACGGAGCTATAACAAACTACCCCCTTATGAACAAGCTACCCCTTATAAAATACTATAATACGTTGGGGAAGAGGGGAAAGTAAGAGAGGAGTTGTGGAAGGGTAATTTAGATATTTTTCCTATCAATACATTTATGCATATTGTAGTTCGCGTCGATAAGAAGTCAATGAGGTAGATGAGAATTGATGTGAAATTAACTTGACACACAAATTAAACCTTTATTGTTAACAATTGTAGTAAAGGTGCAAGTAGGGATCGTTCGGACTTCGGGGATTAACTAGGAATGCTAATCAACTAAAATAAGACTTCAAAAACACTAAACTAGACTCATAGACTCGAAAACTAACTCAAGACACTAAAAACGGCAAGAAATAATAAAAAAGACTCAACCACTAGACCTAACAATTGGTTTTGGCCAATAAAACTTAAAAGACTCAAAGACTAAAGAAAAGCGAGGTTTTGACTCAATAAACAAGACTTAAGAAAAAGGGGATTTATTTTGACAAAATTGAAACTTAAAAGCAGAAACTTAGAAAACAAACTTTATAAAAACAAATTTGAGTGAATTGAATGGGTGAGAGACTAGTTAGAGGGCCCTTCCCCACACAAGAAGCATATTCAAACGAATCAATTTCGATTATTCTTTCTATAAACCATGAACAACAATGCCCCCGAATTAATTGTATTGAACAAATTAATTCTCGGATTTCCCTAAATTCATTGAATTGAATGGATAACGCATCACGAAGCCAAATTATTATTTATTGTTGGAAATATGCCCTGAAAGTCAATCTTTGGAAGAAACTTTTCAGGACATTTACTGTATATATGGATAACCCTAAATACGGTAAAAGGGCAAAATCACTTATTAGGACAATCTCAATAGTTGATATATGTCTGAATAGTGAATCCATGGACAATGGATTGATGGAAGAAGTAATCTAATGATGTTAGACTACGGAGACCTTCTTCTCATAACCATTATGTTCAAAATGTTCCTGGTCATGGGATTGCCAGAGGGATACTGACAATCCAGAGACCAGTACGTACTATGTCAGCTTCAAATTGGAAGGATGGAAAGTCTCAGCCATTCGTGTAGTGACACTATGACAAGTATGTAGGTGCTCATTGAGGGAATGAGTTCACTGAATACAATCGAAAGGGAGTACTTGCATGGAGGTCTACTCACATGTCAAGCAAGTAACTCCATTGATTGGAATATGTAAGTAATCCTTTGACCTGAGACATCATAGTTGTCTTGTGGTTAAGTCCTTAATCTTTGATTATGTCAAAGTCACCCCAATATGGAGGGTGTCCACGGCATAGTTGGGATTAAGCTACTTAGTCATGGAGGCAAGTGAATGGTCAACAAGGGATCTCTAATCCTCGTTATGAGAGGAAGAATACTCTAAGATATGATTCGGGAATCTTCGGCCGAAGTAGTGAGCGTAGTGATGGAAATTGTTCCTTTACGACTCAATTGAATCATATAACATGATATAATCACATTAGGGGTTTGACATTATGTATCCATACCCTAGTAATGTGATTAAGAGTATTGTGTTAGAGAAGGATCAAATTACATTGTAATTCCAATTGAATAGGTTCTCCGAACAAACTTCTTAATTAGCTTGGGTAGCCATGATATATGTGTAGTGTGTCACTCATGGTTTGTGGGATCTTGTTGATGATTAATTAGTAATCATCAATGAAGATAAAGAATTAAAATAAGTTTTAATTCACTAGATGATTGGATAAAACAAATCAATTGGATTGATACCAATCACCTCACTGCCTTGCTAATTAGAACCTAAACCGATTGTACACCAACACTTCAGTGGTGGATCAACACGTGGATGATGGAAAAATAATCCTTTGGATTAATTGAGTGTTATGATTAATTAGAAAGTCTAAGAAAATCATAGAAGCGATAAAAGATCGCTTTGGGCTTAATGAAATAAGTTCGGGTTAATCCGGGCCCATTGGGCCCTAACCTCTTTGGCCTTTTATTCAAGCATAAGATGACTTGAAATTGTAAAAGCCCAAAAGCCCACACAACACCCCCTTTGGCCGGCCTTGAGTGATAGAGAGTGAGTGGAGTCAATTGTTGACTCACTTCTTATTTATATTGAAAGTTTATTGAAACTTTCACTAGTGGAACATCACCATACTTAAAACCATAACTTGTTGTGGCTTTGTGATTGAGTTGGTTAACAAAAGAAAGAAATATCTCTCCCTTTCTCCACTCTTCACAGCCGGCCAAACCCAAAGGAATTGAGAGCTACACTTCTCTCTTCTTTTGGTGATCCATCATCCATTCCATCACTTGGTGGGTGTGGATCCTTAGAGGTCTTCAACTTTGGGGACTAGGAGAACCTAGAGGAGTTCCATTTGGTCAAGGTGGAGCAAGCAAGGAGGGAGGCTAGGCTCAAGGAGTTCCAAGAAGAGAAAGCTTGGAGGTGGTCCATCCTTGGTCTAAAAGCTAGATCAAGAGGTATAAAATTCTACCTCCACTTTGTTCTTCATTTTGTAGATGCATCAAATATTAACCTATGCTTCTTGAAGGGGATTTGCATGACTAATGCTTTGATAATTTAGCTTCCGTTGCTTATGCATATGAATTTCGAATTGCTTATGCATGCTAGTCATTAGAAATCCCATACAAATCTCATAATTTCCCTTCAAGGAAAAGGATAAACAAAGTTCTTAAAGAGATAGTAGAGCAATATGATGATATTAAAACCTTGAATCCAACAATTGACCTCAATAACCAACTCATAAAACATAGAGGAGAGATAAACACCCTATATAGGGCCAAGTTTCACAATATGGACCCTTCTTCAACACTCCATGCTTTACAACTCAACAAAAACAAACTGAATCACCTCTTTTTTTTTTCTTTTTCTTTCTTTTCTCGATTCTTTTCTGTTTTTTTTTTTAATGGAACTAAATACATGGAAAATTAAAATAAACAACCTCTCCCCCACACTTGTTCTTCACTAACCATAGGTCAAAAGGAATTCCCAATAAGTTATGCTCCACTATTCTTTAAGAAAAGGGTATGGATTTTCGTATACTAGGCTAGGTAGGGATAATGTAGATTAACAAAGAAAATAGGCTTATGAGGCTCAAAGGGGTTAAACCTACATTATATATAGAAGGACAAAAGGCTATTTGGCTATGGTGGTTATCTAGACACCTTCATCTTGTTATATTGTTATGCAACCAATTTTAACGCTTTGAACGAAAATGGCATGAGTTCTAGCATTTGGAACTATAATGATGAAAAAGCATTCTAAGTAGTAACCAAGCAAAGAATAATGAGATCATGCAACGATTTTAGAAAACAAGAATCATAGATTAATAACTCTCCAAACAAGGATTATGCTCAAGTCTCACTGGGTTGTAGTGTTAGTTTGAGTTTCTTCCTTCAAGCATGTTACAAAAACTGATTTTTTTTCCTTTTATGATTACATGTGAATTCGTAAATGAGAACTACAACTAAGCATAAACCAAAGAGTATATCAAACTTCCATCCATGCTTGTAACTTTCTTTAATAGTCATGCAATTAAAAACCAAATCTTCATCATTGTGTTGGAAGGTACCCTAAGACACAAACAAACACACAAAAATGACCCTTTTTGGTTTTTTAAACAAACTTTTTTTTTTCGAATTTTTTTTTATTTTTTCTGTTATATGACACAAAAACACTTAAAAACAGTTAGTAACAACTTTTAGAAGTGATAGGTGGTAAAAATCCAAAAATAGGGTATGAAAATCATGAAAAACAATCTGTTTCCCCCCCCCCCCCCCCCCACACTTCAATCAAACATTGTCCTCAATGTTTCAAACATAGACTCACACACAAACAAGCAAATAACACAACTAACAAACAAAGCAAAGATGGCAAAATAGAAACAATAAAGAGTAGGGTTTAGGAACGCAAATCTGCTTGTTGAAAGCCGGAGGGTCCTAGGTCTTCTTTATTGGCATGGGTTGTCTCCCAAGAAGCGCTTGCTTTAACGTCTTCCAGCCAGACGATACCTCCAATTAAGCTTGAATAGGGCTCCCGGCATGGAGGGGTACATCCTCCATGACATGCTCTTCAAAGGTCTCGTAATATGGCTTCAAACGATGTCCATTCACTTTGAATTCTTGTTGCATCTTCAAACTTTGAATTTGGACTGCACCATGAGGAAAAACATTAGTAACAAAAAAAGGGACAATCCACTTAGAACGCAACTTACCGGGAAACAAACGAAGGCGAGAATTGAAGAGTAACATTTTCTGCCCTATAGAGAACGTCTTGCTACGAATCATCTTGTCATGGAAGGCCTTCGTCTTCTCCTTGTAAATGCGGGCATTCTCATAAGCTTCATTCCTAATTTCCTCAAGCTCATTTAGTTGAAGCTTCCTATGAAGACCTGCGGCATTAATGTCCATGTTGAATGTCTTGACGGCCCAATGTGCACGATGCTCTAGCTCGACGGGAAGATGACATGGTTTCCCATAGATGAGCCGAAAGGGGGACATCCCAATTGGTGTTTTGTAGGCAGTACGATACGCCCACAATGCATCATTCAAACGCAAGCTCCAATCTTTACGAATTGGCCCAACGGTCTTCTCCAAAATTTGCTTGATCTCCCTATTCGAAACCTCGGCTTGCCCACTTGTTTGAGGATGATAAGGTGTTGAAACCTTATGCGTGACATTATACTTCTTGAGCAACGCCTCAATGGTTCGATTGTAAAAATGGGAACCTCTATCACTTATAAGTACCCGCGGCATTCCAAACCTTGCAAATATGTTAGTCTTAACAAAATCTGCAACCACTTTAGAATCATTAGTATGGGTGGCTTTTGCTTCCACCCATTTCGACACATAATCAACCGCAAGTAAAATATAATTGAAACCATGAGACAAAGGAAAAGGACCCATAAAATCAATGCCCCAAACATCAAAAATTTCGACACTAAATATGGGGGTTTGCAGCATTTGTTCTTTGGGACCAATATTGCCCATTCTTTGACATCTATCACAAGTCATACAAAACATTCTAGCATCTTTAAAGATTGTAGGCCAATAAAAACCACATTCTAACACCTTAAGTGCTGTTCTTTGAGTGCCAAAATGTCCCCCACATGCATAAGTGTGACAAAAGGTTAAAATTGAATTAAACTCAGAATAATGCACACATCTACGTAGAATCTGATCAAGGCAATATTTCCACAAATAAGGATCATCCCAAACATAAAAACGTGCAGCTTTCTTCAATTTATCACCTTGTTGCTTGTTTAGGGTGCTTGGAACTTGCTTAGTGACCACATAGTTAACCAAATCGGTATACCATGGCACACTTACCTCAATGGACAGCAGATGCTCATCAGGGAATGTTTCAGGGATGGGAATTGGGTCTTCTTCACGCACCACTCTGCTTAGGTGGTCAGCCACTACGTTTTCAACTCCTTTCTTGTCCCGGATTTCAATATCGAACTCTTGAAGTAAGAGCATCCAGCGGATAAGCCTTGGTTTAGCTTCCTTCTTCGTGAGCAAGTATTTCAAAGCTGCATGATCAGAGTAAATAATGACTTTAGTACCAATTAAATACGAACGAAACTTATCTAAAGCAAAGACAACGGCAAGAAGTTCTTTTTTCGTTGTAGAGTAGTTCAATTGAGCGTCGTTCAAGGTCCTTGAGGCATAGTAGATGACGTGAAGATTCTTGTCTTTCCTTTGTCCTAACACGGCTCCTAATGCATAATCGGAAGCATCGCACATTAGCTCAAAAGGAAGACTCCAATCTGGTGGCATAATGATTGGTGTCGTGGTGAGCCTCTCTTTAAGTTGGTTGAAAGCCTTCTCACATTCCTCGTCAAACTTGAAAGCTACATCCTTTTGGAGAAGTCAGCATAAGGGTGTGGAAATCTTCGAAAAATTCTTGATAAATCGCCTATAGAATCTTGCATGACCAAGAAAAGAACGAACCTCTCTAACCGAAGTAGGAGAGGGTAAATAGCGTACAAGATCTATTTTTGACTTATCAACCTCAATTCCCCTTTCTGAAACAATATGCCCTAAAACTATACTTGTTTTACCATAAAGTGACACTTTTCCCAATTTAAAACAAGGTTTGTTTCAACGCATCGTTTTATGATTAATGTGAGATTTTCCAAACACCCATCAAACGTATCACCAAAGACACTAAAATCATCCATGAATACCGCAATAATCTTCTCAACAAAATCTGAAAAGATACTTACCATGCATCTTTGAAACGTGGCAGGTGCATTGCATAAACCGAATCGCATGCGACGATAAGCAAAGGTACCAAAGGGGCACGTGAAGGTGATCTTTTCTTGATCATCCGGGGCTATGAAAATTTGATTATATCCAGAATACCTATCAAGAAAATAATAAAATGAATGACCGGCTAACCTTTCAAGCATTTGATCAATGAACGGCAAAGGGAAGTGGTCCTTTCTTGTGGTGTTGTTGAGCTTTCTATAATCAATGCACACTCTCCAACCTGTTTGGATTCGGGTCGGCACAAGCTCATTCTCGACATTCTTTACTACTGTCACTCCAGATTTCTTTGGCACAACTTGAACCGGTGAAACCCAACGACTATCCGAGATGGGATAAATCACTCCACAATCAAGTAATTTGATGATCTCCTTCTTCACAACTTCCATCATTGGAGGGTTGAGTCGGCATTGAGCCTCTCGAGTTGGTTTAGCCCCATCCTCTAGAAGTATGCGATGCATGCAAGTTGTAGGGCTAATACCTTTAATGTCGGCCAAAGTCCATCCTATGGCTGTTTTGTGCTTTTTCAACACTCGAATCAACTTCTCCTCCTCTATTGCCGTGAGTGATGAAGAGACAATGACGGGCAACGTCTCTTCATCTCCCAAAAAGACGTACTTTAAATTATTCGGCAATGGCTTAAGTTCAAGAATGGGGGCCTGAATCACAGAGGGTAACAAAGTATTAGTAGAAACGGGAATTGGAATTGGGTTAGAAGGCTTACCACGATGTTGTGGCAATGATTCAAAGGATGCCACAATTTCGGCCTGGGCTAGATTGGGTACGGCCAGATTGGGTTTTTGCCCAATTCCTTGTGCAATTGTTGTTTCAAGAAGATCTTCGTCCAATGAGTCAAGAAATTCCTGCGCGATTGAATCAAATGCATCAATAGAAAAATAAGAATGATCATCTTTAGGAAATTTAATAGGTTCAGAAATATTGAAATCAATAATCTCCCCATCAAATTCCATTGTTTAAGTTCTCTTGAACACATCGATCTTGGTGCGTGCTGTTTTCATGAAGGGCCTCCCAAGTAGGATCGGCAATGGGGTGACATTGGGTGAATCCTCCATATCTAAAACATAGAAATCTGCTGGGAATATCAAGTTATCCACCTGCACCAAAACTTCTTTCAGATATGCGTTAGAACGATCGGCTAATTGAATTATAACACCATCTTGTTTAAGCTCTCCTAAGTTCATAGATGCATAAACTGAATAAGGCATGACATTAATGGATGCACCTAAATCTAACATAGCATGCTCGAATATTGTATTGCCAATAACACAAGGAATGGTAAAACTACCCGGATCTTTGCATTTAGGGGGTAATTTCCTTTGTAAAACAGCGGAGACATTCTCACTTACCTGGACCACCTCCTTATTCGAAATTCTTCTCTTTGTTGTGCAAACTTCTTTCAAAAACTTGGCAGACCTTGGAACTTGCTTAATTGCATCAAGAAGAGGTATGTTGACTTGCACTTTCCTAAACGTCTCCAAAATGTCGTTCTCGTGCTCTTCCTTCTTTGATTGCTTAAACCTACAAGGAAAGGGTGCATTTAGTGGAATGGAACTAGAAGAACTCGAATTGGGACTTACCTTGGTTGAATTAGAAGGTGTGGAGGTGGAAGATGGCTGCGGCAAGGGTTGCTCCACCCTTGCCGTGGGTGTGGCTTGTGTTTCCTCTTTGAACATCAACTTTTCATCCTCTTTTTGACTTGATTTGGATGCTTGGGGATCAGTTCCAACTTGTTTTCCACTCCTCAATATAATTGCTTTGGCAGTTTCGAATCCTCCCTTCGGATTTGCAATGGTTGAACTAGGGAGTCTACCTTGTTCTTGAAACTGCCCCATGAACTCTGCCATCTGCCCAAGTTGTTTCTTCAAGTCGCTCACCTCTTTGGCTTGGTTTTGCATTGCTTTGGCTTGATTCTCTTGCCCCTGAGACAAATTAGTGAGTAACTTAAGGAGCGTATCATTATCCAAAGACGTACTTGAACTTGTTTGAGCAGATTGTTATTGGGATTGAGTTGATGCGAATGGCCTTTGGTAAATCCCTGGAGGTTGTTGTCTAAATCCACCTTGTTGAAGACGTTGAGGCTCCCTCCACTTGAAATTCGGGTGATCTCTTCAGCCCAGATTGTAAGTGTTTGAGTATGGATCATTGCGTGGCTGATTTTGGTTTCCAAAACCCATGGCATTGGCAGATTCCCACCCTCCATTCTCAATCAATTGAGGGCATTGGTCATTGAGATGTCCTTGCATAGAACACACACCACAAACACTTGGTCCTTGTAGCTTCATCCCTTCGGCCATCTGAGATACACTGGAAGTGAGGTTAGCTAATTGTGATTGAATATCGGACATGGAACTTACCTCATTCACTTGCTGCCGTGGGGGGTCTCTTTGTCCAAGGCCTTCGTATTGTTGTGCATTCAATGCTCGGTTGGCAATTAGGGTTTTTGCAGCCATTGGTATTTTGTCAACCAATGCACCTCCCGCTGAAGCATCTAGCATTTGTCGCTCAATTGGAAGAAGCCCTTCATAGAAGTATTGAAGTAGAAATTCTTCTTTCATTTGATGTTGAGGACACGAAGCGACAAGAGCCTTGAAACGCTCATAGTATGCCGGAAAGGACTCTCCTTGGCTTTGTTGAACGCCACTAATCTTCTTCCTCAAGAGAATGACTCTCGAAGTGGGGAAGAACTTCTCTAAAAATGCCCTCTTCATGCTTTACCAAGAAGTGACCGTTCTGGGTGCTAATTCGTAAAGCCAATCTTTAGCCTTTTCCAAAAAAGAGAATGGAAAGGCCTTCATCATCAAAATATTCCCATCGACATTGATGGGTGTCATGCTCGAGCACACCACTTCGAACTCCTTAAGATGCTTGTTTGGATCTTCCATGGACAACCCATGGTATTTTGGAATGTGGTGCAACAAGCTTGACTTTAATTCAAACTCATCTGTCTTTCGTTGGGCAGCCACGGGATATTGAATGCAAAGGGGTGCGGCATTGGCCAACCCTGAGGCCGAGAGTTCTTTGATTGTACGATTGTACGATTGTCCGCTGCCATGACTTCTTCTTGTTCTTCAAATTCAGATTCGGCCTCTGAACTTGAACTAGGTTCACTAGGTTCTGGATGCCTCCTCTTTCTTCTCAAATCTCGTTCAAAATCATCATTAAAGTCCAAGATATGTTCACTAATCGGTTGAGAACTCCGAGTCATAAACTAGTACCTAAACAAAGAAAACAAAACAAAATTAGAAAACAAAGTAAAAAGACACAAAACACACAGGAAGAACAAGGGATTAGCAATTTTCCTAATCCCCAGCAATGGTGCCAAAATTTGATGTGAAAATTAACTTGACACACAAATTAAACCCTATTGTTGACAATTGTAGTAAAGGTGCAAGTAGGGATCGTTCTGGACCGGGGATTAACTAGGGATGCTAATCAACTAAAATAAGACTCAAAAACACTAAACTAGACTCTATAGACTCAAAACTAACTTAAGACACTAAAAACAACAAGAAATAATCAAAAAGACTCAATTCTAGACCTAACAATTGGTTTTGACGAAAATAAAACTTAAAAGACTCAAAAGACTAAAAGAAAACAGGTTTTGACTCAATAAACAAGACTTAAGAAAAAGGGGATTTATTTTGACAAAATTGAAACTTAAAACAGAAACTTAGAAAACAAACTTTATAAAAACAAATTTGAGTGAATTCAATGGGTGAGAGACTAGTTAGAAGGCCCTTCTCCACACATGAACCATATGCAAACGAATCAATTTCCAGTTATTCTTTCTATAAACCATGAACGACAATGCCCCAAATTAATTGTATTGAACAAATTAATTCTCAGATTTCCCTAAATTCATTGAATTGAATGGATAACGCATCTCAACCAAATTATTCTTTATCAAATTCCCTAACTATGGAATACGCATGATAGAGCCATTTAACAAAGATCATTAAGTTCAATGGAAACCATAAGCATTGACAAGGCATTCATAACTATGAACAGCATGTTATTCCAGCCTAGGGTTTACTTAACACAATTGTGACAAGCGATCTTTACTACTCATGAATATAAGTTCATAACTATTAGGTGAAATTTCCTTATACTCTAGCATCAAATTCATACATGCAAATTAAGTGTCGACCCTCAACCCACATACATAAACAAGTTTTTGATTAAACAGAGAAGTAAACCACATTCACAATTCATGAAACAATAACTGGATGAAATCAATTCATATAAAACATATGTCCATGGCTTCGAATTCGCCTCTAACTAAAAAGAACTTAGTTACTCATAATTACAACTGAAAACATTGAAAAATAAAATATAGAATACACCTAGAATCCTCCAAAGCTACTGCACCAAATTCTCCTTTTCTGACTTCTAGCTCCTCTTTTCTGTCTGTTGTCTTCTGTGCTATCCCAATTGATTGCATTACCAAAGGACTATCAAGCACGATTTTCTAGAGAGTTTTGACTTCATTAGAACTCCTATATCCATCTGAATTAAGTCTAGAAACACGCACAAACACCTGTCCCGTTATCTTCCTTGAAACCCAATCCGACTAGGACTCTTTTTCCTGTTTCAACCTTCAGTCACTAAAACAGCGACAAAATCTTCTAAAAGTATCAGAATAATGATCTGCAAAATATGGAAACTAGACATCCAGAGCTTTCCAACCGTATATGGCACGACACGTAATTCGTTTTGAGGAATTCTGGGTGCTCTGTCGAAGTTGGCAGTTATGCACAGCACTGTCCAAATTCCACTCGGATTCTAGTTTTGCAATTTCCTTGTCTTTCAAACTTCTATATTCACTCTTTAGGATAAATTAAGGTCCTCTAGAACTCAGGTTCTCAATTATCCTCATATGAAAATGAATCCCCCTTTGCAGCTGGAATTAGGTAGAAAATGATGATGATAAGGTTAGGATAAGATAAGATAAGGTTTGGATAATGTTCCATGTTTTTTTGCTCTTTCCTTATCTTCTTTGTCTTAAACTTATTTCTTCATCTTCAAAACAGGTTCCTAGCCTTCTTTGACCTCTCAATTTGTCCATTCCTTGTGCTCCATATGCATGCACTCCATTTAAAGCTCAATTTTGCTCTAAAATGCACCAAAATGCACTTTCTTGCTTCACTTGCCATTTGAACCTACAAACACACGAAAATAGCTTAAATCACTATAATAAACAATAACTAACTATGTAAATACAAGAAAACAAGCTAACTAAGTCGCATAAATATGCTCCTATCAAATTCCCCCACACTTAGCTTTTGCTAGTCCTCAAGCAAAACAAAGAAACAAAACACAACCTAAACCTTCCAACAATTACCTCAGGGATTTCCAATAAAACATGACATGTTAAAAATCACTACTTACACATATTTAAGCCATCCCTACTCTCGAGCACATACTGAATCATAGTCACCAGTCACTAGCTCGCATTTAATCAATTAAAACAACATTTTGAATGTAGTAACACGCCTTAGAGAATCCCTCAATTCCTCACTGGATATACTCTCTATTTTCACACAGATTTTTTGACTACACTCCCTATACTAGGTATATGTGAGAAGATTGATGTAAACATGTGGACTAACACTCACATATGTATAACAAAGAAAGCACTTTCTGGAATTATAAATATGTAATATGTATATGATCTCATGAACGGAATGCTACTACTTAGATGCGAGAACCAGGGATCCCATATGCTCATACCAAATTCAGACTCCACTAATTGAAATACATAACAATCAAGAAAAAGGTCAAGGGTTGTAATGGGGCTAAAGGTAGGGGCTAACAAAGAAAGGAATGTTGGAAATATGCCCTGAAAGTCAATCTTTGGAAGAAACTTTTCAGGACATTTACTGTATATATGGATAACCCTAAATACGGTAAAAGGGCAAAATCACTTATTAGGACAATCTCAATAGTTGATATATGTCTGAATAGTGAATCCATGGACAATGGATTGATGGAAGAAGTAATCTAATGATGTTAGACTACGGAGACCTTCTTCTCATAACCATTATGTTCAAAATGTTCCTGGTCATGGGATTGCCAGAGGGATACTGACAATCCAGAGACCAGTACGTACTATGTCAGCTTCAAATTGGAAGGATGGAAAGTCTCAGCCATTCGTGTAGTGACACTATGACAAGTATGTAGGTGCTCATTGAGGGAATGAGTTCACTGAATACAATCGAAAGGGAGTACTTGCATGGAGGTCTACTCACATGTCAAGCAAGTAACTCCATTGATTGGAATATGTAAGTAATCCTTTGACCTGAGACATCATAGTTGTCTTGTGGTTAAGTCCTTAATCTTTGATTATGTCAAAGTCACCCCAATATGGAGGGTGTCCACGGCATAGTTGGGATTAAGCTACTTAGTCATGGAGGCAAGTGAATGGTCAACAAGGGATCTCTAATCCTCGTTATGAGAGGAAGAATACTCTAAGATATGATTCGGGAATCTTCGGCCGAAGTAGTGAGCGTAGTGATGGAAATTGTTCCTTTACGACTCAATTGAATCATATAACATGATATAATCACATTAGGGGTTTGACATTATGTATCCATACCCTAGTAATGTGATTAAGAGTATTGTGTTAGAGAAGGATCAAATTACATTGTAATTCCAATTGAATAGGTTCTCCGAACAAACTTCTTAATTAGCTTGGGTAGCCATGATATATGTGTAGTGTGTCACTCATGGTTTGTGGGATCTTGTTGATGATTAATTAGTAATCATCAATGAAGATAAAGAATTAAAATAAGTTTTAATTCACTAGATGATTGGATAAAACAAATCAATTGGATTGATACCAATCACCTCACTGCCTTGCTAATTAGAACCTAAACCGATTGTACACCAACACTTCAGTGGTGGATCAACACGTGGATGATGGAAAAATAATCCTTTGGATTAATTGAGTGTTATGATTAATTAGAAAGTCTAAGAAAATCATAGAAGCGATAAAAGATCGCTTTGGGCTTAATGAAATAAGTTCGGGTTAATCCGGGCCCATTGGGCCCTAACCTCTTTGGCCTTTTATTCAAGCATAAGATGACTTGAAATTGTAAAAGCCCAAAAGCCCACACAACACCCCCTTTGGCCGGCCTTGAGTGATAGAGAGTGAGTGGAGTCAATTGTTGACTCACTTCTTATTTATATTGAAAGTTTATTGAAACTTTCACTAGTGGAACATCACCATACTTAAAACCATAACTTGTTGTGGCTTTGTGATTGAGTTGGTTAACAAAAGAAAGAAATATCTCTCCCTTTCTCCACTCTTCACAGCCGGCCAAACCCAAAGGAATTGAGAGCTACACTTCTCTCTTCTTTTGGTGATCCATCATCCATTCCATCACTTGGTGGGTGTGGATCCTTAGAGGTCTTCAACTTTGGGGACTAGGAGAACCTAGAGGAGTTCCATTTGGTCAAGGTGGAGCAAGCAAGGAGGGAGGCTAGGCTCAAGGAGTTCCAAGAAGAGAAAGCTTGGAGGTGGTCCATCCTTGGTCTAAAAGCTAGATCAAGAGGTATAAAATTCTACCTCCACTTTGTTCTTCATTTTGTAGATGCATCAAATATTAACCTATGCTTCTTGAAGGGGATTTGCATGACTAATGCTTTGATAATTTAGCTTCCGTTGCTTATGCATATGAATTTCGAATTGCTTATGCATGCTAGTCATTAGAAATCCCATACAAATCTCATAATTTCCCTTCAAG
>JAEHOF010000311.1:0-17573 GCA_018257905.1 Gillenia trifoliata | reverse complement strand
ATGAAATAACATTCACACTCACCTTTGAGTTCATGGTAATTACATGGCATACCATTGTGTTGGTATGTGAGAACTGGCTTCTCAGCTAGCAGGTACTGGGGCAAAATAGTAAATAGGTCTCTCAATTTGCACTAATTTTGCGTGGCTTCAAATGTCAGGCACCACTCTTGCCCAAAAAAAAAAAAATGTCAGGTACCACGTGGAGGTTCAGATACCATTTGGACCTTTGGAATTGAAGCCTGAAAATGTGCTCCTACCGAGTTTTGTACCCGGTAGGAATGTGTCACCACCAGGGTAATCAAAACTCTGCCACATAAAATTCTTGGGGTCGTTATTGGTCTCACAGGATCGTCACAGGTCGTTTAGCTATTTATTACTATGCAGTAGTGCCAAAAAAGAAAAAGCACACCAAAAGGAAGAAGTGATTATTTTTAAGTTGAAATAATTTGTCTGGAGGAACGAATTCTCCTTTTATAAACTTCATCCTACCCTTTTTCAGAGAGTTATAAGATTTTTCTAAGTGGTCTTAACACATCACTTGTAGAAGGGTTATAACCCTTATAATAAGTCATACTTCTTATCACACTATTTGGTTAAGTGTATGTCAATACACCAATTTTATGAGGCACCTTCATACCTCAAATAAAGACATAGTAAAGCCAACATCATCATGATCATATTCCAACATCTCCCACTTGATCGTGACGATGTAAGATCCGTTGGCTACACAGATTGGATATCATTACCAGGTATCAAGTTCTTATTACTCTTTGACTTTCCAACTATAGTTTACAAACATTTGTAAATTGTCGTCAGCCCGTGGTTTGGCTTATACGTGAGCACGCTTTGACCACTATTACTAACCGCGCTTATACAAGCGATGTCATTTTACTATCTTTCAAGTAAAATGGCACTATTATTCTTTACTAGAAAATTACCATCCGTACCTAGTATTAATGGCGACTTCAGCCAAGTCTAACTTGACCTGCATTGAAATTTCGATCAAGTACTTTCTCCTAGGCCAATCCAGAGGTTTTCCTTGATACAACTTATCAACGACTTTACACACTATGCACCAAGATGTTATATAGATTCATGCTTGATAGTGTCCATCTATCTTTTATCCAACCAATTATTCAGATAGAGTCGCATCAAATTGTTCATTTTAGGCGTCCCCAAAATTCTTCCAATGATGCACATACCACATGGCCCCACTACAACATCTAGATGATTCCAACTTGTAGTCACATGCCCACTAAATTTCCCTTCAGAGCAATCCTTTGGTCATAGGATTGGCCACCATCTTATTAGAGGGTGTGTGGTCGACTTTCACTTCATCCCTCTCCAGTATAATTCCATATAGTGATACTTCACATCAATGTGTTTTCCTTAGGACCTAACTATTCCTTAAAAAATGGCAGACTCATTAACACAAAACACATTGACATAATTCCTAGGAATACAATCGATATATATATCAATAAACATGTAGCCTACTACAGTACTTACTGACCCATATTGTAACTCAACTTTGTTTCTTAATCAATCAAAAAACGACCATTATGTTTTTAATTAAAATTTCCTGCAAAACTACACTACAATAGAAAAACACATAATTATTACTTAATTCAATAAATTTCATACCTTGAATGTCTGCTAATTAATCCCCTTGACTCCTTGTCAATGTACTTGATAAAAAACATAATCCTCTTCTTTGATTAAAAACATAAACCGAAACAAAGTTTCCTTGGGTCTCCCACTGAAATCCGAAACAAGGTTTCCTTTGGGTCTCCCATTGAATTGATCAATCTTTTCAAGATGAAAAATTTAATTACCTTTCAATAGCTTTAAGATGATCTTTTTTTTTTCTCTCTCTCTTTCTCCCAATGTTCTAATCATAACTATGAGAACCTAATAGCACACGTACCATATCATTGGCATGATCATTGATTATATCTCTCTCCCACTTGATCATTGACAATGTCTTCATTTTAAACCATTGCTTGGTTACTAGTGAAACTTTGTGCTTCTGTGGGTTTTCTTTGATATATTATTCTTAATATCATAGTAATTATACTATTAAATTGAACACTTACACATAAAACAAATACTTTTATTGATAGAAAATGTGTACATAATATAATCTTACACCTGAAACAAAAATACAATATTCAAAGCATGTAGTAAATATACCATATTTGAATAGATTCAAAGAATCATGTCAATGTTCTTCCTTTGCTTAGGACAATTAACCTTAAAATGTCCAACTTCACCGCAAAGGAAACAACTATTTTTCTTGCCCTTATTATGGGGTCCAACTTCAGTGGTACGTACCATTGAATGGTATGTACTGTTAAATGGTTAAGATTCATTTGGGCTCCACTGCAAATTAATCTGAACCATTCAATAGTCGTACCATTGAATAGTACGTACCACTCAAGATTTTTCCCTTATTATGTGTGAACTCTTTCGAGTTTTTCCTTTATTATTCTTCTGTGGCTTGCTTTGTGAACTTTCAGCTCGTAGAAGACTGTCATCTCTATTAATCTTGTCATTTTCCTTCCTCCGATTCATTCTAACTTCCTCTATAGCCACATCGCAAGTAATATGGTCATCGTTAACTCTTTTTGACCATACGTCAAAGCCGTTACTACATAATCCCACGACTTTGATAAACTATTCAAAAGTATAGAAACTTGCTTTTCATCAGAAATAGGATGACCAACATTAGAGAGATCTCTTGCCATAATCTCCATCTTAGTAATATGGTCTACCATTCTATCATTCTCAGACACTTACGAAGCAATTGAATATAAGTTTGAGATTTGGGACCGTACTTGTCTTTAAGAATATCCATGATCTGCTTTGCAGTCGTGTACCCCTCATAAAGAGGAATCAAATCATCTTCCATATGGTTAAGATTTGTCGCACGAGCCATCTTATTATCCCCACTTTGTATATCCCGAGTACCCTCAACGGGTGTCTCATGAATTGTATACAAAGTTTTATCATGGGTAAGAAGATAAGTGATATTCCTCTTCCATATACGATGATTAATGTTATTGAGTCTCTCAATTTTGATTGACTCAAACTTACTAGCCATTTCACAAATTAAATAATACTAACTACAAATATTAATTTCAGCCACAAACAATAATGAAAATAGTAGCAGAATAATATACTTACTAAGCTTAATTAATAAACTTAATTTAATAACACAATAAACTTACTAAACTTGCTCACGGGTCTTTTCTCCACAAGAATGGTTCTTCAAACAGACTTTTCACAAAAGGAAGGAGTCACGTTGCCAAACCTTCCTTTTCCTTTCCAGATGCAATTTGCAGTGCACAAATTCCCAAACCTCTTTGAAAGAAAATTGTGTTTGCTATATTTGATATATTATATACCAAATATAATTGCTTGGAGGAATTCCTTGTGGTTGAAATTGATGGAGCCCAACGTTCTGGTTTATATTTTGACTGATAATACAGATTTGCAGAAACGCAAATCCTATTCCGCTCAAGTCTGGTCGTAGACTTCTCTTCAGTGCAGAATCAAAACAACGTGCCTTATCTCTTGTTTGACTGAAAGACAAAACAATTAATTGTATGAATCCAATTGCAATTCGAATTAGATCCCCAGCAGAAGCCAACAGACTATAGAGATGAAGAAAAACTGAGAGCAACAATGGAGTTAGAGAGAGAAGCAGAGAGTAGCAAAGAGAGAATTCTAGAGAGAGAGTCTGTAATTTTTCATTAAACTGTGGAAATGATCTTAGTACAATATATATATATATATATATACAGACTTCTTCTTTTCTTACTCACTAAGAAAACTAATATAACTACTCTAACAGCTATTACAACCGACTTAACAGCATTCCTTTTTAATCTTATGACACTTGGCAACAACTCAATCATTGATATCTTTACATCCCCCTCAATCTCAAGCTTAGATGAGCAAAGCATAAGATTGGAACAATGTTGATGAAAAAGTGGTGCAGAAAGCCCTTTAGTCAGAATGTTTGCAAACTGTTCTGCAGATGAAACATGTTGCACATTCAAATCTCCTCTGGTTACCCTTTCTTGAACAAAATGATAGTCGATTTCAATATGTTTCACTCTGGAATGAAAAACAGGATTAGAGAGTAAGGAAATTGCTGATATATTGTCACAGTAAATCATTGGAGGAATATACAATGGCACATGGAGATCATAACGGAGTTGCCTAATCCAAGCCAATTCAGCTGCTGCAATGGCAAGTGCCCTATACTCTGCCTCAGTGGAAGACCGAGACACTGTGTGTTGTTTCTTGGATGCCCAAGAGATAGGACTAGAACCAAAGTACACAATGTGACCAGAAGTTGATCTTCTGTCATTGGGATCACCAACCCAGTCAGCATCACTGTAAGCTTGTAAATAAACTTTCCCAAGTCTGAAATGAATGCCATAATCAATGGTGCCTTTGAGGTACTTGAGAATTCCTTTGGATGCTACAACATGTGATTCCACAGGTCTATGCATAAACTGACAACACTGATTAACTGAAAAAGCATTATTAGGACGAGTGAAAGTCAAGTATTGCAAAGCTCCAGCTTCTATATTGATCTGGACTGTGATAAGGTTTACCATCATCCTTGAGAAGTCTATGATAAGGTAAACACGGAGTAGCACAAGGTTTGGAATCCTGCAAGTCCACCTTTTGCAACAAATTATTGATTATACTTTGATTGAGAAACAAAAAAGCATGCGTACTGATAGGTAATTTGCAGCCCAGAAAATAATTCAGCTGTCCCAAGTCTTTCTTATCATATTCCTTTGTCAACTCCGTTATAACATCATAAATAAGACTAGAGTTGTTGCCAGTAAGTATAATGTCATCGACATATAGGAGCAGGACCACGGTGCCAAGAGAAGAATGTTTGACAACTAGGGCAGGATCTGCAGGTGATGCTTTGAATCCCAAACCAGGTAGAAAACTTGTAAATTTCTCATTCCATGCCATAAAAGGCATGCTTTAAACCATATAGAGATTTTTGAAGTTTACAAACATAACTAGATGGATGTTCTGTGCTTGCAAACCCTAGTTGTCAAACGTTCTCCACCCCCATCACTTTGAAACACCATAATTTTGGTAGAAAATTGATTGACTAAGAAAGCATGAAAATGGACAAATATATTGAACACTTCAGCTTTATTTATCAATGGAAAAATTCAAATAAATCTGGTACATTCATCAATGAAACTAACATAGTATCTGAACAGTAAGTACAAACAGATGTAGTTTGGTCTAAAGAGATGGGAACCTGAGACTGTTGTAACATTGTAGAGGTTACAATGTTTGAAGGATGTCCTAATCTCTTATGCCACAAATTTATTTTGACTTGTTTTCCAAGGTATGTTTGTTGCTTTGACAGCTGAGTGGCTTGTGTAGCTTGATTAAGGATATGTTGAGGAATGTTGAGGGGAATTGGATACAAGCTAGCTCTACACAGCCCCTAAAGAAGTATTCTCCCTATGATCTTGTCCTGAATCCAAAAACACAATTCATAACATATAAATCGACATTTGTTGTCTTTGCACAGCCTATAAATGAATAACAGATGCTGAGACAATTTGGGACCATGTAGTATTTTCTTTAACTTAAATGTATATTTAGGAACTTGCAAAGTAGCAGAACCAATATGTGATATGCTCAAACCTAAACCACTTGCAGTGGTTATTGTGTCACTGCCTTGAAAAGGTGTTGCAAGACATTCGAGACAAGGACTCAATGAGTTAAAGAATGAGGTTACACGTTCTTAAAAACCGGAATCTAGCTAGCGGAGGTTGTAGGATGCTACATTCAAGAGGACGAGATGATATGATCGAAACACTCGGCTTCTTTTGCTAGCTGAGCGCTTCCTGCAATATATGTTTATGAATTTGAAAGCAAAGCATAGCACAGGTCCAAAAGAATTAGCAGGCAAGAAATGATTGCTTGTCTCTTGTATAAAGTTGGATACTAAATAATAAGATATTGACACTGTTACAACCCGTCCCAAAATTTAATGTAAAATTACCAAAATACCCCTAACGAATAAATGTTGACTTCTTCGAAATGACATGTGGAAATTATTTTCTTTACATATTCAAGTAGTACTCATCGATATGAACACGTGGACGCAAGCGGAACTTAATTTGGAGTTAAAATGAATATTTTACGAAACTTTAAAGTTCAGAGGCATTTTAGTAATTTTAATATTTTACGAAACTTTAAAGTTCAGAGGCATTTTAGTAATTTTACGCCCGTATGTTAATTAGGGTTTAGTGGGTTTTGACCCAGCTGCTTTGCAGCTGTCTCTCTCTCCCCCCTCACTCTCTCGTCCTCGGCCAAAACTTACAAAACACACACAAAACCCTAGAAATTGGAAATATCACAAAACTGTTAAAACACCACCCAAGACCATAGCCGTTATGATCGTCTCACCGTTCTCGACAAGACTGTGATTTTAGAATTCTCAAACTTGAACCAAATCGACCAAACCGATACCGAACGAAAACGACAAACTGTCCATCGAGTTCCCTTACAATCCCGGCCTAGGTAAGCCTCGAAACCATTTCCATTTATCACGTTGAGTAGGTTCGATTTCATAGAAAGAACGTAAATTTTGGAGCAGTTTTGGAGTATACGAATTTAGGGTTTGTTCGAGACTTTCTGGCCAATTTCAGGCCACTTCCGACCATTCTTCTGGCCCCAAATTGGTATGAAAATTTTCTACTCTTAAATATCTTCAATTTGATATATGGATCGACAAAATTGGTTGACAAACGAAGAAATTATGAATTTTTGAAGTTTTGAAACAATTTCGGAATATTTTTTCAGAATCCAGCGAACCAGACGGCCGCAGCGACCGGTGACAGGCAAAAGGTTGAAGGCGGCGGAATATTTTGTAACGGTAACGGAATATTCCTGACGGCATCAGAATATTCCGTCAGTTTCAAGTATAAACAATCGAGAAATATTAAAAGTTTTTAATAAGCAAGACAATAAAAAGAACCTAACCAAGACCTAATCTAATTAAGTCGCCAATACGATGAACGGAAGTTATATTACTTGTGGCGCAAGTACCTATTATAATTAAAACTAACTTATACTAAAACTAATTAGAACTCTTGATAGGTCTCGCACCGTTCAGCAGCAACAAGTGATCGGAGCTTCTTACTGGCTCCCTTCTTGAACTGGTGTAGCATCTCTGAGAGGCTGGCGGCAACAACTGGGTTGTATTGAGATAAAGCAGTGAACTTCCGCTGGTACTCGGAAACGGTCATCTTCCCTTGCCTGAGATTCATGAATTCATCCTTCTTCCGGGCCTTGTACTCCGAAGAGAGGTATTTGGTTTCGAACCGATGTTTGAATACGGCCCACAAACCATGCTCGTCATGAGGGAGGTGTCGCCTCTCGAACTTCCACCAGGCTTTGGATTGGTCACGAAGGAAGAGAATAGCAGTCGGGACCCACTGCTCGTCTGGAAAGTCTCCATGTTCCCGCATCGATTTGAAGACGTCCTCCACATGTTCAAGCCAAGCTTCCGCTACTTCGGGTGTCTCTGTCCCGTGGAATGGTCTCACATCCATTCCCTTCGCAGTCTCCACCGGGTTCTTCCTCGCAGGACGGAAGGCAGCCTGAATGGCTTGAGCGATCGTGTTTCCCATTTGGGTAAAGTCGAAGGCGGGTGCGTCGGGTGCGCGACGAGGTGGCATGATGCTGATAGGAAGGAATCAAGGATCAATAGTGAAAAACATCACGTAAGTGTGATGAGGATTAAACTGCTTAACCTAGAGCTCTGATACCAAACTGACACACCCCGACCCGAATATCCAGGTGGACACCGGATATCGAGGCGTGCTGACCGACCACTCCATAGGAGTGACGAAGTCATAAGAAGATTAAATAAGGATTTAGGAAAAAGAAACAAATAAAATCAGAGTTTTACGGAAATACGGAAGTGTAATGTGGGTAGAACCCATTATTACATAATGTCAGAGCTAGGTACAGTAAAGAAAATTATTCCCATCCGAAGGATGGATAATTAACAGAACAGTAGAGAGTACTTAAACGTACACTGCAGAAAAGGAATAAAGCTACCAGCAGCTGCCACCACCGAATCGTCGCCAACTAAAGTCTAAGTCTTGGAGGGGCGAAAAACAAGGGTGAGTGGGCCAATAACAATTTTTAAGTAAAACGTTTCCAAAACCTTGGTATAACCCCTCACCGTAAAACTTGTAGATTTAACAAAATATTTAATACTAAAATAAGTCTCTAACACAAGTAAACAGGCCAACGCCCACAAGGATACGGGTAAAAAGCATTTATCACAGTGAAGATCAATCATTACTTATCGCATAGAACATGCACACAAGTCATGCAAAAAGTAACTACATGACAGGCTAGGTGTTAAAATAATACGCTCTAGCACTACATGCACGTGAAGCTGGCACAAAATGTGCGTCACAACGAGTCTAGTCGCCGAGGCGACATAGACAGGCTGGCACCTACAATGGATCCAAGGTGAGCGTGTCGGTGCGTGTGAACATACACGTGAAGCTGGTCCTGGCCCGGACAGTGCTAACACCGTGCATTATGCATGATAAGTAATACAATTAAAATCATGTGTATGCATGCCAAGTTTCATCATAAACCAAATCATAAATCAATAAACAATAAATAAGAGTTATCACAAAATATTCTAATTTCATAAAATAGGCATGCCACACATATAATTCAAAAACACGTTAAAACGTATTATAGTAGTATAAAAAGATTAAGTACTAGGCCCACTCACTGATACGTGGTCGGATCGTAGCCCCCGTAGCGTGCCTGAGCTCGTTGCTCCTCTGGATAGGTCTCACCTATATGAGAGTTTACTAAACTAATCACTAAACAAGCCTATTCCAATTAAAAGCAATGAAAAGACTTGAAATCGCCTTTGTTTGCTCGATTCGGGACTTGAAATAGTCGGAAAATGGGTTCACGCGCCGCCACGCGCCGCCGCAGGGCTCCACGCGCCGCCACAAGGCAACACGCGCCGTCACGCGCGCCCACTCGCCGTCACGCGCCGTCACGCGCCCACACGCGCGCTCACGCTCCAGCACGCGTGCTCACACGCTCGCACGCGCTCACACGCGCTCGCACGCGCGCCCACGCGCTCGCACGCGCGCCCACGCGCTCGCACGCGCGCCCACGCGCCGACTGTGCACTCGCCGTTAAAGTTAACGGCGTGCCGGTAAAGTTAACAGCGTGCCGTTAAAGTTAACGGTGTGCCGTTAACTTCAACATAATATTCTGTTTAGTTAACGGAATATTCTCTAACGGCGTTACGGAATATTTCGTCGCCGTTAGGGAATATTCCTTGACGGCGTCAAAGAATCACGGAATATACCTCTGGTATATTCCCCGGTTCGGACCGGGTTGGACCGGGGCTTGCTGACGTCACGGACCGGCTCGCTGACGTCAGACCGCTGCAACTCCGGCCGCCGATCGCCGGCGCTCGCCGGCGCCGGTTTCTGGAAAAGTCGTCGGAAATCTGGAAATTTTGCAACTTCGTCAAACCTCAACCAAAATTCACGAATTTTATACCAAAATGAAGCTGGACTCACGTAGATTTCGAATTTACCTAGACTTGGGCCAAAATATGGCCGGAGACGGCCGGAATTGGCCTCGAGTTTCACGGCCAAAGATCGGGTTTCAACGATCTCGAAGAGAAGATTACATGTTTGGGTCACACGCACCTGCATCTGTGGGTATTGTCCTATGAAATACCTTAGTGCAAGCTTGTCTTACGTTTATTGTTGTTTATGGGGAAAAGGCCCCACTACGTAAGGACTCGTGACGTTGCGGCGCAAGTGCTTACATGTGTGTGGTACTAGGAGTACAAATTAGTGGATAACGTAAAGTGCTTGCACTGATTGGAGAGGTCGTTCTCAACCCGTACATGGGTGGATCGCGCATATACCCCGGTGGTTGGTTTTCCCGTATTATATTATGTTTAAATTATGAAATGTGGTTTATGAATATTTCATTTGATATGTTTCGTATACTCATAAAGTACCTTCGAACTATACTATGATAGCATGTTTTTACGATTATACCGGATTTCCAAATAAGGGTTAATATGTTGAAAAGAGAAAGGTTTTGCAAAACTTTGATTTTTGTCCACTCACACTTTGTTTTTGCGCCCTATCTCAGACATAGTGAGATAGCATCTCGGCGAGGTCGAGACTTCTACGTGGCAGCTCCGATCTTTCATCCCGACCATGTAGTGGATTCTTCTTTTTTCTTCCTAGCTCCTACAAATATCCATCCCCGTTATGGATAGAGATTCTAGGAACTCGCCTTATTATTTGTTTCCGCCGGTTCCCAAATTTAGTACGCTCCGAACCATATGCATATTGACATTGATTTCCGCAAACTTTATTATAAATTAATTTCGTTTTCACAAGTGTTGTCATGCATTTAATGGTCTCACACTTACGAGTGCCTGGCCAAGACGCCGCACCCTGTGATCCACGTGGGTATCGAGGGTGGGTGTGTCATCATTAGTGAAAAACATCACGTAAGTGTGATGAGGATTAAATGGGCTTAACCTAGAGCCTCCGATACAACTGACATTACCTCCCGACCCGAATATCCGTGTGACACCGATCGAGGCGTGCCGACCGACCACTCCAGGAGTGACGGTCATAAGAAGATTAAATAAGGATTTAGGAAAAAGAAACAAATAAAATCGTAGTTTTACTGAATACGGAAGTGTAATGGGTAGAACCCATTATTACATAATGTCGTAGCTAGGCATGAAAGAAATTATTCCCATCCGAAGGATGGATAATTAATGTAGAAAGTACTTAAACATACACTCCAGAAAATGAATAAAGCTACCAAAGAATGCCACTCACCGAATCATCGCCAACTAAAGTCTAAGTCCCGGAGGGGCTTAGTAAACAAGGGTGAGTGGGCCAATAACAATTTTAAGAAACGCTTCCAAAACCTTGGTATAACCCCCCTCACCGTAAAACCCAGATTTAACAAAATATTTAATACTAAAATAAGTCTCTAACACAAAGTAAACGGGGCCAACGCCTACAAGGATACGGTAAAAACATTTATCACAAAGGAAAATCAATCATTACTTATCGCATAGAACATAGTACACAAGTCATGCGTAAAAAGTAGCTACATGACAAAGCTGGGTGTTAAAATAATACGCTCTAGCACTACATGCACGTGAAGTCTGGGCACAAAATGTGCGTCACCACGAGTCTAGTCGCCGAGGCGACATAGACAGTCTGTTCCTGCCAATGGATCCAAGGTGAGCGTGCTCTGCGTGTGAACATACACGTGAAGCCGGTCCTCGCCTGCATGCTGCTAACACCGTGCATTATGCATGATAAGTAATACAATTAAAATCATGTGTATGCATGCCAAGTTTCATCGTAAACCAAATCATAAATCAATAAACAATAAATAAGAGTTATCACAAAATATTCTAATTTCATAAAATAGGCATGCCACAATACAGCACTAAAAACACGTTAAAACGTATTATAGTAGTATAAAAGATTAAGTACTAAGCCCACTCACCGATGCCACGTGGTCGGATCGTAGCCCCGTAGCGTGCCTCGAGCTCGTGCTCCTCCCATAGGTCTCACGATATGAGAGTTTACTAAACTAATCACTAAACAAGCCTATTCCAATTAAAAGTAATGAAAGACTTGAAATCGCCTTTGTTTGCTCGATTCGGGACTTGAAATAGTCGGGAAAATGGGCTCACGCGCGCCACGCCGCCGCGGGGCTCCACGCGCGCCACGCGCCGTCACGCGCCCACACGCGCAGCCACGCGCGCGCTCACGCCGCCCACACGCCGCATTGCCGCGCCCACGTCGGCCACATCGCGCCACACGCGCCACGCGCCGATCGTGCACTGCCGTTAAAGTTAACGGCGTGCCGTTAACTCTTCACCGGGACATTCTCTAACGGCGTTACGGAATATTTCGTCGCCGTTAGGGAATATTCCTTGACGGTCAAAGAATCACGGGAATATACCGGTATATTCCCGGTTCGACCGGTTGGGACCGGGTTGGACCGGTTGGGACCGGGCTTGCCGACGTCACGGACTGCCCGCCGACGCCGGGACTGGCCGCAGAACTCGGGGCCGCCGACATCGCCCGCGCTCGCGCTCGGGCCGGAAAAGTCACGAACTGAAATTTTGCAACTTCACAAACCTCAACCAAAAATTCACGAATTTTATACCAAAATGAAACCTGGACTCACGTAGAGTTCGAATTTCCCAGACTTGGCCAAAAATACACGGGAGATCTGTGGCGGGAATTGGCCCCGAAGCCTCACTCGCCAAAGATCGGGTTTCAACGATCTCGAAGAGAAGATTGCATGCGGTGAGTCTGGTTCGATTCCAAGGTCTCAAAAGCCGAATGATGCAAGTTTCGAGGTCGAGCCTGGTGGCCCGGGTGGCCGTGAATGGCCGAGAGAGCTCGCCGAAACCTAAGTGTGTTCGGGTTTTCCGTTTTCTCGAGTTTCGTTCTAGGCTCAATCGATAAGGGATGACGCCCGGGTGACTACACCGATGGTGATTGAACGGGAGAGAAGTCGAGAATTTGAGGGTAGAAAAGCCTCTGGTGTCTTGAACAATTCTTGAGTTCGGGGTTTTCCCGCAAATTTGGGCTCTTGCCCGGATCTCCGGTTCAACAAGGCTGAGTCCGTTTGGGTTTGAAAATGGTGAAACTAACTCAAAGACGAGGTCAAGTTGTAGTGAGATTGAGAGTGGCAGAAAATGAAAGTCGGGTGTCCAGAGGTCTTCAGTTTGGGGTGTGCAGTGTGTTGCATGCACAAAGTTGTGTGTGTGTGAGTTTGGCTCGGGAGAGAGAGATAGCGGTGTGACTGATGAAGATGGTTGTGTGAAATAATGCACACCGGTGCATGGATTTAAACCCAAGTCACTAAAAAATTGGTTTTCCAAGAATCGAATTGTCCAATGCATGTCAACTTACATGCAAGAAAGGCCGAGATTTCGGCTCGAATAGATGCAGCGCAACGGCCTTGTAAAAACCAGCAAGTGCACTCACGGCTTTGTGGTCACCGCATGTGGCAAATTACCATTTTGGGCCCCCGGGACGGTATTTGTTCGGTTACAAGCCCGACTAGGTGGGTCGTTCGCGTCTACGGTTCGTATCGAAAACGTACATGATGAAAAAAATACCTCGAAAGTACGGTAATAAGTGAATAGAAATAATTGTCCACGTAGGGACTCACAAGTCACTAGGGGCATTTTCTGCCATATTTCACACCGTCGAGGAATAAAATACATTAAAATTAGGGACGGGATGTAACAGAGCATCCAACTCAGAGTTCCGGCGATGTTTCTGGCGGATGAGATGTTTCCGTCCCACTATCCCGACCCAGCATCTGTCACTCTAATTAATCACCCAAACCCCCAACCCCACTTCCTCCCCACCAAGACCAAAGCTTACGTTCAAAGCTTAATTTGCTCAGTTTCCATGGCAATATTTGAAAATTAGCAACTAAAATTCACCTTAAAACAAGAAGATTTCATAGTATGGCATACGAAATTGAGAGAGTTTCAAATCAAAGTATTCAAGAGCTTAGGTCGTTTCTCCGACGCCGACCTGATCCCGATCTCCTCCCTTAGCCACCGCCACCTAATGACTATGATTTCTACATTTTAACCAAACTGGGAAAAAGGAGTTGGGAGAGAAAGAGAGAGCAGTGACGACGGTGGGGAGGATGTCTTTATTGTCGGCGCCGACTGGGGGAGTGACGGTGTTGCGTTGGGACAAACAAAGTTTAACAGTTTAAGATTTTTAAGATTTAGAATATAATATTCAACTTAATACCAAACAAGTTTTTGGGTTTTATGAAAAACTGTTCCCAAGAGAAGTTAATCTAAGTTATTTTTAAGAATGATCAAAATTTTTGGATAGAATACCAAACACGCCCTAAGCATCCACAGATCAAATCTCATCAGAACAAATTAGGCATACTTTGTCATGAGGATATATAATAATACTAATAATAATAATTCCAGAATAATACTAATAAAAAGTATCTTCTCATCCGAATACGCAAGTATAGTTTTCCCTTACAACGGTAAGGTTTCACCGTCCCACCATTGCCCAGTGTCTAGCTCAATCTCTTTGTTTTCTTTCTTTGGCCATGACCGTCCTGAGATACGGTAGAGCATATGAAATCTTCCATTCAATGCGCTGGGTTCCGAGGGTTGCATTCGGAATACAAGTGCAGAGTATTTTGTCAATCTCTGAAATTTCCTTACGCCACTCTTTCCTTTCATTGCCGAAGTTAGCCCGGACCCTGTACAGAGTGCTTCCTACAAAGCTCGAAAACTCATCCTCATTAAGATGATCGCCATTGCGCATAACATATGACATACAAACGGAGTAGTGTAGAGGTTCAGGACAGTTAGCCTCTACGAGCGGGTTCACCTTGCTCCTAAAATCTTCTTCAGATCGTTTGATGCGTCCCAAGTAATAGTAGCCCAATTTGTCGACCTGATACACCCTAATAAAATTCTCATCCCGAGGCAAGACTTCGAAATGGTTAATGTGACCAATGGCAAGATCCCACTCTCGATACTCCTGCGCAACCTCCCCCTTGTTCAAATACAGTTTATGACTGTTCAACACCCCATATAACACTTCATCTCCCGGAATCGTCAACACCGTGTATAACACTGCATCTCCCGGAATCCCATCTAGACCAAGTATCTGGTTCTCCACCGAATAAATGTCCTTATGGGCAAATAAATCAATCGACGCCAATTCCCGGTACCTGTCTCTGAATGTGGGTCCGTCCCTCCAAAATACATCTGCCTTCCTACCCGGCAGATAGATGCTAGCTCTCCCTCCCCGACCAGTGCGCATATTGTCACCACCACCCGCTCCGCAGGCTCCCCCGGCTCCGTGGCCTCCACTAGCTCCGCCGGGTCCATGGCCTGCACCGGCACCCTCACCGGCTACTCCACTTCCCCCTGCCACATCACCTTGTCCGCCGCCTCCAGGAGGGGCTTGTCCTCCTCCGGTAGAACCCATCATAGCAGATAGGATAGGGACCTTAGTTACCTGCACAAACACACATGTAATTAAGAGAGAGAGAGAGAGAGAGAGAGAGAGAGAGTGGAAATAAGATCAAATCAAATTTGTAGCGCAGGAAAGAATTTAAAGCAGGGGGCATTGCATTACATTTCATGACCTGCTGCAAACTTACCTCCTCATCATCGTTAGTTGAGGGCTCGATGCTGTTTTGTGGCAGAGCGTACAGAGCTTTCTCCCCAAACTTTTCATCACCAATTCCCTTGCCTAGAGGGCAGTTGCTGCCATTGTCACTAACACACAACAAATTGCAAAATCGTAAGTATAACAGGCAGATAAAGAAGCTTTTTTAACTTAAGCCAGCGAGCCAGCCAAGACGGTGAAAAGGGACATGATACGTGCCTGAAGATTAGTAGAGTTGGTTGCTGTCCCTTGCTTGTTTTATAGAAATCCACGAGCAGCTTGCTGCAACACAAAGAATGTCCCGGCATTAAAACCAGTGTATAGAGCAGAAATGATAGATTTGAAATGAAATAAATCAAGTTCACAAAGTGTCCTTCTCAACTCCTTTCCTTTCAATTGCACGAGAGCGATAACAGCTATAAACTAAGTACCTGGTGATAATAGCAGCATCGGTTCCAATTGCCCCTGGCTTGTGTAGAGCATCATCAGCGATGTCCGGCTTAGGGCATTGTGTTCTAGCTCCAAAAACCTGAAACTCCAAAAAGAAATTGAAGAATCATCAGTGCTATCCGGTTCCGAAAAGCTAAAACTCGAAACAGAAATTGAGGGGTCAAGCAAGACGACATTAGTAAACCAGATTGGCAAATATTTGGGGAATGGTAATTACCGCAGCAAGAGAAGGAACATGCGAGGAGGGCTCCATAGCAAGCAAAGAGTTCATTGTTCCAAGCTGTTCAGGAAAAAGAAAAACAAAAGAGTAAGAAATCAATAGGGTGACCAGTAAATTATTATACAAACGATGAATCTGCGAAGGCATACAGAAAATAGTAACAGTTTAGAGTGAAGCAAATGAGCAAGAAAAAAACAACTATTGCAACAGTCAATGCACGGGGATAGAAATAAATTTAACAGACTATAAATTAAGATACAAGATTTACCCAATCAATGCAAGGATGTTCTGCTACACCCTTTACAGATTTGAACTCGAGAGGACCTGCGCTTCCAGCACCGGCTACAGCCGCCATTGCTTAATTATATGAGCTGCAAGGCTTTGAAGCAAGCAAGAGTGACACCAAGCAAAGGAAGATGAAAAGTGGGATTCAGTTACACAATTAATTAAAGATGCCTTGTAATGTAATTCAGTTAGCCTTTGCAAATCAGTCAGTAGAAAATTCCCAAATTTGATGTTCAAAGGCATTAATTAAAACAAAAGTTAAACCCAAATAAATCTCTCAATCACTTCATTTTTGGTTCGAGCAAGCTCCAATAACATCCAAAAATATTTTTTACATTTTAAAACAAAAATCTAACGGTTAAAAAACCCAGAACACCCCGTACTCCAGGGTATGCAAGAAAGACTCCAATAACATTTCAAACGTGGTTTGAACGAAATTACTAATCCACTCCTGCTCAAGGGGTAACGGTTCGCTTAGCGGATTAAACGGTGGTTGCGCCCGTTAGGTAACGGCGTTAGAACCACCCCCCAAAATACAAATCTCAATTCGTCGGGTTAACGGGTCGGGTACAAAAATCAAAGTAGGGTTTGTGCATTTAAGGTAGGCGTTGCATGAGCATGAAAAAATAATTGCAAAAAACAAAAAAACAGAAAAATAAACGCAAGCAACCAGAAAGAAGCAATGTTTTCTCGGCCGAAAATTTCTTCTAAAACATCGCCGTTTAAGCCGATTAAAGCAAAGAATACGACTAACAAAAGCCTGAAAAGAAGCCCACGAGAAACGACGTACCGTCGGAGCTCGGGAGCTCGAGAATGTTAGGGTTTGCAGACCCTGCGCGAGAGCGTAGGGTTTCACAGCCGCGGCGGCCTCAGACAGTCGATAAAGTAGGGTAAGAGACTGCTGCGCTGCTTCGCTATATATATTCGAGTCTCGATATTTCTTTTAGGCCAGGAAAATATGAAAAACGAAAATTTTCTGGAACGTTTTTATCAGAAATTCCGTACAGTCAATGCCACACCAGCCGTATGATCTGATGAATTGATCGTCGCGTCTCCCTATGCGCTTTCGGATTGCAGCCAACGGTGCAATTATTCTGCATTTTTTATTTACCCTTCTCTTTTTTACTTTCTTTAATTTTTCCTTCGGCAAACATTCTGGGAGTTTTGGGGTATTTCTGTCACTTAGGTTGTGTGGGTGGGACCCGCGTCCATCCTTATACCACCAATAGAGACTGTTTACGTGGTGGCATGCAGATGCTGTGCGATCGGTACGTGGACTACCGTTTGAATATCCGATACTTGGAAATTTTGAAATT
>JAEHOF010000309.1:0-17609 GCA_018257905.1 Gillenia trifoliata | reverse complement strand
CATTGAGTGACTGAAAAGGCTGAGAACCATAGTTACCATCAGTGAGATATTGTGGTGAAGGAGTACCCTGATATGCAAAATTGTCTCTATGTCTGCAATCAATGGCAATGTGACCTCTTTTCCCACAAATTTGACACTCTTTATAAGGTTGATTACTATCATTTCTATATGAACAAGTAACAGCAACATGTCCTTTTCTCTGACAAAGCTGACATTCAGGGATTTGAGGCACTTTAGAAGAAGTATTTCCATTCCACTGCTGCCATTAAACTTGCCACCTGGTCTGTAATTGCCATTTCCTTTTGGTCTAAAATTTCCATTACCAAATGATCTTACAGCTTGACCATTATAGTTGCTTGGATAATATTGAAAACTCTGATAAGGATCAGGAGAAGGAAAGCCAGCATGAATTGGAGATTGAGACTGATTCAAAGGAAAACTAGTAGAAACTTGAGACTGAAGGTGACTCATAAATGGTTGTACTCCATTACCAAAAAATCCAAAACCAGCAGATAAGAAATTTGGAGCATAAGCTGATGAAGATTTGGAGCTTGATGAACCAATAGGAACATAATACTGAGGAACTGGACCAAGTATACCATGTTGAGCAGAAAAATCTCCATTAACATACATGGCAGACATTTGATGAACCAATGATTGGACCCTACTCTCAACAGTTTTCTCAACTCCTAGTAACTGAGCTCGAAACTCCTTAAGTGAGATAGGTGTATCTCTGGCCATAATAACAGTTCGTATCATATCAAACTCTGCAGGCAATCCAGTAAGTGCAGCAATCACAATGTCACTGTCTCAAACATGTTCCCCAGCAACATTCAATTGATCTCTTATAGCTTTCAATCGAAGTAAATATTTCTCTACTGAGTCTGCACCCTTCTGAATGGTATGCAATTCAGTTTTAAGATGATTGACCCTAGCACTAGACAAAGACCCATATCTGTCCTGTAATGCTCTCCAAGCTGCATGAGAAATTTTAGATCCTACCACATGCTCAATAGCCTCATTAGGGGTGGGCAAAAAAACCGAAGAACCGAGAAACCGCACCGAACCGAGGCCCAAAAAATCGAAGAAAACCGAGTTGACCAAAATCGAAGAAAACCGAACCGAAAACCGAAGGAAATCGGCATTTCTGGTTCGGTTTCAGTTTTCATGCCCCAGAGAACCGGACCGAACCGAGAATTATATATTTTATTTATTTATTTATTTTAATTACGTGTCATGTTTTAATTGGTTAAAATGTAAGTTCTAATTTACTAGAGTAGAGCTTGGTGCACAGAATCAGCCCCAAGCCTTTAGGTCAATTTGCCAATTCAATTTCCCTTTCTCTTAATTCTCCCTCAGACATTTCTGCATCATCTCACCGCCCGTCAGCCTTGACGCCACCACTACCAGGTAACCGCGACTCACCCTCCACTGCACTTGCAGCCTTTTCAACATCTCCATTTTTACTGCTGCAAATAATTAAATTTTGTATTTTTGTGTTGATTTGGTTTCAATCTTCCTGATGCATATCCAATTCTCCCAAGTGAACCTTTCTGCTTTGTTGTGTTAATTGCTCGTGTTGCGATCCCATTCTCTGTTAAGTAAATAGAACCCATATAATATAAAGCTCCAATTTTTATTTTCTTTCCAGTGTTAGAATTGGCTTCTTTTCAATCTGGTAGCTTGATAGAGCAATTTGGTGAAGTGGGTAGTTCCTGTTCCCCTCAAATTTACTCTCAGACTTTAAATTTTAGATTTTGTTAGGATTCTGGATATGGGATTTGGTGGGGTTTGATTAATTTGGCGTAATTTGATGGGTTTTTGAGCAATGATGGATTGAATGGGCCTTTGCTGGTTTTTTTGTTTAGTTTATCTTTGGAATATTATCTGTGAAGTAGATTTTTAGTACCAAAGTGAATTTAGTTGATACCAAGGGAAGTTTAAATAGGGTTTGGTAGACAATGGAACTTGTTTTTCGTGGAATTCTCCTTGTGCTGTAGTATTTGTAAGTCATTCAAGTTCGAAAGATGAATTCTTCTTTTCATGATTCGGTTATGCTTTTAAATCGATTCCCGGTGTTCATCTGAATCATTAGTTTGTATTATTAGTTAATCTTCCTTATGTTATTCTATGGATTACAGATTCTACTCTTTTGGTACACTTTTAAATCTTTGATTAAATTTTTGAGTTTAGCAGTAGTTTTTTATTTTGTGTGCATTTGAGTGCATCTGGTAATTGGGTTTTTGATTTTGTGCATTTTTAGGTGAACTTGGTTGTGAGTTCTGATGTTGGGCTATAAATTAGTGATTCTTATACACCTTCCTGCTTTAATTTCTTCTTGCTCCAGCTTCCGCAGATTTCCTTGCTTATATTTCAAACTCACCAAAGCTGTCTCCTTTATATATATCTCGCCAGAGCACTGCTACAGTTGTCAGAAGGTATAATTTTTATTCAAGGTATTCCTCTTTCTCAAATTTTATTCATGTTATTTATTCATGCTTAAACTTTTTATCATAGAATGTATGTGTATGTGTGTATGCGCCTATGTTAAATATGTTTTATTTTCTATTGGGTAGATGGAAAATGAATCACAAGAGGTCCCTATTAATGCATCTTCTTGTTGCGGATCGACATCATCGCCCTCACCCTTACCACAAGTCCCCATTAAGGCCCCTACCCTCACAACCACAAGTAGTCGTCCACCATTAGTTTCGAGTAAAGGTCGTCCACCTTTGCCTTCGAGTGATGGTCGGACACCTTTGAAAGCATTACCATTGCTAATTTGCTACAATTTATCTTTGTGACTTTTAGTTTAGCTCTATTCAATATTAATTCAATGAAACATTACATATTAATTTTTTGTGTGTGGGTAAATTGTGAAAACAGGGCCTAAGGAGTGGGTTCATTGTTGTTGCTGCTTGGCTTGCTGCCTTTTCTGCTGGTCGCATGGTTGCTGCCTTTGTTGCTGCTTGTATCTTTGCTTGCTGCCTTATCTAGTTCTGCCTTTTTTTTTTCTTTTTTTTTAATTTTGGGTATGTAATGTAAGGAGATAATTAATTTGGTGATTGTTGTCTAAACTTATTTGAACTTATAATTAAGTTTATTTCAATCTACTATCTGTTTTAGAATTTAGATGATACTATAGTTTTTTTTTATGCATTATAAGGCCCAAAACAGAATTTGATTAATTGGGCCCAAAATTAAATTTACATTAATTGGGCCCAAAATTACAAGGCCCAAACCAAGCCCAAAACAGGCCCAAACCGAAATCGAACCGAATCCGAACCGAGTGCACTCGAAACCGAACCGATCGGTTTTCACCAAAAAATTTCGGTTTTCAAACTGAACTGAACCGACACTGTTCATTCGGTTTGGTTCACAGTTTTAAGCTTAATTCGCACCGAACCGGACCGAGCCCACCCCTAAGCCTCATCACTTAAAGTAGCAAGCAATAGACTAAGAAGAGCCATATCAACACGCATCCAATCTTTATAAGCAGTGGTAATTTGATTGGTAACTCCAATTTCTGAGTCAATGACATATTTAGGAGGACACAAAGATTCACCAGTGAAATGTTCAAAGAGATCATATCATCGTAAAACAGAACAAAACTGATAATTCCACTTGATGAAATTCTCATCAGTCAATTTTATAGTAAGCATACCCAAAAGAGCATCAATTTTCATAGATTCCATAGTTATTTATCAAAGAAAACCAGATCACAAAATAACCCAAATTGCACAGCAAAGAGGACCAAGGAACCCAGATTTTCAATTCAAGAAATCGGAGAAACAACCCATATTTT
Organism: Gillenia trifoliata; assembly: GCA_018257905.1. Classification (NCBI taxonomy): domain Eukaryota; kingdom Viridiplantae; phylum Streptophyta; class Magnoliopsida; order Rosales; family Rosaceae; genus Gillenia; species Gillenia trifoliata. The sequence goes on along the minus strand of JAEHOF010000309.1, from coordinate 13,804 downwards.
CAAATAAGAATTCGAGAAACCCAGATGAAACCTTCAATGAACACAATAGAAACCAGATCACAAACAACCTAAATCGCACAGCAAAAGAACCAAGGAACCCATATTTTCAATTCAAGAAATCGGAGAAACAACGCACAAGAAATTGAGAAACCCAGATGAAACCTTCAATCAACAATAATGGAAATCGAACGAAAACAACTTTTCTGCATTGGCTTTTAACATAGAGAAGATTATTAAAGTTCGAAACCCTTCTTTGTAGCTCAAAAAATATTAAAACTCATATACATTGTGAAGCTAATCACATTTTTTTACAACTTATTAAAGAAGGAAGAAAACCTCAGAATTCAGGATTTTCTCTACTTATTACAAGAGGAGAGTAATAAATTTAACAAATGTTATGGAATAAAAATCTTTGGTTGATGGTCGAACTTTGATATTAGTACTACTTCAGGGTTTGGTTGATTTGGATCACCGGGTGGCAGTACGCCTCTGCAGTGTTTGCTTGATGATCATATTTTAGAAAAGAAATTGACAGTATTTGCCCCTCTCATCCCCACCTTCAAACCTCTTCAGCATCAACTTCTCTTTCCCATGATGCAAAAATCTGCAGCCCTCATACGGGTGCATGTTCACAAGAAAATCACCATAGCCACCTAAAGCATATTCAGAAACTTCATTGTTGTTTCCTTGTTAGAAAAACAATTGAAAGAGAACTCCAGAACCCTCTCTAAGCCCAAGCTTAGTTACTGATCATGCTGCATCTGGACAAAAAATGTAAGAAGTTTTAGTTGAGTATCATTTGAATAACTTTCTCTTTGCTCTCTCTGTGGGGGGGCAAAAACAGAACCATGGGTTCAAATTTATAAGGCTTTATTGTAAAATTTAGAAGTGCAGTACTTTTTGTTTGGAAAGTTTGATCTGTGACACAATAATCTTCTAGTCCAGGAGTTTTTTCTGGAGATGCATGCTTGCAAAGAAAGTTTTTGGGAATAATGGTGCATGGGAAATTCTAAGGTAAATCATCAATAAAAAAGTATTGATATTATAATAAAAGTTAAAAGGATTGTTTTTAGATCATTGATTAAGTTCAACAAATGAGCTCACTGTTAGATACTTTTGAATTAATTAAACACCTCATTGGTTAAATTTATTATTTTTCTAGACTAATACATTATTATCTTCATAGTTACTCTATCTACATTGATGATTACATCATGGACATTTTACTACAATATAAGCATATGTTGTTATTAGTGGCCGCCATGAAATTGCACATCATTGTTATTACTTTGGGCTCCCTACCTTCATGTATAACGATATTACAACATGACGCGTTAACATTCAACATAAGGAATTATAAGAACAAGAAGTTACACTACAATCGTTAATTTACATTCCGAGGTTACATAATTGGCAATTAAAAACTCATAGTGCGGCCGTTATTACTATAACAAGGTTGGTGGGTATGTTGTAAACGCCCTATTATATCACAATGTAGGTTATTATATGTAGACGTGCATGATCGCATTAGATTAGCAACGTTGATGATTATACCATGGGCCACTTATATTACAATATGGACATAGATTATTATTAGGGACATCATGAAATTCACACAACAGACCGTAGTTCATTTATAGCCACAACATAGTAATTCATTTATAGCCTTCCTACTTGATGATTTTGTAAGAATATCCGAGCTTTTTTATTGCGAAGTCGTTAGTGGCTTGGTCGTATATGATATATACTCCACTTTAGTACTGTGTTTGGATATTTCCGGAAAGAAACAAACAACTAATTAAGGGGCAGGTCTTGGAACTTATTCTGATTTGGCATGATTTCGTTGATGCTTATACTTTTTCAGGATGAATGTTATCTTTTATTTTCACCATAAGGAGAATGCAGAAGACAGAGCTTTTAAATCTTCCTGTTCATTTATATTGAATCCAAGAAAACTTATTATTCTGGTTAAGAAAAGTTCCAAAGTTTCAGTTAGAGGGATATGTGATGACTTAATTTGGATGGTTATCCCCACCCTAAATTTATGACTTAAATTACACAGGATCTACCAGGACAGAGGGAAAATCTTGTTTATCATTTCTCCAAGTAATATATCAAAATGTTAAGAGATCGATGCATGGTTCTATGGGACTATCAGTAGTTTAGTACAAGTACCTTCCTTATTATATGGGATCACATTCTTTTAAGTTCACTTCTGTGTATGCTTATTGATTTCTTTTTGGACGTATGCATCTGCCCCCAGTTTTGAATTTCTTCCCTTTGTTGTTAACTTGTTAATTATTTGATCTTTTGAGTGATAATTTTATGGAAGTTTTTGCTCATGTTGCTTCCACATAATAGTTAAAGTGTTCCGTCCACAGCACTGCAGATATGACATGGCTTCAAACCGTTGGTGTAAGGAGTCACGTATACCAGGACAGGCCCCATGCGACTCAGCATTTGTATTTGTTGTATTGATGGAGAGTTGCATGTAATAACCCTTTTTGAAGGCAGTTGAGTCAGCAGAAACCCGCAGGTCGCGACTGCATAGCAGAGCAGGAACACTTTTCATCCAAATCTACCATCCTGCTGGGAAGAAGACATGGAGATCTCTCATAACAAAGTCACCTTTCCATTATACAGCTGATTTCAATGCTGCAGTTATGAGCACCATTCGCTTGTGAATCTCGATTCTTATTGCTTGTACTTGTGCTGATAATTGTACTGATTGATGTGCAAAGCTGTCTATATAATTTGGCACATGCGGGTCATTGCTAAGCATATTAAATTGTATATAGTGAATGTACAGCAGACAGAGATAAATATACCTTAATTACCTGTTAGTAGAGTGGTAATTAGTTAAGGCTGAATTCATATGAGTTACATATATTTGTATCAGTTGTTTTTCCAGAGAACAGATATACATAAAGATGTATTAAATAGCTTGGTTGCTTGTGCACTAATCAATCTTTACCCGTGCCGTTTTACATTTTAAGTTGATATGTTTAGTATGATTTCCAAGTCCGGTTTCCTCGGTTTGTAGCTGGCCATTGAGTATTTACTCCTCCATACGTATGATAATGATACTTTTTACACCTAAGGACAGAATCAGACTCTCTTCTTTGCCCCCATCTCATGCCCTAAGTTGAGAAACAGTAAAACGGCCGTAAGTTAGAAACACGAAGTCGTTTTCCCAATAAGCGAAGTCTTTTCGGAAGTTCCGACCAACGAAAAGAATGTAGTGTAAAAGTTTAGCACGGGCAAAAAATTGGAGACCAAAAATGCAGACATTCCAAGTAAAGATTCCCGTTTCACCAAGTTTTGTTGTTGAGTCTCCAAAATTTTCAATACATGACGAATCAATTAGTGGCTAAAGGAGAAACTGGCTGGCCGATGAATGCGGTAACTCAAAACTCAAACCAGATTGCAGCGTTAAACCGCAACGTGTGTATTAAAGTTTCACTTTTATACATCTATGACTTCCAACTTGAGATACGGGAAATTCATAGTCCTCATATAGTATCAGCATGTCAACTCCAAAATTAAGATTAACGTTTCTCGTCAAACGTTCGGGAGGTCAAGGAGGGAATCGCTTTTGTCATCGGAGATACATCCCTTTGTATCTACAACACTCATCACATAAACCCGTAGACGAAGAAGATATATTTCTGCAACACTCATCACGTGACTCGTAAACACTAATGAGATATATCCCAAGCCAGGTCTTGAGGCGAAGGTATTGCAAGGTCCATAGTGTTTAAAGAAGCATGTATTGTGGGTTTGATTTTGGATTTCTTTGTGCCCCAAAGTGCATGCCAATAATATAGAGAACTTTCTTTGCAAGACTTCGGTGCTAATACATGTAAGAAGAGGTGCAACCTAAGAAATTTGGAAAATTTTTCTTCAATACTACTATCATAGATCAAACTCATTTCTTCCTGTTTCCACTCCATTCAATTTTTAAAGCTTTCCACAAAAGAAAAAGGTTGGAAAGTCATGCACATTGGTGCATATAAATACACATTTATCGAACCTCCACATAACACATCCTTCATATATTTTAACCTAGCTATATCTTTGTTTAATATCTATAAGTACAAGATCAATAGATCACCATGAGGTTTCTTAATGTTTTATTCACAGTTACAACAGTTGCAGCTTCATGAGCATGAAACTTGCATGAGGCTAGCAGGCAGGGTGTGTTGCATGATGAGAAAGAAAACTTGATGAAGATAACAACGATCAACAAAAAGACATTGTGTTGATGGACGTGGAAGGTATGGCCATCCCCAGCCTCCCTCCCGGTGGACCTAATCCGATGATCCCTAGTTCTAATGAGGATCCCGCCGGTTCAACGATCAACCAAAGGAACTCTTTGCAGGCCACACTACTACTCCGCCTCCACATGATACATACCCTAATAATGCCGTGGCTAGATCACTACTCGCGGCGTGGCTACAGATCATAAATCATTTATTTGATTAATTAACAATATCTACTGATATTCCAACCTAATAAGATACATCAAATGTGATATAATATAGTTTTTAATGTGCAGAATAAGTAGAGGGGGAAAGCCCTAGCTAGTTGTCTTTTGTATTGCTTGCTACACAATACTTGAATAAGAAAAATAGACGAATTTCAAACAAATAGCTTATTTCCTTCTTTATGCACTATGAGAGTTGAGATTATTTGAAGAAATCTTCACAATGAACTGTTTTGTATTTCTTGAGTTTCAATTTACACAAAGTATGCTCTTTACATAGAAAGAAAAAGAAACAACCCGGGGCCACTGCACGACTTCTATGACGGTAAACCTACGCTCAATCTAATCCTTAAATTAAAGAGATTACACTAATATCAATACACATTAACTACTATCTTCCTTAATCAAGGGAAGATGACTGCATGCATGCCAGAACACTCTATGGCTGTAAAACGCCGCAAAGAGCAATGCTATAGTGAGTTCAAAGCGATTGCAGGAGCCAACCTTCCGATGAGAGCACAACCAACTGATGAGTAAACAAAGAACCCTACATCATTCAAAACCATCCCGATGTGCCATGCAACTATTTATTTATGTATTTCAACACTCCTCTGCCGATCTAGTAAGTTAAGAGATCCAAGCCGCTTAAAAGACGATGTAGATGAACTCCATGACAGCTGGTTTGGTGAAAAGATCCGGCAAGCCATCATGACTTCTGTAAAAATAAAGGCCGATAATCCTGAGATTGAACTTGATTCCGAATGAAATGGCAATCCACCTCAAAGATGCTTGGTTCTCTCATGGAACACAGGATTAGCAAAGCAATGTGAATAGCCGATTGTCACACATAAGAAACATGGGTGCGTAATCAGGGGAAAGCCTAGGTCAAAGAGCAAACTTAAGCCATACACTCCGCACGCCGTGATCGCCATTGCCCGATATTCCGCCTCTTCCCGCACTTGAGCGAGCAACAACTTGTTGTTTCTTGCTCTTCCAGGTGACGAGATTTCCACCAACAAATGTACAAGAAATGGCTGTAGCATTTTCTATCGACTTCATTCCCGCCAATCAGACCGTATAGCCGAAAATATTAGTAGACTGATTGTTCTTCATGAGAATTCCTTGACCGATGGAACCTTTGAGATAACGCAGATTCTTTTCTACTACCAAGTATTATGATGCAACGTGTGATGCATGCATGAATCGACTTACCATGCTAACAAAGATGTAATATCCGGTCGAGTGATCAGGTGATAAATGAGTCGTCCCACCAGCCCTTTGATAGTGCTTTACATCCCAGATGGCCTTCTCCATCAACGCTGAATAGCTTCGCCATAAATAACAGTGTGGTAAGGTGTCAATCAAGCATGTTTGCTCTCGAGTATCCACTGCCATACTCGCACGGATAAAATGGGGCCCTCTTGGAGGAAGTTGCCACCCTATTCCCGTAAAGTACTTCAACTCCTCCTGCAAATCCTTAATGGTAAAGGTTTGTCAGAGTGTCCGCCGTGTCCGCAATTTCTATAGCACTATCTCCGCGATGATCAAATCATCAACATATATAAGAACCACAAGTTTCCTTTTCCCATTCCGTATGCAAACAAAGGGAGAATCAAAGACATCGTGTGTGAAAACCGGAATGTGGTCACAGTAGCTAAGCTGGCATACCAAGCTCAAGGTGATTGCTTCAACCCATATGTTGCCTTGTGCGCTTACACACTGCAAAGTTATCTCTTAGAGGACTATAGCCTGGAGGAAGTTTCGCATGTAGACTTCTTCTTTGAAGTTCTCCATTTAAGGAATGCATTTTACATCCATTTGGTAGAGAGACCATCCACTATTTATCGCCACGCAGAGAAGAACCCTCACGGTGTTCATCTTGGCAAACGTGAGCAAATGTTTCTTTATAGTCACCCCATAAGTCCGAGTGAAGCCGCAGCCACAAGACGAGCCTCAGACCTTTCTATAGAGCCATCACTTTGAACTTGATTTTGTATATCCATTGGCTTCCAAGAGCCTTCTTTCCCTTGAGGAAGTTTGAACAAGACTCCACGTGCAGCTTATCTTCCAAAGCCTTGAGCTCTTCTCCCATTGCTTGTTTCCCCATCGTGAGGAAGAAGACTTGCTCTCGGGCAGTCGTCGGGTTCACAATGCCTGCCTAGCGCACTTACAAAGGCAACATGGGAAGGGAGACATTGCACTAAAATTACATGTGACTGATACCGCGAAGCATAAGTCACATAATCTTGTAATTTTTGTTGAGGCTTTCTTGCACGGGGAGGGTTTCTCCGATCACTGGGCTTTGATTGGAATTGATCTCTTCATTCTCGTACTATTGTCGTATTGCTCCAAGGTGCTTAATTCATCTTGGGGTTCTCTCAACTCATGTATATTAGTTGTAGAATCTTCTGTATCAATCGGATCAAGAAAGGTTTGAGGCAAGGGTAACAAATTGAGTACTTCCTCCCTCCTCGAGTTGTAAAGATGTGCTCTCAAAATAAGAATTGTTTTCTTCAAATCGACATCCTTAGAAACAATGTACTGCTTGATGACTGGATCAAAGCATTTATATCCCTTTAGTAGAGGAATACCCAATGAATATGCATTTCTTAGTTGCCCTAGCATCAAGCTTATCTCGATTTTTGGCTTGAATGTGTACGTAATAGACACAAATGCAAATACTGAGGTGAGTCAAGTCAATTTTTCCGCTTTTAGCACTTCATAGGAGATTTGAACCCTAACACCGAACTTGGCAGCCTCGTTGATGAGGTAAGCGTCGTAAGGGATAGTAGATGCCGTAACTCCTTGGAATACTATATGTATCATGAGGATCAAGTTTTTTCCAAGAGATCCCTCAAGCTTTTTTCTTTCTCGTTAAACACCATTCTCCGCTGGTGAGTACTTACACAGCCTTGTTTGATGGATGATGCCATGTTCACTTAGATATTGAAACATATTGTTTGACATGAACTCACATTATCTCGATCGGAAAATTTTGACATTTGATTGAAATTGGGTTTTAATGTGAATGTGAAAATCCTTTGAAGATATCAAGACTTCATTTTTTGACTTCATTAGATAAACAAAGCCAATTCTCGTAAATTCATCCACAAATAAGTGACAAAATATCTAAAACCTTCCATTGATTCAATAGTAGACCCCACACATCATCGTGTATAAGTTCAAACGGCTTACATGTTGAAGTTTGGGATTTGCCGAATGGCAATCTAAAGGGATTTCGACAATTTACATGTTTCACAAATGTTTCGAGGGGCTTACAAACATTTGGAAAGATTTTTACATTACAACCCGAGGGGTGAGCCAGTCTCTTATGCCATAAATCGTTTTCATCTATGGACTTTAACTTGGCGTATAAGGCTTGACTTTTGTGTGGTTTTGCCACGTATAATAAAGTCCATTTATGCACACTCCCATTACCAATCGCCTTCTTGGTGAGAATATCCTCGAATATTACATCATTGGATGAAAATTGCAATTTACAATTTAAATTGTTAGTGATTTTCATAAACAGACAACAATTGGAACGAAAAAGATGGTACATATAAGGCACTCGAAGGTGTTTTTGCTGAAAAATGTTAATTTCTCCGAAGTGCCTAAAAACAAATATTTTCCATTCGCAATGCATACATGTGTGTGATGGTTTTGAAAAAAGATTTAAAAAACCTTTTAAATTTTTTATTTTGTTTGTCATATGGTGATCACGGCATTAATCAATTATCCAACAATCTTTCAATACTAGTTAATAATGCAAGAGAAAAGCTTGTAGAATACCTCGGTGCCTCTTTACTCCAGAGATTCTCCATTTCCGTAAAGGAATTCGCAAATTCCTTCCCAACATAGTCGTAGAGTGTTGGTCTCTCTCACTCATTAATCGACCCAAGCACCTCCACGCCCCTTCTCATGTAAGTAAGTAGTTCGGCAAAACCCGTTGACGAGTAAGCGGATTGGTCATGAACTCACCGATCCATGGGATGTGGAGTGAGGAAGGTTGAAGAAGAATCCTGAGCCTGCGACTTTGTCGAGAGGACCGCGTATGATTTTTCCTTCTTTGGTGAACTTGGGTTTAAGCTCCTCGATGGAGTTCCCAACACTTATCTTCGCATGCCCAACAAGATTGCAAGGTTTGCACTTTAGGTGTGGGAATATGCCTTGCATACCTTTGCTTCAAGATGCTTCTGGCATGAAACACGTACGCCCGAGACCCGTCATCCTTGGGCTTTGTTCAATGCTCATTACCTTCCTTCATGCTTCTTCTCTCTCGAATTATAGCACGACATTGTTGAAGGAAGGTATTCTTAGCTCATCAATGTGGCTTCTCAAGTCCTCGTGAAGCCTGGGTCAAACTTCCTTAAAGAATCGGTAGATTTTGTCTTCCTTTCTCTTTTGGAGTAGTACCGCAGTGGTCAGGCAGGTGGAAGATACACATCCAAATTTCTCATTCCACGTGGTTTTGAGCTTCCCGAGATGTTGAACAAAGGATTTACCTTCTTGGCTGAGGGCCGGCGTTGTCTTTCTTAGCTTCTAATACCGCCGCGACAATTGTTTTGAGCTCGTGACATTTCCTTCAAGCTTGTCCATAATTCTTGAGAGGAATTAGAATAGCTGGAAAACTTCTGCCTATATGCTTCTCCATGGTGTTAAGTAGAGAGACATAAATTCGCCTGATCTTTGCACACCCATCCATTGTACAAAGGTGAAGAGATCGTCCTGGAACTTCCATGCCTCCTTATTTACGCAAACCGAGCTTTCCCTTACCTCCATGGCCAATGAAACAAATGAGACCATGGTAGATAAATTAAACTCGTTCAAAAGAATTGAACACAGTCGTTGGTTGGTGTTTACCTCAAATTCTGAGGTATCTGAGTAGGTAACATTTGAGGGGGGAGCATTTGAGTTTTCCCCTCTCAAATTTACAGATCCTTCCTCAGCCATTTTGACGAAATAATTTTACAGCGGAAAAAGAAAAAAAATATTTTAGAGTCAGGTTAAGATTGAACCTGCTCTGATACCATGAAGAAATCTTCACAATGAACTGTTTTGTATTTCTTGAGTTTCAATTTACACAAGTATGCTTTACATATAGAAAAGAAAGAAACAACCCAGTTACCAGAATGACTTCTAGTGACCGGGTAAACCTACGCTTCAATCTAATCCTTAAATTAAGGAGATTACACGCCACTAATCAGTCATCTTCCTTTAATCAAGGGAAAATGACTGGTACAGACAGCAGAACACTCATGTACAGAAAACGTCAGCGCAACAGAGAGCACGCAGTAGTTCAGTGGACAGAAGAGTCAACCCGAAGAGGGTTATACAGCCAACCCGATGAGAGCACAACCAATCCGATGAGTTAAACAAAGAACCCGATACATCATTCAAAACCATCCCGATGTGCCATGCAACTATTTATTTATGTATTTCAACATTATTTTTATTGAATAAGATGTATTTATTCAAACACCATGAGATGATACAAAGAACAAGCCAAAATGATCCATTTGAAAGTCAAACATAAGCATTAAGAACAAAAGCTGCCATCAAAAGATCATCTCAAGGTGAACACTATATCATGGGCAAACAAAGTAGTAAACAAAAAAACACATACAACTGCTTACAATCATATCTCCTAATATTGAATCATTCCGAAGAAATCTTCACAATGAATTGTTTTGTACTTTAAGTTTCACTTACACAAGTATGCTTTACATATAGAAAGAAAGAAACACCCAGCTACCGAATGACTTCTAGTGACCGGGTAAACCCACGCTTTAATCTAATCTCAAATTAAGGAGATTACACTAATACCAATACACTACTAATCGGCCATCTTCCTTTAATCAAGGGAAGATGACTGCATGCATGCCAGTAACACTCATGTACGTAAAAGTCAACGCAAAGAGAGCACGCAAAGAGTTTCGTGGACAGAGAAGCTAACCCGATGAGGGTTATACACCCAACCCGATGAGAGCACAACCAATCCGAAGGAGTAAACAAAGAACCCGACATCATTCAAACCATCCCGATGTGTATGCCGATCATCCCTATGTACCATGCCTGTTTGTTTATGTATTTCAACACTCTGCCGGGATCTAGTAAGTTAGTAGATCCAAGCTTACTTAAAAGACGAGATGAACCGATGACTGGTGGTTTGGTGAAAAGATCTGCAAGCTGATCATGACTTCTTGTAAAAACAGTGCTGATAACTTGAGATTGAACTTGATTCCGAATGAAATGGCAATCCACCTCAATATGCTTGGTTCTCTCGTGGAACACAGGATTAGCAGCAATGTGAATAGCTGCCTGATTGTCACACATAACAAACATGGGTGCAGAACTAGGAAAGCCTAGGTCAGAGAGCAAACCTTTAAGCCATATTAATTCGCACGTCGTGACCGCCATTGCCCGATATTCCGCCTCTGCACTTGAGCGAGCAACAACTTGTTGTTTCTTGCTCTTCCAGGTGACGAGATTTCCACCAACAAATGTACAGTAGCCAGTTGTAGATTTTCTATCGACTTCATTCCCTGCCCAATCTGCATCTGTATAGCCGAAAATATTAGTAGACTGATTGTTCTTCATGAGAATTCCTCGACCGATGGAACCTTTGAGATAACGTAGGATTCTTTTGACAATGTGCATATGATGCACAGTAAGTGCATGCATGAACTGACTGACCATGCTAACAGCATAGGTAATATCTGGTCGAGTGATTGTGAGATAAATGAGTCGTCCCACCAGTCTTTGATAGTGCTTTACATCCGGTATGGCCTCTCCATCAACGTTGAGCTTCAGTTTGCAGTCAACAGGTGTGGTGGCAGGCTTGCAATCAAGCATTTTTTCTTCCTTGAGTAGATCCATCACATACTTTCATTGATGGATAAACAGTTCTTTGGAGGAAGTTGCCATCTCTATTCCCAGAAAGTACTTCAACCTCCCCCAAATCCTTGATGGCAAAGGTTTGTTGTAGTGTCTGCTTTAGGTCTGCAATTTCTGCAGCACTATCTCTAGTGATGATCAAATCATCAACATATATAAGAACCACAAGTTTCCCTTTCTCATTTGTGCGAACAAACAGGGAAGAATCAGCATTACTGTGTGTGAAACCGATCTTAGTCAGCATAGAGCTAAGCTTTGCATACCAAGCTCGAGGTGATTGCTTCAACCCATATATTGCCTTGTGCAGTTTACGCACCAGGTTATCCTTTAGAGGACCATAGCCTGGAGGAATTTGCATGTAGACTTCTTCTTGAAGTTCTCCATAAAGGAATGCATTTTTTACATCCATTTGGTAGAGAGACCATCCACTATTTATCGCCATAGAGAGAAGAACCCTCACGGTGTTCATCTTGGCAACAGGAGCAAATGTTTCTTTATAGTCGACCCCATAAGTCTGAGTGAAGCCGCGAGCCACAAGACGAGCCTTGTACCTTTCTATAGAGCCATCAGCTTTGAACTTGATTTTGCATATCCATCGGCTTCCAACAGCCTTCTTTCCTTGAGGAAGCGGAACAAGACTCCACGTGCAGTTATCTTCCAAAGCCTTGAGCTCTTCTCCCATTGCTTGTTTCCACGAAGGAAGAAGAGCTGCTTCCTGGTAGGTCGTTGGTTCACAATGCTCGTCTAGCGCACTTACAAAGGCAACATGGGAAGGAGACATTGCACTAAAATTACATGTGACTAGATACCACGAAGCATAAGTGACACAATCTTGTAATTTTGTCGGAGCCTTTCTTGCACGGGGAGGGTTTCTCCTGATCACTTGGACTTCTTGATTGGAATTGATCTCTTCATTCTCTGTACTGTTGTCAGATTGCTCCAAGGTGATTGATTCATCTTGGGGTTCTCTAAACTCCTGTAGATCAGTTGTAGAATCTTCTTGTATCACTGGATCGGTAAAAGTTTGAGGCAGTGGTAACAAATTGAGTACTTCCTCCCTCTGAGTTGTAGCATGCTCAAAATAAGAATTGTTTTCTTCAAATTGGACATCCTTAGAAACAATGCATTGCTTGATGACTGGATCAAAGCATTTATATCCCTTTTGAGTAGAGGAATACCCAATGAATATGCATTTAGTTGCTCTGGCATCAAGCTTATCTCGATTTTTGGCTTGAATGTGTACGTAACAGACACAGCCAAATACTTTGAGGTGAGTCAAGTCAATTTTCCTGCGTTTTAGCACTTCATAGGGAGATTTGAACCCTAACACTGAACTTGGCAGCCTGTTGATGAGGTAAGTTGCCGTAAGGATAGCAGATGACCAGAACCTCTTTGGAATACTCATATGTATCATGAGGAATCGAGTTTTTTCTAAGAGATCCCTGTTTTTTCTTTCTGCAACACCATTCTGTTGAGAAGTACCTACACAGCTTGTTTGATGGATGATGCCATATTCACTTAGATATTGAAACATATTGTTTGACATGAACTCAGTGCCATTATCTGATCGAAAAATTTTGACATTTGATTGAAATTGGGTTTTAATGTGAATGTGAAAATCCTTGAAGATATTGAAGACTTCATTTTTTTACTTCATTAGATAAACAAAACTAATTCTGGTAAAGTCATCCACAAATAAGACAAAGTATCTAAAACCTTCCATTGATTCAATAGTAGGACCCCACACATCACTGTGTATAAGTTCAAACGGTTTACATGTCGAAGTTTGGGATTTGCCGAATGGTAATCTGGTGGATTTCGACAATTTACATGTTTCACAGTCAATGAGGGGCTTACAAACATTTGGAAAGATTTTTGACATTACAAACTTCGAGGGGTGAGCTAGTCTCCTATGCCATAACTGGTTTTGTGTGGTTTATGCACAGATAATAAAGTCCATTTATGAAGACCCCTTCACCAATCGTCTTCTTGGTGAGAATATCCTGAAATATTACATCATTGGATGAAAAAATTGCATGACAATTTAAATTGTTGGTAATTTTCTCAACAAACAACAATTAGAACGGAAAATATGGTATATATAAGGCACTGGAAGGTGTTTTGGTTGAAAAAATGTTAATTTCTCCAGTGCCTAAAACAAGAACAATTTTTCCATTCGCAACAGACACATGGGACGATTTTGAAAAAGATTTAAAAACCTTTAAATTTTTTATTTTGTTTGTCATATGATCAGTGGCACCAGAATCAATTATCCAACAATCTTTTTCAATACTAGTTAATAATGCAGTAGAAAAAGCTTGTAGAATACCTGGTGCCTCTTTACTCTGTATTCTCTGATTTCTAGAAAGGAAATCCGCAAATTTTCCCAACATAGCTGTATGTTGGTCTCCTTCACCATTA
>JAEHOF010000107.1:0-59583 GCA_018257905.1 Gillenia trifoliata | reverse complement strand
ACATTCTTCTTTGTGAGATAAACATCTCCAAAGTAGTGAAGTCTTTCAAAGCCACAACAAAGTGGTATCAGAGCCATGGCTAGCAACGCAATGGCATCCTTCCAAGTTCCAATGCTCAACAACAACAACTTCGATAATTGGAGTATCAAAATGAAGGCCCTTTTGGGAGCACATGATGTTTGGGAAGTCGTGGAGAAAGGCTACACTGAGCCAGAAGATGAAGCTACTCTGTCCCAATCCCAGAAGGAGAGTTTGAAAGATTCAAGAAATAGAGACAAGAAGGCTCTCTACCTCATCTACCAAGCATTAGATGACAATGGCTTTGAGAAGGTCTCGAGTGCAACCTCCGCCAAGCAAGCATGGGAGAAGCTTCAAACCTCTTACAAAGGAGCTGAACAAGTGAAAAAGGTTCGTCTTCAAGTATTAAGAGGTGAGTTCGAATCTCTACAAATGAAAGGGTCTAAATCAATCTCCGATTATTTTTCAAGAGTCTTAGCCGTTTCCAATCAATTAAAAAGAAACGGTGAAAAGTTGGAAGATGTTAGAATTATGGAGAAGATACTACGCTCGTTGGACCCTAAATTCGAGCACATTGTCGTGACGATTGAAGAAACAAAAAACTTGGAAGAAATTAGTATAGAGCAATTAATGGGTTCGCTACAAGCATATGAAGAGAAACATAAGAAAAGGCAAGGGAATGATGAGCAGCTCCTCAAGACGCATGTTCAGCCAAAGAAGAAAGAAGAAAGCTTCGACAACGAGAGAAGCCAGTATGGAATAAGTCGTGGCCGAGGTCGCGGACGAGGACATGGGCGTGGACGTGGTTGGAACTTCAACAATCATAGCAATTACGAAAGAGGAGAAAGCTCAACAAAAGGTCGTGGGAGAGGATGCTCAAACTTGAGGTATGAAAAATCTCAAGTTCAATGCTACAATTGTCAAAAGTTCGGGCATTATGCTTGGGAATGTAGAGCTCCAAACAGCAGACTTGATGAGAAGGTCAATTATGTGAAAGAAGAGAAAGAAGAGAATGGCATTGTGTTACTAGCATGCAGCAACAATGATGGAGACCAAGACTATACATGGTACCTTGACACCGGCGCCAGCAACCACATGTGCGGAAGAAGAAGCATGTTCGTAGAGCTCAAAGAATCAGTGAGTGGCAACGTTTCTTTTGGAGACGAATCCAGAATACCCGTAAAAGGAAAAGGTAACATCCTTATTCCCCTGAAAAATGGTGGTCACCAATTAATTTCAAATGTCTACTACGTGCCCAATATGAAAAGCAACATTTTGAGTTTGGGTCAACTCTTAGAAAAAGGTTATGATTTTCATACGAAAAATTATATCCTTTTTCTTAGAGATGACAAAGGAAGATTAATTGCCAAGGCGAAAATGTCAAAGAATAGGATGTTTCCCATGAACATTCAAAACGATGTTGCAAAGTGTCTCAAGATATGTTACAAAGACATATCTTGGCTTTGGCATCTTCGTTTTGGGCATCTAAACTTTGGGGGATTGGAGCTATTATCTAAGAAGGAGATGGTGAGAGGCTTACCATGCATCAGTCACCCTGATCAAGTTTGTGAAGGATGTTTACTTGGGAAACAGTTCAGGAAAAGCTTTCCAAATGAGTCGACCACAAGAGCCCAGAAGCCACTCGAGCTCATTCACACCGATGTGTGCGGTCCAATAAAACCAAGCTCTTTGGGTAAAAATAATTACTTCCTTCTCTTCATTGATGATTTTTCAAGAAAAACCTGGGTATATTTCCTGAAGCAGAAATCAGAAGTCTTTGGAGTATTCAAGAAGTTCAAAGCCGCTATAGAAAAGGAGAGTGGTTGCAAGATCAAAGCCATGAGATCTGATCGAGGAGGAGAATTCACTTCGAAGGAATTTCAAGAATTCTGTGAAGCCAATGGAATTCGTCGACCTTTGACAGTTCCAAGATCTCCACAACAAAATGGTGTGGCGGAAAGAAAAAATCGAACTATCCTCGACATGGCTCGAAGTATGCTCAAAAGTAAGAGATTGCCTAAGGAGTTATGGGCAGAAGCTGTAGCATGTGCTGTCTACCTATCCAATAGGTCTCCAACAAGAAGTGTGTGGGGAAAGACTCCGCAAGAAGCATGGAGTGGAAGAAAACCAGGTATTTCTCATCTAAGAGTCTTTGGAAGCATAGCCCATGTACATGTACCAAACGAGAGGAGAACGAAACTCGACGATAAAAGTGAGAAGTTCATCTTCATTGGATATGATTCAAATTCAAAAGGCTATAAGCTGTATAATCCGAACAATGGGAAGACGGTGATCAGTCGAGACGTGACGTTCGATGAAGAAGAAGAATGGAATTTTGGCCCGCATGCAGGTGATCTTCACTTCTTTCCTCAATTTGAAGAAGAGAATGAACAAGGGATGATGGAGCAAGCAAGAGAGGTTCAACAAGAATCGACTACTCCACCTGCTTCACCAATATCAACCAATCATGGTAATTTAACAGCATCAGCATCGTCAAGTGGAAGTCTAAATGAAAGAGAAGTACCACGCACAAGAAGTATACGAGATCTCTATGAAGTAGCTGAAAGACTTGATAATCCTACACTTTTCTGTCTCTTTGCTGATTGTGAACCAGTCAACTTCCAAGAAGCAGTGCAAGATACTAAGTGGAGGAAAGCAATGGATGAAGAAATCGAAGCAATCCAGAAAAACGATACATGGGAACTCGCTAATCTTCCGAAAGGACACAAAGCCATTGGAGTCAAGTGGGTGTACAAGACAAAGAAAAATGCCAAAGGAGAGGTTGAAAGATACAAGGCGAGACTAGTGGCGAAAGGCTATAGTCAAAGAGCCGGAATCGACTATGATGAGGTATTTGCACCTGTTGCTCGTTTGGAAACTATACGATTACTAATCTCTTTGGCAGCTCAAAACAAATGGAAGATTCAACAAATGGATGTGAAGTCCGCTTTTCTAAATGGAGTCCTTGAAGAAGAAGTCTACATTTAGCAACCGTCAGGCTATGAAATCAAAGGGCATGAAGACAAAGTTCTGAAGCTAAAGAAAGCCCTATATGGGTTAAAACAAGCACCACGAGCATGGAACAGTCGCATCGACAAGTACTTTCAAGAGAACAACTTCATCAAGTGCCCTCATGAACATGCTCTCTACATCAAAGTCAAAGATGGAGATATTTTGATTGTGTGCTTATATGTGGATGATCTAATCTTCACTGGGAGTAATCCAAGCATGTTTGAAGAGTTCAAGAGAGTGATGACCAAAGAATTCGAGATGACTGACATCGGGCTGATGGCACACTACCTAGGCATTAAAGTCAAGCAAAATGAAGAAGGCATTTTCATCTCCCAAGAAAGCTACACAAAGGAGATACTGAAAAAGTTCAAAATGGACGACTGCAAGCCCATAAGCACGCCAGTGGAGTACGGAGTCAAACTAACCAAGCATGACAAAGGAGAAAAGGTAGATCCAACATTTTTCAAAAGTCTAGTTGGAAGCTTGCGCTACTTGACTTGCACAAGACCAGATATTCTCTATGCCGTCGGATTAGTCAGTCGCTACATGGAGAATCCCACAACTACACATTTGAAGACAGCCAAAAGAATTCTTCGATACCTTAAAGGTACTCTTAACTTTAGCTTGTTCTATTCAAGCTCTAATAACTACAAGCTTGTTGGATATAGCGATAGTGATTGGGCAGGAGATTCCGACGATAGAAAAAGCACCACTGGATTTGTGTTCTTCATGGGAGACACTGCATTCACATGGATGTCGAAGAAGCAACCGATTGTCACACTATCTACCTGTGAAGCTGAATACGTAGCTGCTACCGCATGCGTCTGTCATGCAATTTGGCTGAGAAACTTGCTGAAGGAATTAAGCATGCCACAAGAAGAGCCAACAGAGATCTGTGTCGACAACAAGTCTGCAATAGCTCTAGCAAAGAATCCGGTGTTCCATGACAGGAGCAAGCACATAGATACCCGTTATCACTACATAAGAGAGTGCATTGCAAGAAAGGATGTGCAAGTGGAATATGTGAAGTCTCAAGACCAAGTCGCCGACATATTCACCAAGCCACTCAAACAAGAAGACTTTGTCAGACTGAGGAAATCAATCGGCGTCACAAGACAAGATTAAGGGGGGATGTTGAATGATAATCTTGTCTTGGCCCAAGAGAAGTGATCCGGCCCAGAGCTCCGCATTGTATGGCTCCTGGCCGAATTGAGGGAGTTAAAAACTAACTCCGTGAGTTAGTTGACAAGGGTTTATTCAATCCGCACTTCACCTTTGGGGTGCTCCGTGTTGTTTGTCAAGAAGAAGGGATGGGAGTATGTGTTTATGCATAGATTACGTGCAATTCAACCGGGTGACCGTGGAAGAACCGTTATCCGTTGCCTCGCACATGACCTCGTTTGACTGTACTTAAGGGTGCACGAGTTTTCCTAAGATTGACTCCTTCGGTCCTGGATATTATCGCTGCATATCCGCAAGGATGATGTGCCCAAGATCGTCTCCGAACCTCGAGCATATGGACATTGGTGAGTTCTTGGTGATGCCTTTGGACTAACCAATGCCTCCAAACAAGGCTTATGGATTTGATGAATTAGGGTCTTCCCACCATATCCGGACGCCCCGTGATAGTGTTCATTGGATGACATTCTAATTTATTCCAAAAGTGAGACCGAGCATGTGGAACATCCTGAGATGGTTTTGAGAGTCTCGAGGACAACACAATTGTATGCTAAGTTCAGTAAATAAGCCGCATGGCTCACCGTATTAGTTTCTTGGTCATGTGATTTCCCTCGCGGGTTGTATTTTCATGATCCACAAGGTGGAGGCAAAGAGGAATTGGGAGCACTGACTAATGTGACCGGGCGTGAGAAGTTTCTTGGGCTTAGTGTGCTATTATCACGTCTATGCAAAATTTCTTCTATAGTAGGACTCCTCTACTAAGCTCACTAGGAAGGAAGTTAAGTTCATTTGGGATGACAACCGTGAACGTAGCTTTGTGAACCGAAGCACCATCTTACTCACGCACCTCGCTTAGTGCTTCTGATGAGAGCGGTGAGTTTGACATCTACACCGATGCTTCGTTGCATGGTTTGGGTTGTGTGTTGATGCAACATGGAAGAGTAATTGCCTATGCTTCCGATAACTCAAACGACACGTAAATTAATTATCCTACTCATGACTTGGAGTTAGTCATGGGTCTTTGCCTTGAAGATTTGGCGACACTATCTTTACGTGGGAGACTTGTCACGTATCTTCATCGACCACAAAAATTCAAATACATTTTGACGCACTCACCCTCGATACCCACGTGCGTGGGATACCGGAAGTTTGGGCATGCCGGGCCGACACTCGTATGACGAAGCCATTATATGCATAACAATACTTAGCTTAAGCAAATTAAGTTGACATAAAGTTTGTGGACATTAATGCCAATATGCACAAGGTTCGCAGCTTACTAATTTGAATACAATGTGGAAAACAAAATAATAATAAATCAAGTTCCTAGAATCTCTATCCATACAAAGGATGGATATTATTAAAGAAACCGAACAAGAATAATAAATCCCTACATGGTCGGGATAGAATCGTAGCCGCCACTGGGAGCACGCACCGCATGCTCTATCACTAGGTCCCGAAGGGGGCGTTAAAAAACAAAGGTGTGAGTGGACGAAAATAAAAGTTTTCAAATACCTTCTTTCAACATAGTATAACTCTCATTTGAAATCCAAGATATTTGTGTAAAATCATACTATCATAGTATGTCAAATCGTACTATAATATACATATGTATAGTTGAAAGTAAATCTCAACGGAAATATGTATATATAATTCATATTTTTCTTAAGTCATTTCATCAAGTATATATCAATAGTATAGATAAGAAAACCAACATTGGTATATGCGCAATCACCCATGTCACGTGTTGAGGAACAAAACTCCTCCCTCAATCCTCCGTACAAGCAATTTTTACGTTATCAATCAATTTGGTAATCCTAAAGTACCACACACATGTAAGTTAATTCTTGCGTAATAGTGCGCTCACACCCGAGTCCTTACGTTGTGGGGCCTTTTCCCCAAAATAAACATAAAACGTAAGACAAGCTTGCACTAAGGTATTTAATGGACAATACCCCCTTCGAGTAATCGTGCGTGTGACCCAAACATGTGAGACTTGTCCTACGGCCGTGAGACGGTACGGTTACAACGTAGTGAAAGCATACCAAGTGTGTTTGAAAACATACATACATATATCATGTGTAGAAGTGAAGAATATCATATACTTCATAATTTCCTAAATGTTTAAACGCTGTATAAATAATATTCTCATCGGAGTCATATATCAAATACCAATATTTATGCATACCCGAAATCATAGGCTAAAACCATTTAATAATATATATCCATATATATTCAAATCTCAAAATCATTTCATAATATATATATATCCATATATATATATATATATAAGCATGCCTCAAAACATTTATAATAAACTCATGTAAGAAAACCATTTCATAAATATTTTCAAGCATATAAACCAAGTACGAAAAACAAAAGTCCACTCACAGTGATCGGGAGTGAAATCCCCCCGTTACACCCTCGTACTGTAGAAATAATACTATTTTATTCCCGTGAGGTGCAAAAATGCAGACTTATTTTTGCCCTTTGGTTGACCTTTCTGGCTGACTTTGCGTCGTAACCGTACGACGCTTCCACTTGTATTTCGACGTGCTCGTCGATACAGACTCGTAGGCACCAGCGCGGAACGTCATTCGGAATTGCAATGAGCGTTCTGTACTCTGACACTTTATCGACGCTTGTAATCTCTTTAGATGGACTTGTGTTTGACTTGGGCTTGGGCCCAAAGGGACCCAATAATAAGCCTAGGCCACTCCTTTGTCTCTCTCTCGTCACTCTTACATCTTCCTCGTACCTCACCAATCTCTCCCCTGCCTTTCTCCTGACTCCATTACGTAAATCGGTGCAAGCTCTGCGTAAGGCAACCTCACCAAAAATTTACTCTCAAGCCACCCCCTCTTGACCTCGGCCCAGCTTCGATCATCACCCCCGTGCATCACCACCGCACACCGAGCCCACCGAGCCCGACGTTGAACCCGTGAAACCAAGAAGTAAAAAACCCCGTAAATTGCTTTGGACACCCCGAGCCCAAATCCCATCCTTCCTCAAACACACTCAACCCGATCTCACATCTCTGTGAGCTTCATCACCATCCTCGAACAAAACCCGAGCCTCATGAGCCCGTAAAACCCGAGAAAAACATCAAACCTGCAACTCCGCAATTTTTCCTATGAACCACGCATTTGCCCCACGGCCACCAGCCACGATTCAACCCAAAAATCACGCCATCGGACTTTGGAGGCCTTGGGATTCAAACCAGGCCTTGCATGGCCGAGAATCGAAGCCTCGGGAGCTCCGCCATTTTCCAGCCCGAGGGAATTTCT
Organism: Gillenia trifoliata; assembly: GCA_018257905.1. NCBI lineage: Eukaryota > Viridiplantae > Streptophyta > Magnoliopsida > Rosales > Rosaceae > Gillenia > Gillenia trifoliata. The sequence continues at coordinate 52,090 of JAEHOF010000107.1, read as the reverse complement.
CCAAATTCCGGCCAACTCCAAATTTAATTTGGGCCAACTTCCCTCGGTAAATTCAACTCTCCTTCACTCCGCCTTCAATTTCATGTAAATTGCATGAAAATGGTGAAGATTTGAAGTTCTCGTAGCTTCCATTTTCTCTCAAGCGACGAACACGCCGCCCATGCGCCTCGGCGAAATTTGAAAATTGTTGAAGACGACTGGGCTGGACAAAGGCCAAGAAACCGGCCGACTGTCTCGGTGATGTTAGCAAACCGTAAGCTCAACCTTGGCCGATCTGTAATATTCTGAGGAATATGCCATCCGTTAGTCCATCTAGCAGCACTAATATTCTAACGCCGTTAGGAATATTCCGTTAACTTTAACCGTGACAAAGAACCGACACGTGTCATGCAGGCGGCAAAGTGGCCGCCGCGTGGGGGCGCGTGCGTGGAGCTCTGCACCGCGCGTGGAGGCGCGCGTGTGACCCACAGCCGCGCGTGGCGGCGCGTGAGGCCGAACGGCAAAGGCAGGCGGCGCGTGCGACGGCGCACGGCGGCTCACGGCGCGGTTTTGGGTTTCCGACCCCCGAAACTCCGTTTCGGTTTCGAACGCCGTTTCGTACCCCGAGTACTCCTTTACTAATTTGTGGGTTTTAAAATAGGTTTTGGCGACTCGTGGCGTTCCGAGGGCATACGCTTGACTTCCCGTGTTTCTGCATTTGTGAGTGGGCCCCCTTCCTTAAATCAATTGTTTTACATGTTTTAAGTATTAAAATTGGGTTTTACCTATGCTTTTAAATTGATTATTATGCTTGTTGCAAACCTTATTTTTACGCCACATTATTATTATGATTTTTAGTTTGGTTTTTGACCCGTATTCGTAGGCCCCGTACTACATGATATTTACTCCTGGGCCACATGTTAGACTTGTGATTTGTTGTGACCATGGAAATTAGTGGGCCTTGGCCCATATTTCCATTTGGGAATTTCACCATTAAATTGGTGATTTCCGTATTATTTTTGTATGCGTATCGATAGAATCGAACCGGCCCTAGTGTAGGCTTTAGGGAATTAATTATTTTAATTCTCTACTTATGCGCTTGAGTTTCCTTATATCCGTTTGGCGGGCCTTAAGTCGTATTCTAGTGAACCTTGAAAATGGTAATTTTCTACCGTACTTTGGGTTCACCTAGTTTACTCATTAAGTTGGTATTTGCACCTTGGTACCCATGTGGCGATTCTGGTATTTCATACGTATTGTAAAGTTGTACGCTTGGTAATTCCTGCACGGACTCGAGAATACTTTATATATTGATTGTTTAAAGGTTATCCCAAAAGGAAATTACCTCACTTTGTTTTTTATTTAAAGATAATCTGCGGGCATGTTTTTGCACGCCTCAACCAGGAGGCTTTACACTCTGTTGATTGTACCGTCCCTGCCAGACCACTACGTGATTGTTCACACGCACCGATACGCTCACTATGAAGATCCATAGTAGGTGCCAGCTCGTTCTAGGTCGCATGGGCGACTCAACCGTTGTGATGCGCTTATGCGCCGCCTTCACGTGATCGTAGTACATGAGCGCGTATCACATTATTTATACAAAAGAGTCTGCTCATGACGTAATATATCCGTATGAACTCGTGTGTCCGCCCCCGCCTAAACGAGCGTTTATCTTATAGTTGGATTGTGATCTATCTCTCGATTTTCACTCGATGCCACAGATACTACTATTTGATTTACGGGGTTTTCCGTATAGCTTTTATTTCACTTAACTTTTGGTAAAGTATTTCATGCCGAATGGTAGCTTCCGGCTGCTTCTGGACCCGTAAGTATATTTCCGTACTTACCTTGATTTTCTACCTACTAGTATATTACGTTTCAAGAACAGCTTTTACGAAACTTAGCAATTGCTTACGGCGAGGGGTTAGTATTTTCTAAAGGAAAGGTTTTTACAAAACTAACTATGGCCCACTCACCCTTCTCTCGCTTTGCGCCCTCCGTGCTTAGTGTGGCCGGAGCCGTCGACGCGAGACCCTAAGTGGTATGAAGATGTTTAAATTTCCCTTTATTTGTAAATTCCCGCATTCCGTATTCGTACGATAACCGTTATTTATTTATTAATCTCTTACTCAGGCAAATTTTGTATATCCTACCTCATTAACTCATTCAAATATCCTTTTTATTTCCTCAATTTGGCTTCACACCCTACGTGGTGTCGTGGCCAAAGACATCCGACCTTTGGGTGTCCACCGCCATCTTCAAAGATCCCCGTCGTAACCCTAATGTCTAGATCAGACCCTCAGAATTTCGGGAAATCCTGCAGGAAACCGAGAAATCTGGGGTTCCGTAACTCCGTGGGTGTCCTAAATATTTCACGCACGAGCTTTCTGGGCTGAGCATCGACCTCGACAAATGCTTGGTCACTCATTCATCCCCGAGGTCCCCAAGAACCTTGATCGGTGACCCGCATGGGCCGAGAATCGGCTGGTCCTGAGATCGCCATTTTCCGCCGAGGAATTTCTCCACCTGCCAACTCCTAATGAGTTTGGGTCCCCAAATTGGTAATTTCAATCCCTTTCAACTCAAGCTTCATTTTGTTGTAAATTGCATGAAAATGGTGAAGATTTGAAGTTCGCAATCCTTCCGCTTCCTGGCCGACGACGCAAGGCCGGCGACGGAAATTGTGTTGAAGACGGCCGGCGCGATACAAGAAGCGGCCACCGGTCTCGCTGAGAAGGGCAAACTGGCTTCAACCTTGCTGGACTGAATATTCCCCCTGCTGGAATATTTCGTCCGTTAACTCCTCACGGCGTTAATCTGAAACATTCTAACGCCGTTAGAATATTCGTTAACTTTAACGGAACAAGCAATCTGCGTAACGGTGCGTGCTGGGCGCTGGGTGCGGCGCGTGAGGCGCGTGTACCTCGGGGCAGCCTCGCGTGAGGCCAAATGGGCGCTGGCAGGCGGCGCGTGCGACGGGGCGCACGGCAGCCCACGGCGGCGGTTTTGTTTCCGACCTCAAACTCCGCGGCATTCAACGCCGTTTTGTCTGTGTAATTTCGTACTTTACTAATTTGTGGGTTTTAAAATTAGGTTTTGGCAAACCTCACGTGGCGTCTGGAGGACGCACGCTTGGACTTCCCGACTTCGGTAATTGTGGGAGGGCCCCTTCCTTACTCAAATTAAATGTTTTATGTGTTTTAGACTTGAACTTGGGCTTTAAATCTATGCTTTTAAGTTGATTATTGTTACTTTTGTTAGTAAACCTTAATTCATGCCTACACTATTGTTATGACTTAAGGTTAGTATTCACCTTGTATGCTTGGTAGACCTTTGTGATTCATGGCAATTACTTGGTTTACTAGATCGTATCAGAACTAAGTTAGACCATGGAAATTAGTGGGCTTTGGGCCTACACATTTCCATTTGGGAATTACCCATTAAATTGGTGGATTCCAAAGATTATTTCGCACGCGTATTGCTTGTATTGAACTGTACCTCTATTTTAGGGGGTTTTAGGGAATTAATTGATATTGTGCCTATTTGTGATTATGGGTTTTATATCTATCCGACGGCCTTGCCGTATTTGGTGAACCTTTGAAATGGTAATTTTCTACTATATTTTGGGTTCACCTAGTTACCATTAAGTTGGTATTTCTATATACCTTGGTACCTATGTGCGCATTCTTGGTATTCACGCATTGTAGTTTTATGTCTTGGTATTCCGGTACGGCACTTGAGAATACTTTATATATTGATTATTTAAAGGTTATCCCAAAAAGGGAAATTACCTCACTCTTTGTTTTATTTAAAGATAATTCGTGTATGTTTTTACCGCTCAACTCGGGAGGCTTACACGGTGCTGATTGTAGTGTCCCGGCCGTGACCACTCACGTGATTGTCTCACATGCACCTCCGATAGCCGCCACTATGGATCCATAGTAGGTGCCAAAGATGTTCTAGGTCGTATGGGTGACTAACCGTGTGATGCGCTATGCGCCGCCACGTGATCGTAGTACATGAGCGTACTCATTATTTATACACCCAGCCTCGTTCATGACATAATATATCCGTATGAACTCGTGTGCCTCGTTCGCCTAAACGAGCGTTTATCTTATAGTTGGATTTGTGACTTATCTCCGATTTTCACCGATGCCACGGATACTACTATTTGATTTACTAAGCCTTCGTATAACTTATTTACGAACTTTTGATAAAGTATTTTTCATGCCGAACGGTGGCTTTGTGCCCGTTTCTGACGGTAAGTATATTTCGTACTTACCTTTGACTTTTTACTCTACTATTATAGTATCGCTTTCAAGAATAGTTTTCCTAAAACTCCGTACTTGTTTTACGGCGAGAAGTTAGTATTTTTAAAGGAAAGGTTTTTACAAACCATCTATGGCCCACTCACCCTTCGTTTGCGCCCTCCAAAGCCGCAGTGGCCGGAGCCGTCGACGTCGAGACCCGTGGTAAGGAAGATGTTTAGAATTTCCTTTATTTGCCTCGGACTTATCTCGAACGATAACCGTTGTTTCTTTATTAATTCTTTACTCGTGTAAAATTTTGTATATACTACTCATTAACTCATTCAAATATCCTTTATTTCTTCAACTTCTTGGCTTTCGTCTCCACTCCTACGTGGTGTCGGCGCACATCCGTCCTTTGGGTGTCCACGTGTACATCCGAGCCGGGATGTGTCCTCGAAGTGTTGGGTCGAAGGATTACCTATTTAATATTAGGGAAAGTGTTAAGAACATCTCTAATATAAATTAACAAAGCCCATATAGAAAATAACCCAAAATAATACTATTTTAACGAAACGGGCTCAAAACGATCGAGCTCGAAAAACCTTGCCTTTCCGCCGCCGTCCACCGCCGGGCCGGGCGCTCGCGCACGCGCTAGGAGAGCATCACGCGCCGCCACGCTGGGCCGGCACGCCCAACACGCGTCGCACGCACCGGGCACGCTGGCCGGGTATCTAAGCACCGGCACGCTGGGCCGGCACGCGCCGCACGCATCCCCACGCTAGCACGCGCTATGACGCTACCCCACGCACAACTGGACAAAGCCGCCACGCACTCCGCCGACTGCCAAGACTGCGAATAACTGCGCGCTAAAGTTAACTAATATACTTTTTTCTGATGTATTATTTCCGACGCCGCCAGAATATTATTTCGCTACTGGGCGGACGGAATATTCTTTCTTCTTCTCTCGCCGCCGCCGGAGCGCCGCCGGCGTACGCTCGCCTCTACTGGCTGTTCGTCAAATTTGTGGAAAAATACCGATGAATCCTAAAACACTCTGTTAACTCTTCATTTTCTGGCTAAATTAACGTGCCAGGTATAATAAAAGCGTAAGGTTGACGGTAGAATATTTTCAGTGGGGAATTAAAGCCACAAAAATGCCATGGAGTATTTGCTCTCGTGAGTCGAAACTTAGTCAAGCTCTCCCAACTGCACTAACTTCATGCTCTTTATATCGATTTGAACCTACTCAACGTAATAGAACCAATGGTAATGGTTTCGAAGCTTCTTACCTTGGTCGTGGGATTGCATAGAAAATTGAATGGTAGTTTGCCAAACTGTCGCTCGACGCTAGCTTGGTCGATTGGGTTCGAGTTTGGAGATTCTCAAATCACGGGGCCTCGTCCAAAAATGACGAGACGCATCGTAATGGTAATGATCTTGAGCGACGGTTTGACGGTTTTGTGAAATTACTAAAAATGCCCTCATTAATTTTTAAAGTTTCGCAAAACGTCTCGTATTAACTCCGAACTGAGTTCCGGCTGTATCCATGTGTTCGTATCGAACAGCACTATTTGAATATGTAAAGAAATAATTTTCACATGTCGTCTAAAAAAATTCAACGAAAGTCAACATTGGTCACTACGGGTATTTTGGTAATTTCACATAAAAATTTGGACGGTTGTGACACATTTTTTACAAACAATGAGCTGAACTTGAGACAATAAGATGACGGAGCTCGATCATGACTAAGCAATTGTACCATCGATTATCATCCGGTAAAGCGAATGTCGTGGCCGACGCTACAATTGTCCTATGGGCATTTGGCATCTCATTCAAGTGACATATATTCCGATGTTGGGTGAGTTGAGGAGCAATGGGTGCTATATTCAATTATTCTAGTAGTTCTGCTTTTTGTAATTCTCAAGGACGAAATTTTTCTTAAGGCGAAAGTAGATTGTTACAGCAACTCCGTCCCAAATTTTATGTGAAATTACCAAAATACCCCTCGTGACCAATGTTGACTTTGTTGACTTTTTCGTGACGATACGTTAAAAAATTATTTCTTTACATATTCAAATAAGACTCGTCGACATTTAACACATGGACGCAAGCGAAATCCCACTGAGTTAAAACGAACGTTTACGAAATTTTAAAGTGTATGGGCATTTTAGTAATTTTCACACCCGTAAGTAAATTAGGGTTTTTGGTCAAGCTGCTGTGCAACCAACCCCTCATTCCCTCCTCACTTTGCACGATCTCTCCCACTCCTCTCTCCCTACTAAAACCACCCAAACCACCAAAACCCTAAATTTTGACGAATCATAAAACCATCAAACCGTCGCACAAGATCATAACCATTGCGTTCGGGCCTCGACATTCCTGACGACACCGTGATTGTTGGAAATGTGCCCTAAAACCAATCATATGATGATACTTTACGGACATTTCAAATGTTAAACTAATTTAGTTTAATATAAAGGGCAATGATTATTGTTTAAAGTAGTCTCATATAAATGTTATATGCTTAAACAATAAGTCCAAGGAATAGTGCTTTTAGTAGAATGTAATCTAAACAAGTTAGGTTCATGAGACCATTCTCGATCATAGACATATATCCTAAACGTTCCTCGATCATGTGATTGCCAATTGGGCATTGATGTCTCCTAAGATCGCATGATGTTATGTCTTCTCTCAGGAGAGTGACTAGTCTCGAGTCATTGGTGTAATCGACACCAAGACAAGCATGTAGGTGCTCAATATAGAATGAATGAGTCCATCAACACGATCAACGATGAGTTTTCATGTGATCATGTCACATGAGAACTCATAGTTGATAATGCAAATTAGTCCTTGACTCGAGGCATCACAGCTATCTTGTGGTGAGGTCCTTTGATCTCTTTGATTATGTCAAAGTCACCCCATCCGAGGGTGTCCGAGGATCTCAACCTTCAAACCGTTTGAGGGAGTAAATACTCTATGATATGATTTCAAGAATCTCTCAAGTTTAGTATGAATAAGATTTAGGAAGTCGCTCCAAATCATATTCAAGGTAATCATATAAGTAAATGAATCACATTGGATAGTAGACATGAAAATAAACTATCAAACCAAACAATGTGGTTAAGAGTATTGGTAATAGAGAATGACCGTATTGCATTGCAATCCTAACTCAATAGGTTCTCCACCTTCCCCGATTAGCTTGGGTAGCCATGACATGCCGCTAGGTGTCACTCATGGTTTGTGGATGCCCTATAAGTGTATAATCATCTTAAGGGAGAATTGAAAGCATGTTTCACCCGCACTGATTTGAAAGAGTCTCTAATCCTCCACCGCCCTCGCTAAAAAGGAACCTAATGGATCGTACACCGAGTAAGGTAGAGTTTGCTTGAAACAATGGAGATGAGTAAGAATAATTAAAATGGTTTAATTATTATGGCAAGGATTAATTAATATGTTAATTAATCAAACGAATAAGTTCGTTATAGACCAAGTTAGTTTTGGGTTTCAAGGCCCAATGGGCTTCAACGTCAAGCTTCCATTGACTTAAGTTGTAAGGACAACTTAATGACTAATAATACATTAGCCCAAAAGAGCCCAATGAACCCACATGGCCGGCCATTTGAGAATGTGTGTAGCAAACTTGCTTTAATTGCAAGTTTGCCATCACTACATTGTGAAAAGGTTATAAAGGAAACTTTATAACATTTACAAAAAGAGGTTTCTTTTGGGAGAATGGATGAGAGTGAAAGCTCTCTCTTCCTCAAAGTTAGGTCGCCCTAGAGGAAATAGCTAGCAATCTCTTCCTCTAGGGCACTCATCTTCTCATCAAGGCTCTCCTTGCGTGGAGACTTAGAGGTTCCCTACTTTGGGAACTTGGAGAATCCGATTCATCCATCATCATCCAAGCAAGGAATGAAGGCCCCTCCTCCATGGGTGATTAGCCTTTTGCTTAGGCAAAGAGGAATCTACAAAGGTATTTGATTTCTCAACTCAAAATTTGTTTTGATTTGAGTCTTGGTTCACCATATCTATTAGGCTTTGAATTTTCTTGGGTAAAGTTTCGTTTAAGTGCATAGAAGCATGTTTCCGCCTTAATTGTTAAATGCATGCTTAATGATGTTGCTTAATGAAGTATATGATATTCTTCACTTTTACACATGATATATGTATGTATGTTTCAAACACACTTGTATGCTTTCACTACGTTGTAGTATCACTCACGACCGTAGGACAAGTCTCACATGTTTGGGTCACACGCACAGCATCAAGGGTATTGTCCAAGAAATACCTTAGTGCAAGCTTGTCTTACGTTTATGTTTATTTCCTTGGGGAAAAGGCTGTTGGAAATATGCCCCGAAAGTCAAATCTTGGATGAAACTTTTCAGACATTGACTCGTATGTGCATGGATAACCCTAAATACAAAGAAAAGGGCAAAGTCACTTATTAGACAATCTCAATAGTTGATATATGTCCAAATAGTGAATCCATGGACAATGGATTGATGGAAGAAGTAATCTAATGATGTTAGACTGCGTAGACCTTCTTCTCATAACCATGATGTTCAATGTTCCTCGGTCATGGATTGTCGTAGGGATACCGACAATCCATAGACCAGCACGTGACCGTGTCGCCTTAAATTGAAGGATGGAAAGTCTCACCGCCCGTGTAGTGACACTATGACAAGTATGTATGGGTGCTCATTAAGGGAATGAGTTCACCGAATACACCGGCGGAGTGCTCTGCATGGTGGTCTACTCACATGTCAAGCAAGTAACTCCATTGATTGGAATATGTGGTATCCTTGACCCAAGACATCATGGCTGTCTTGTGGTTAGGTCCTTTGACTTGACTATGTCAAAGTCACCCCAACTCGAGGGTGTCCTACGGTATAGTTGGGGTTAAGCTACTTAGCCATGGAGGCAAGTGAATGGTCAACAAGGGATCTCTAATCCTCGTTACGAGAGGAAGAATATGCTCGGTCAAGTAGTGAGCGTAGAGTGATGGAAAGTGTTCCTTTACGACCCGTTTCTAGAATCATATAACATGGTATAATCACATTAGGGTTTGACATTATGTATCCATACCCTAGTAATGTGATTGAGAGTATTGTGTTAGAGAAGGATCGAATTACATTGTAATTCCAATTGAATAGGTTCTCCGAACAAACTTCTTACATTAGCTTGGGTAGCCATGATATATGTGTGTATGGTGTCACTCATGGCTTGTGGGGATCTATGGATGATTAAATAGTAATCATCAAAGAAGATAAAGAATTAAAATAGTAAGTTTTAATTCACTAGATGATTGGATAAAACTAATCAATTGGATTGATACCAATCACCTCACCGCCTTGCTAATTAGAACCTAAAACGATTGTACACCGAATACACTATAGTGGTGGAACAACACATGAATGATGGAAATAATCCATTGGATTAATTGAGTGTTATGATTAATTAGAAAGTCTAAGGAAATCATAGAAGCGATGAAATATCGCTTGGGCTTAATGAAATAAGTTCAGGGTTCATTTGGGCCCATTGGGCCCTAACCTCTTTGGGCTTTTATTCAAGCATAAGATGACTTGAAATTGTAAAAGTCCAAAAGCCCAAAACAACACTCCTTTGGCCGGCTATGAATGAGAGAGAGAGTGGAGTCAAGTGTTGACTCACTTCTTATATATTGAAAGTTTAATGAAACTTTCAACACAACAAGTTAACAATTGTGTATACCAATACACCTTAACTTGGGTGGCTTTTTGGATTGAGTTAGTCAACCAAAGAAGAAATCTCCCTCTTTTCACTTACATACCAAGTTAAATAAACCCAAGAAAGAGATTGCTACACTTCTCTCTTTCTTTGGAGATCCATCATCCATTCCACTACTTGGTGGGTGTGGATCTTTAGAGGTCTTCTACTTTGGGGACTAGAGGAGAACCTAGAAGAGTTCCAGACCCGGCCAAGGTGGAGGAAGCAAGGAGGGAGGCTAGGCTCAAGGAGTTCCAAGAACAAAGAGCTTGGAGGTGGTCCATCCTCTGGTCTAAAGAGTAGATCAAGAGGTATAACTCTCATACCTTCACTTCTTGTTCTTGATTTCATTTTAGATGCATCAAATATCAACTCTATGCTTCTTGAAGGGGATTTGGGGGCTGACTATTGCTTTGATAAATTGCTTCCGTTGCTCATGTGTATAACCTCCTGAATTGTATATGCATGCTAGTGATTAGAAATCCCATTATAAAATCTCATAATTCCAATCAAAAGGCCCCACTACGTAAGGATTCGTGTGACGCGCTTAATGCGCAAGCTATATTACGTGTGTGGTACTAGGAGTACAAATTGATTGATAACGTAAAGTGCTTGTACGGGATTGAGAGGTCAGCTCCTCAACACGTACATGGTGATTGCACGATGCCCTGTGTTGGTTTTCTATATTTATACTATGGATATTATATGATGAAATGGACTTATGAAAATATGAATTATTATATACGTATTTCACGTAGAGATTTACTTTACTATACATATATTATAGTACGATTTGACACATACTACGATATAGTATGAATTTAGAAATATACTGATTTCAAATAGGGGGGTTACTTATGTTGAAAAGAGAAAGGTATTTCTGAAACTTTTATTTTCGTCCACTCACACCTTTTGTTTTTGCTCCCTTCTCGTGACCTTGTGATAGAGCATCTAGGCGCAGAATGGCATACGAGTGGCAACTCTATTCTCTATCCCCACCATGTAGGGATTTATTATTCTTGTTCAGCTTTTACTAATATCCATCCCCGTTAATGGATAGAGATTCTAGGAACTTGATTTATTATTTTGTTTCCGCCGATTCAAATTAGTACGCTCCGAACCTTGTGCATATTGGCGTTGACTTTCTAAACTTTATGTCAATGTGATTTACTTAATATTTTGAATCACCAAGAAGGCTCAATCCAAAATGGGAAAGGATCAACAAGTTTCAAAAATTCAAATATCTCCCTTTGCAATCCACAAAGGTCAGGGGTTTTATGCTTATAAATTTTTGATGACCAAATAATAAAAGAAAAAAGAAGGGCGTAGGTGAAGGGAAATTTTTCGGAAAACCAAGTTCATTGAGCAACATCTATAGTATGTAATTAATAATTAAAGGCGGAATTCATGCTTGTATGCACTCAAAATGTAACTTTACCCAAGAAATTAAAGCTCTAGTAGATATGGTGAACCCATGACTCAATTGAGTTGAGAAATCATATACCTTTGTTGATTCTCTTGCATAAGCAAAGGCTAATCACCCAAGGAGAGGGTCTTCATTCCTTGCTTGAAGAGGATTCTCCAAGTTCCCTCAAATTGAGAACCTCTAATTTTTCCACACCAAGGAGAGCCTTTGATGAGGAGATGAGTGCCCTAGAGGAAGTGAGATTGCTAGCTATTTTCTCTCTCTAGGGTAGCCGCTCCTCTTTAGAGAAGAGAGAGCTTGTGTTCTCATCTTTCCCAAAAAGAAAACCTTTATGTTGAAATGCTATAAAGTTGCCTTATAGCACTACATTGTAGTGGCAAACTTGCAATTAAAGCAAGTTCACTACACATTCTCTAAATGGCCGCCATATGGGTTCATTGGGCTGTTTGGGCCCTTATGTTTCATTAGTCATTAAGTTTTCAGCTACAACTTAAGTCAATGGGCTTGACGTTCGGCCCATTGGGCCTTGAGGCCCAAATCCACCCGAGGTCTATAACGAACTTATTCGCTTGATTAATTAACATATTAATTAATCATTGCCATAAATAATTAAAACCATTTAATTATCCTTACTCATCTCCATTATTTCATCAATCTCTTACCTTACACGGTACGATCCATTATGGCTCTTTTAGCGAGGTACAGCCGAGAATTAGAACTCTTCAACAACCACCAGAATTGAAACATACTTTCAATTCTCCCTTTAGTGATTATACACCTTTAGCTTCCACAAAACTACGAAATGACACCTAATAGCATTGCCACTTGGCTTACCTGCTAATCAAGAGGCAGAACCCATTCGCTTAGGATTGCAATGCAATACTTCTGGCCTTTCTCTAATACAATACCGACCACAATTGCTCGTTCCGATAACTTATTCACGTTTCACATCCAATGTGCTTCCATTACTTATATGATTGTAGCACATTGAATATGATTTGGAACTACTTCCTAAATCTCATTCATACTCCTACTGCATTCTTAATCATATCATAGAGTATTCTCCTCAAACATTTGAAGGCAGGTTAGAGATCCCTTGTTGCGCATTCACTTGCCTCCATGGCTAATTGGCTTAACCCCAACTATGTCGTGACACCCTCCGATTGGGTGACTTTGATATAGTCAAAGATCAAGGACCTAACCACAAGACAAATCTATGATGCCTCGGTGTCAAAGGACTACTTTGCATTATCCCAACCATGAGTTCTCATGTGACATGAGTATGAGAACCTCGTTGATCGTGTTCGTGGACTCATTCCTCATATTGAGCACTACATGCTTATCTTGGTGTCAGCTACACCAATGACCTCGAGACTAGTCACTCTCCCCGAGAGAAGATATAACACGTACCGATCTTAACGGACTCCGTCAATGCCCAATTGGCAATCCTATGATCGTGAACGTTTAGGATATGTCTCATGAATGAGAATGGTCTCAAGGAACCTTAACTTGTTTTAGATTACATCTCCTACTCACATATTCTTTGACTTATTGTTTAAGCATATAACATTTATATGAGACTATTTTAAATAATCTTTGCCCCTTTTATATTAAACTAAATTAGCTTACCAGCTTGAAATGTCCGTAAAGTATCATCATATGATTGGTTTTAGGGCACATTTCCAATAAAGAGGAAGAAGAAGAGAACGCGTAAATATTGAGAGAGAGAGATAGAAGAAAACACTCGCAGAAATTTAGGAGGGTGTGGAAGATACAGAGACAGAGCAGGGAAGGACACAAGATACATAAACAAGAAGAAGAGAAGCTTTAATTCCTGCAAGGTATAAAACCTTTCGTATTCTTTGTTTAAATGCATACTTCTCCAAATATTTGCAAATTGTCAAAGATACAAGAGATATCCATGACAAAGCTTTGCAATCAAGCCTGTGGCTGCTAAACTTGCTCACAATCTTGATCCCAAAGTCTTTCCGGTCTCAACCATTCTCCTCGGCTCCTTGAGTAGAAACAAAATCACAGCAAGATTCGACCTAAATGAATGAATCCAACACAGAAGAACGACAAGAAGCGTTCCCGTGGATGATGTACTTTTTGGCCTCACAAAGTTCTCAAAGATGCAAGCAGCCCCTCCTCCACTCCAATGAAACCATGCATCATGTGACCAAGGTCACCGGACAAGAGAGTCATAGCCAAAGAAGTGACGGATGAACCAAAGTCGAAGAAAGAAGTCGCACCAACCAAAAAGGCAGATGGGTACTTCTAGCAAAGGAAGCCATAGGCAACCGTGTTGCTGTTTTTTTTTTTTTCATTTCGAGTCGGGCGAAGGAAAAGAATTGTTGTGAATGAAATTCTAACGGCAAAAGAGACTTGAAATTAAACTAAAGAAGTGTTCAAAGTTTCATATGTGAATCCATTGGCTATGATTTAATGAAAAGAGAAGAAGTATATGCAATCTTGGTGATAACGTCCTACCAAAAGAATACCTCCAAACAAGGTGACAATTTGATCGAAAGGATCCTTGCAATCGGCCCTTGCTGGGCCTGGACGTAATAAGGCCGGCCCAGAGATTTTTTTTTATACAAGGGAATTCAAGAAGAAAAGAAGGAAAGCCATGTTCTATTTAATGACAAATTGTTGAGTTAAAGTTGGGAACTAAAAATTTCAAATTGAAGAAGTGTTCAAATCCAAATAAAAAGAAAGATCAGATCTCTCTCTCACGTTTTTTGCTTGAATGGGTATTTCACCGATGGCAAAACAAATCGGCAATGCCTCAAAGAAGAAATGCCACAAGTCAAGCTCAAAGGCAATAAAACCAAATTCAAGTGTCGTGTGAATAAATTAGTGGGTTTATCATAAAATGCACGCTAATTTTATTTGACAATAAAATGGTAAGTAAAAGTTCTATTTAAGAATGGGTCATTCACCCATTCAATCAGACTTTTATAATTCCTGCGAGTCAAGTTCATATTCAGTTCAATCCAAGGGCTCTAAACGCTTCCAAAATTATCAAACACAAATTCTAATTAGCAGGTCATTCACCTATTAATTATTTTTATGAACTACATGTGGTTTGACTTCTTACAAAGAGAGTATGTATAAGGCCTAGTATGAAATTCTAGATGCAACCGCGCCCCCAAATAAATTCATTTACGAACTACGTCCGGGTTTGATCCTATAAAGGGTACGTAGGGCAATCTAGTACAAAATTCTAGATGCAACCGCAAAGCCCAAAACACCAAATCGAATCCTTAGTTTATTCCAAACCAAATTCACTCAAACACGCTCAACCCAAATTTTTAAGAACTACGAGTGGCTTGATTCCATTTGGATAAGTAGGCAATTCGGGGTTTTTTCTCGAGTGCAATCGCAAAATCAAATTAACTCACCATCCCTTTCAGCTTAGAATCAAAAGGTTTCTCGTTGAAGCAAAGGAGTATAATTAAGAGGCATATTTGTTTTTGAATGGGCTCTAACTCGAAATTAATAAAACCTCATTGACACAACAATGGTGGTGAAATTATGTTGAATGACAATTTTTCGTCAATGTGTACTTGACAATCTACACAAGAACTACATGTGCAAAAGAAGAAGCATGTTCGTAGAGCCTCCAATGAATCGCGTTGAGTGGCAACGCTTTCTTTTGGAGACGAATCCAAAATACTTTAGAAGGAAAAGGTAACATCCATATTCCCCCGAAAATGGCAAATACCAATTAATTTCAAATGTCTACTAATGAAGTGGCCTAATATGAAACCAACATTTGAGTTTGGGTCAACTCTTGTGAAAAAGGTTATGATATTCACATGAAAATTATAGCGTTTTTTCCTTGTGAGATGACAAAGGAAGATTAATTGCCAAGGTGAAAATGTCAAGAAATAGGATGTTTCCTTTAAATATTCAAATGATGTTGCAAAGTGCCTCAAAACATGTTACAAAGACACATCCCGGCTTTGCATCTTCGCTTTTGGGCATCTTAACTTTGAGGACTAGAGTTATTATCCAAGAAGGAGATGGTAAGAGTCTTACCGTGCATCAATAATTCCCGATCAAGTTTGCGAAGGATGTTTACTTGGGAAACAATTCGAAAGAGTGCTTCCAAAGGAGAGCCTAATTACTAAGAGCCTGTGGAGCCACTGGAAGCCTATCTACACCGATGTGTGTGGTCCGATGACACATCCCGACCCGGATGTACACGTGGACACCCAAAAGTCGGATGTGCCGCCGACACCACAGGTGACGAAAGCCAATTTGAAATAATTACAAAGGAATATTTGAATAAATTAAGATAAATGTGTACACAAATGTACGCAAGGAAGAATTTATTACAATACACGCCGTACAAAGTTCGACGTACGCAGTATTTACAATACCAAGGAATTTAAGCCTTCGTCATACCACCGCCTCGAACGTAGACACCCACCACTAAACCCGGAGGGGCGCAAAACAAAAAAGGGGTGAGTGGGCCAATAATAGTCATTTTTGTAAAACCTTTGTTTTCCGAAAATAGTAACCTCGCCGTCAAAATCAAGTAGTTGGTTGGAAAACTGCTTCTAAACGTACTATAATAGTATATAGAAAAACTGGTAAGTAATGGAAATATACTTACCGGTCCGAAAACGGCAGAAAGCCACCGCTCGGGCATAAAAGCTTCTTTACCCGAAGGTTCAGAAATAAGGATCTACGAAACCCAGAATCAAATAAATGCCCCCGTGGCATCAAGTGAAAATTGGGTGATAACACCACGTATAGACCTGTTATAAGATAAACGCTCATATACACAATCACGTGAAGCTGGCGCATATGCGCATCACAACGAGTTCGAGCCGCCCATACGACCTGGGTAGAACAGGCCGGGGCACCTACTATGGATTCATAGTGAGCGCACGTGTGCGTGTGAACAATCACGTGAAAGTGGTCCCTTCCGCCCCACAATCCAAGACTAAGATGTACGCTGCTTAGGTATTGCAAAACACACAAGTTCATACGTATAAATTCCCGCTGCGAACAAATGGGTGTATAAGTACACGCTCGTGTACACAATCACGTGAAGCTGGGCGCGCGTATGCGCATCACAACGAGTCTGAGTCGCCCTAGGCCTTAATAGAACAGTCGGGCACCGCTACGGGTCCATAGCGAGCGGAGCAGGTGCGTGTGAACAATCACGTGAAGTCGGTCCTCGCTCCACGGTACACTAAACACCGTGGGCAACCTAGTTGAGCATAAGAAAACATACTAACAATATACTCTACAAAACAGGTAATTTCCCATAACTGATGCCCTCGTTAAGACTCACTTATATATTTGGTATTCTCAGCCGCACTCCGAAATACCAAACATATAGCTATAATACGTGAAATACCTGTAATACGCCACATGGGTACCAAGGTATAGTAATTTTTCAACTTAATGGTAAACTAGGTGAACCCAAAATACGGTAGGAATTTACCATATCCAAGGTTCACCCAAATACTACCCAAGGCCGCCGGGAGCAGGTATAAAACCCATAATCACAAATATACTAGTAGGGAATTAAAATACTTAATTCCCTTAAATTCCTAAAAATTAGGCCGGTTCGATACTAGCAACACGCGTATAAATAATACGAATCACCAATTTAATGGTATAATTCCCCAAATGGAAATGTAGGCCCAAAGCCCACTAATTTCCATGGCCTACCGAAATACCGAGCGTAACTAGTAAACAGAAAACAACATAATATAATAAGGTCTACCAAAATACGATATAAGTATCCATTTAAAACCACAATATGAATGTAGGCAATAAACCAAAATATAATCAATAAACACATTTAATAGTAGGAAAGGGCCCACTCACAAATACAAGCCGGGAAGTCTCAAACGTACGTCCTCCGAGCTAAGGGTCGCCAAACCTATTTTGGAACACCCAAGATTAATAAAGTAAGATAATTGGAGTATCAAAATGAAGGCCCTTTTGGGAGCACATGATGTTTGGGAAGTCGTGGAGAAAGGCTACACTGAGCCAGAAGATGAAGCTACTCTGTCCCAATCCCAGAAGGAGAGTTTGAAAGATTCAAGAAAGAGAGACAAGAAGGCTCTCTACCTCATCTACCAAGCATTAGATGACAATGGCTTTGAGAAGGTCTCGAGTGCAACCTCCGCCAAGCAAGCATGGGAGAAGCTTCAAACCTCTTACAAAGGAGCCGAACAAGTGAAAAAGGTTCGTCTTCAAGTATTAAGAGGTGAGTTCGAATCTCTACAAATGAAAGGGTCTGAATCAATCTCCGATTATTTTTCAAGAGTCTTAGCCGTTTCCAATCAATTAAAAAGAAACGGTGAAAAGTTGGAAGATGTTAGAATTATGGAGAAGATACTACGCTCGTTGGACCCCAAATTCGAGCACATTGTCGTGACGATTGAAGAAACAAAAAACTTGGAAGAAATTAGTATAGAGCAATTAATGGGTTCGCTACAAGCATATGAAGAGAAACATAAGAAGAGGCAAGGGAATGATGAGCAGCTCCTCAAGACGCATGTTCAGCCAAAGAAGAAAGAAGAAAGCTTCGACAACGAGAGAAGCCAGTATGGAAGAAGTCGTGGCCGAGGTCGCGGACGAGGACATGGGCGTGGACGTGGTTGGAACTTCAACAATCATAGCAATTACGAAAGAGGAGAAAGCTCAACAAAAGGTCGTGGGAGAGGATGCTCAAACTTGAGGTATGAAAAATCTCAAGTTCAATGCTACAATTGTCAAAAGTTCGGGCATTATGCTTGGGAATGTAGAGCTCCAAACAGCAGACTTGATGAGAAGGTCAATTATGTGAAAGAAGAGAAAGAAGAGAATGGCATTGTGTTACTAGCATGCATCAATAATGATGGAGACCAAGACTATACATGGTACCTTGACACCGGCGCCAGCAACCACATGTGCGGAAGAAGAAGCATGTTCGTAGAGCTCAAAGAATCAGTGAGTGGCAACGTTTCTTTTGGAGACGAATCCAGAATACCCGTAAAAGGAAAAGGTAACATCCTTATTCCCCTGAAAAATGGTGGTCACCAATTAATTTCAAATGTCTACTACGTGCCCAATATGAAAAGCAACATTTTGAGTTTGGGTCAACTCTTAGAAAAAGGTTATGATTTTCATACGAAAAATTATATCCTTTTTCTTAGAGATGACAAAGGAAGATTAATTGCCAAGGCGAAAATGTCAAAGAATAGGATGTTTCCCATGAACATTCAAAACGATGTTGCAAAGTGTCTCAAGATATGTTACAAAGACATATCTTGGCTTTGGCATCTTCGTTTTGGGCATCTAAACTTTGGGGGATTGGAGCTATTATCTAAGAAGGAGATGGTGAGAGGCTTACCATGCATCAGTCACCCTGATCAAGTTTGTGAAGGATGTTTACTTGGGAAACAGTTCAGGAAAAGCTTTCCAAAGGAGTCGACCACAAGAGCCCAGAAGCCACTCGAGCTCATTCACACCGATGTGTGCGGTCCAATAAAACCAAGCTCTTTGGGTAAAAATAATTACTTCCTTCTCTTCATTGATGATTTTTCAAGAAAAACCTGGGTATATTTCCTGAAGCAGAAATCAGAAGTCTTTGGAGTATTCAAGAAGTTCAAAGCCGCTGTAGAAAAGGAGAGTGGTTGCAAGATCAAAGCCATGAGATCTGATCGAGGAGGAGAATTCACTTCGAAGGAATTTCAAGAATTCTGTGAAGCCAATGGAATTCGTCGACCTTTGACAGTTCCAAGATCTCCACAACAAAAT
Source organism: Gillenia trifoliata (assembly GCA_018257905.1). Classification (NCBI taxonomy): domain Eukaryota; kingdom Viridiplantae; phylum Streptophyta; class Magnoliopsida; order Rosales; family Rosaceae; genus Gillenia; species Gillenia trifoliata. The sequence goes on along the minus strand of JAEHOF010000107.1, from coordinate 32,914 downwards.
GGTGTGGCGGAAAGAAAAAATCGAACTATCCTCGACATGGCTCGAAGTATGCTCAAAAGTAAGAGATTGCCTAAGGAGTTATGGGCAGAAGCTGTAGCATGTGCTGTCTACCTATCCAATAGGTCTCCAACAAGAAGTGTGTGGGGAAAGACTCCGCAAGAAGCATGGAGTGGAAGAAAACCAGGTATTTCTCATCTAAGAGTCTTTGGAAGCATAGCCCATGTACATGTACCAGACGAGAGGAGAACGAAACTCGACGATAAAAGTGAGAAGTTCATCTTCATTGGATATGATTCAAATTCAAAAGGCTATAAGCTGTATAATCCGAACAATGGGAAGACGGTGATCAGTCGAGACGTGACGTTCGATGAAGAAGAAGAATGGGATTTTGGCCCGCATGCAGGTGATCTTCACTTCTTTCCTCAATTTGAAGAAGAGAATGAACAAGGGATGATGGAGCAAGCAAGAGAGGTTCAACAAGAATCCACTACTCCACCTGCTTCACCAATATCAACCAATCATGGTAATTTAACAGCATCAGCATCGTCAAGTGGAAGTCTAAATGAAAGAGAAGTACCACGCACAAGAAGTATACGAGATCTCTATGAAGTAGCTGAAAGACTTGATAATCCTACACTTTTCTGTCTCTTTGCTGATTGTGAACCAGTCAACTTCCAAGAAGCAGTGCAAGATACTAAGTGGAGGAAAGCAATGGATGAAGAAATCGAAGCAATCCAGAAAAATGATACATGGGAACTCGCTAATCTTCCAAAAGGACACAAAGCCATTGGAGTCAAGTGGGTGTACAAGACAAAGAAAAATGCCAAAGGAGAGGTTGAAAGATACAAGGCTAGACTAGTGGCGAAAGGCTATAGTCAAAAAGCCGGAATCGACTATGATGAGGTAACCTGTTGCTCGTTTGGAAACTATACGATTACTAATCTCTTTGGCAGCTCAAAACAAATGGAAGATTCAACAAATGGATGTGAAGTCCGCTTTTCTAAATGGAGTCCTTGAAGAAGAAGTCTACATTCAGCAACCGTCAGGCTATGAAATCAAAGGGCATGAAGACAAAGTTCTGAAGCTAAAGAAAGCCCTATATGGGTTAAAACAAGCACCACGAGCATGGAACAGTCGCATCGACAAGTACTTTCAAGAGAACAACTTCATCAAGTGCCCTCATGAACATGCTCTCTACATCAAAGTCAAAGATGGAGATATTTTGATTGTGTGCTTATATGTGGATGATCTAATCTTCACTGGGAGTAATCCAAGCATGTTTGAAGAGTTCAAGAGAGTGATGACCAAAGAATTCGAGATGACTGACATCGGGCTGATGGCATACTACCTAGGCATTGAAGTCAAGCAAAATGAAGAAGGCATTTTCATCTCCCAAGAAAGCTACACAAAGGAGATACTGAAAAAGTTCAAAATGGACGACTGCAAGCCCATAAGCACGCCAGTGGAGTACGGAGTCAAACTAACCAAGCATGACAAAGGAGAAAAGGTACATCCAACATTTTTCAAAAGTCTAGTTGGAAGCTTACGCTACTTGACTTGCACAAGACCAGATATTCTCTATGCCGTCGGATTAGTCAGTCGCTACATGGAGAATCCCACAACTACACATTTGAAGACAGCCAAAAGAATTCTTCGATACCTTAAAGGTACTCTTAACTTTGGCTTGTTCTATTCAAGCTCTAATAACTACAAGCTTGCTGGATATAGCGATAGTGATTGGGCAGGAGATTCCGACGATAGAAAAAGCACCACTGGATTTGTGTTCTTCATGGAGACACTTTGCATTCCACATGGATGTGAAGAAGCAACACGATTGTCACACTATCTACTGTGAAAATTTGAATGCGTAGGCCTTTCTTGCATGCGTACGTCATGCAATTTGGTGACTTCTTTGAAGGAATTAAGCGTACTGCCTGAGAAGAGCAATGAGGAGATACGTAGCCGACACTTGAATTACGCAGCCAGCTCTGGCAAAATCTGGTGTTCCATGACGGGAGCAAGCACATAGATACCGTTATCACTACATAAGAGAGTGCATTGCAGAAAAGGATGTGCAAGTGGAATATGTAAGTCTAAGACCAAGTCGTGAAACATATTCACCAACCACTCAAACAAGAAGACTTTGTCGGTAGAGGAAATCAATCGGCGTCACAAGACAAGATTAAGGGGGATGTTGAATGATAATCTTGTCTTGGCCCAAGAGAAGTGATCCGGCCGGCTACAAGAAAGATCCATGCACATGCTAGAGAGTTCTAGCAAATTCAAGTTGGTGGAATGCATGCATAAATATCTAAGGATTTTTGTGAAAAATCTAGAATCTTGTAAAATTGTGTGGTTGTTAAGCATTAGCTAGAAAGTTCTAGCAATGTCAAAGTTATGAAACCTTGCCTATAAATAGGTGAGGTGCTAAGCTATAATGATACAACAACTAAGAGTGCAAGTAGTAAGAGTAAGAGTGCCAAGTTGAGAAGTAAGGAAAGCATCTAAAGCTTCTAAGAGCGTTTGAGTGTTTCCTCTTGTATTAGTTTGTGCAAGTAAAATTTTTGTATTACCTTGAGTGTTCTTTCTTTCTCTTGCCTATCAAATTTCCGCTACGTTACATTCTTCTTTGTGAGATAAGCATCTACAGTAGTGAAGTCTTTCTAAGCCACAACAATGATCACTACAAACCTAGCCAAGTTGCTCATAACTCACGCTCACCTGTAACGAAAATTCAAAATATCAATCACTTAGATACAATAAGGAATAAAGTTCATTTTGCCATTTGGGATTTACTTTTTGCAGCATAATATAATGGAAACCGCTGAAATTTTGTGGGTCTGTTGCACTAAGAAAAATTAATCACCATTTAACATGAGGATAACTTACGGTGTGCAAAAACCATGGTTGAGGAAAGAGAACCAAAAGCTTGTGCCAATTTGGTGAAGCGGAGGCCCTCGAAAGTCTTCATTAATCCGATGTTCAAGAACCCAGATCACAAAACCAACGAAAATGAAAAAAAAACCACTTGTGGCCCAAAGGTTCAGGTTAAAGGCTTCAAGAACACCCATGTGTTTCTAGCACTATGGTTGTCTTTGATAGGCACAACCATTGATATCCCAGAGATCTGTGTATGGCAATGTAAAGTCAACATACAAGGATCTGTTTGCTCTAATAGATATATCTCAACTACAGCATCATAGTACTGTCAATTAAAAATGTCAGTGACTGAAGAAACTGGATAATTTTATATAATAAAAAAGCGAAATCAGCATGAAAAAAATAAAATAAAATAAAATAGAACAGGTTACAGGAGTCTACCCCAAGGAACACTTGATTGACCAAATCATCGTAACTTCCGGCACTTGTACCATCCTTTGCAAAAGGGATAAAACTTCGTAAGGAACAGAGTATGGTAATGCTTCTATTACAGCATTGAAGACGTCTATGCAATATCCAGTGACCTGCGATTGTATTAGTGCTACGATCATGTGTCACATTGTGAACTCTCTAAATCCCTCCTTCATGAGCGAGAATTCTTAACTTCCTACCAGTCGTACCAATCTCTCCCAACCTTTAGGAATGTGGGTGGTGTCGCCAGGCCATATCACAGCACCAAGACTGAACTTATTAGTGTATAGGCTTGTCTTTTAGAAACTAATCTTCTTACCAGTCCATTTTGGGGTGTCCAAAACCCGATCCCTTTTTGCCCATTTCCGATCACATTAGTTACCTGAAAAGTTGATGATTGTAGTTGTCCATTAATAAGACCAAACATCCCGAAAGTCCTTTGAATCTTTGCACAGTAGTTCTTGGACAAGTTTGGGACCACTTTAGAAATCTCTAATCGTTCCAAATCAGTGGCATTACGGTGTTCAACTTTTGGAAGCTGAAGTTTGTACCCTAACCTTCTCAACTGCCATGGCTAGTGCCCAAGCAGCATCATAAGCCCACAGTCGGAAAACATCCAATTGAGCATTAGGAATAGTTGGATTCTCTTGTTGGAAATTCGATTTGCCATCTAGTTTTGAAATTTTCGAGCTCTTTTTGTATTTGGGATGTAGGTCCTTATACCCAACACTCCTTGCATGTTATCTATGACAGAAGAATTGAAGGAACTAAAATAGTTGGTCATCCCGTTGAGTCATTATCAAGCATAGCCTTCATCCATCATGCCAATCTCTTTAGCCTTGGCAAAAAGCCGAGAAAGCCAAGAGAAGGCAACATGTGCACTATGAAGACCCTTGTTGACATTGTCATCAACCTGTAAAGCTCTGCAGCAATTTGGTCATCGATGGCCATTAGAGGGATGACACTCCAATAGGATATACGAGCACCTAGCTTGCAAAGCAGTAGTCAAATAAGGTATTACTCCCTCCCAAACTCGTCGTCAACACTGATGGGCACTACTTCGCTCCAACCAAAGGAAACTTGGATGATGGTACCGATAGCTAACTTGAGATGAATCATTCTGTGCAACTCGGATAAAATATGCACCCTGAAGGGAAGGGCTTGTAGCTGAAAAAGAGATTATGGGCACCTGAGCTTTATCTCAAGATCCAATTACAAAGTTGGCTTGCGTTGTTGATCCTGGCCCTATGATAACTGCACTTTCACATTGTTTATCAAGTCTAAAGCTGTTTCAAGGTGAAAGTTTGAAGTTAATTTAAACTATATATGATACGGTTCTAAATAAAATCTGAACGAAAACTCAACAGGTTATAACTAGGGAGTGACATTTGTAAAATTGCCAGTCTATGTTGATTGCCATGATTCAAGTCAGACAGTGAGAAATAAATCGAGAAACAGAAGAAAGATTGTCATCGTTGTTTAATTTTGTATCTTAACTTGCATTTTTTAATGCTCGGCGGTGCTAACTTCTATTGATATTTTGGGAGGGTTGTCTCTCTTTTGCAATTTCTATTGATATATTGTGTCCTTCTATGCATTAAGTAATTCAGGTTTTACAATTATCAAACAGGTATGGGGTTTTAGGTTTTAGCTAAAGCATCAGCATTAATTGGTGTGTAAGGTCAATTTATATATATATCAATTAATTGACGAGATTCCCTTACAAATCTGACGTGGGAATACAAACATAAATCCTAATCCAAGCCCTTTTTTCAACAAGTATTTAAACAAGATATTATACCTTAAAATACTAACTGATAATAAAAAAAGCAACTAATGATTCCAAAATATTAGGAGAAAAAAAGCAAAGTGACAAAGAAGAAAAAGAGAGAGAGAGAGAGAACCTGCACCGGCTGCAAGAACATTGTCCCTCGCAGAGTCCGTGTGTGCAGGACCAGCCTAGTATTGTAGTAAGCATGAGGCATAGAATCAGAGAGGGCCATGTCGATGCAGCTCCAACCCTATTTTCCCAAACCCAGGTATCAAGTCAAGAACCACTCCCACATTTATTGGGATTAATGTCGCGTTTTGTGCCATGGCCAAGGATGTCCTAAAGACTAAGAAGAAGAAAAGAAAAACAGGGTTGATCAAAGGATTCTTGATCATGTTTGAATATCTCTTGGAAGTTTAAATTCACGGCATCAAGGAGATGATAGATGGTAGGATTTCAGATAACAATAATGGATTTTAATATAAAAATAATTAACCAAACCAGAAGGAAACACGAAGAAGTTTCATCACTCATTCCCAAGAAACAAGCTTGTAGATTATAAACACATAGCTAATTTGGATTATTATAGCAATGTTATGAACACAAGAACAATATGTATTGGTGGATACAAACGGCAACAAGTAAGTCAATGACAAAGATTCGAACCGCGCCCCAGCATTAATTCTAAACCAAAGCAGGAGGAGACTACTCGGACTAGACTTTTCTTCTCTTCTAGATTAATATTGCCCCCGTAGTTTAAACTCGGTGTGATGTTTTGTCCTAAGTAGTTCTTTTGTACTTGCTGGTTTCTCAGAGGGGAAGAAGCATCAGAAAGGTAAATGCAACTTCTGGGTTTTGCTCAAATAGTTGCAATTGCTTAATTGGCAATGGTAAAAAACGGTCTTTATTATCAACACATTGTCAACTAAAAGTTACCTCGAATGAAGCTTCTTCTTTGTGATCCATGTGTTGGATATTTTCAACAATTTAAAATTGATGGAATGAAGGCTGAGGCTTGGTGGATGAAAGAATGAACAATTATCTTGTTTTGAATTTAAAATGCACAGTTTCTATAACCTATTGGACAGCCGTTTGAAACAATGTCTGAAGTTGTCTAACGACATTGAAGATCATCAGAACAATGATTTTTCTCTTCATTCATACTCCTCCTCCACCCATATTATTTTCTGTTAAGTCTTGAGCGTTTTGTCTATCTCTTTGAGTGTTTGGGGTTTGTCTTAGGAGTGTGCAAAACTTTGACAAACAATAGGTATAAAGTGTAGAACATGGTATCCATAAGGCATTTGCATATTCCTTTGCACACTTTGTATGTGGGCGAATAAAGTCTTAAATATATCATATTTATATGTGCCTTGAAGTAATCTTTCATCCTTCATCATAACCATGACCCGAGATGTTACAAAAATTTTCCAACACCATGGAGATTGTAGCTTCCTTCCACCACTGGCCTAAAGGAATCCTCACTCACCTGCCCTTTTTTGTTCAGGTCATTTTTGCACTGTTTTGAATTTTCACTTCACACTTGCAGACAAGCGCTGTTCTCTCTCTCTCTCAAATTTGTCACGGGTCAATGACCAATCAAGTTTGTTAATTTGTCATGTACTTAAGGTGTTTTTTTGTTGTCTTTTATACTACTATATTGTATAGGTTGGAAGATTAGTTAAGCCACAATAGACCCATCATATTATGGTGTCAAACTCACTATTTACGGAAGTCAAATGAATACTTTTGGATCGGTACTAATAGTATCATGTGCATTAAAACTGAAAAAAAATTAAGTAAAATTAGAATTGATCTTGAACTTTCACTATAATTTACAATTAGAAAATAAACTAAAAAATCTATTATTTGAGGTCCACGAATTTAGTATTATAATGTGGCACACATGTAAATAATACGTGTGGTCAGTGTGGATGTGTACTTAATTTGATGATTGGTTTTGAGTTAAAGCTAATGGTGCTTCAACGTGAAATCCGACATGAAAATTGTCGGGCGATCTTCATTAGGCTATCGTTGATAAGGTGGCGATAAACATGTCTAATCGTCTCTTCTGGACATTTGCGGAAACTACTTGAGTTGAAGAGGTGAGCGTTCAGATCCTTTTCCAGCGAGATCTTAGAGAAGAGCATTTTTCAAAGCTTGAGCGTCTTGCGGAAACTACTCTTCCTTCGAGAAGTCATTTTTGTAGTGATATTTTATAAATTTACGAGCTTCTTCTTAATAGATTCATACATTTTTGCCAAACAAATAGCTCACGAAATACAAATTAAGCGTCAAATAATCTTTACAATAATTTTGCCCAAACAAAAGACAACGAAAATTAAAGGATGTAGAGAGGATTTAGCAGGCAAAACCCACCCTTTGGAAAAATTCTCGGGCTCCCAAGCTAGGACAATCACTAAGAGAAATGAGTATAGAAGACTTAGAAAACTCATCAACTAGACAAACATACTAGTAGGCAATTTTGTCTCTACGCTTTGCTACTCGATCTCTCTTAAGTCTTCGAGTCGAGCTGGCACAATACTAACGCATTTTTGTCAATCACCTTTTTCTCAAACTTTGCAAGATACTAACGCGATCATGCGGGAATGTATGGAATGGGAAATGATTTTGAAAATTAACCAATTATGAAAATCACAAAGCACATTTCATAATTGATTTGAATTAAAGCACGATGAAAATCGGTGTTTAAAAACTAATCTTTTCTCTTTGAAAACAAAACACACGGATACAAAACTAATTTTTCTTACAGAAAGAAAAACACACTTTGCTCTTGTGACACGCCCCGGCCGGATGTCGGTGGACACCCAAGGGTGAGGTGTGTTGTGAGCCTCAGAAGAGGTGACTAAAGCCATTTGAAAGAATGAGTGTAATTTAGAGTAAGAAAAGAAATTTGAATAAAATAAAGGTGAGTGCGCAAGAGTGTGTGTGAACTAAATAAAATAACAATAGAGGAACTAATTTACGAGAATAGAAGGTACTAAAGTCACTACGATTACTAAGAAAAGAATTCCTACCTTTGAAGAGGAAACATGCAACAACGCGTTCGCGTCAAGGGCTCCAAAGTCAACTAAAACCTAGAGGGGCGCAAAACGAAAAGTGTGAGTGGGCAAAAACAAATAATTTTCTAAAACTTTGCTTTAGAAAGTACTAATACCGTCTATTTGTAAAAAGCAGTAATAATTCTCAAAATCATACGAGAGATATTACATATGAACAAGTTGGAGTGTAATAATCTACGCTCGAGTACTACATACACGGTAAGAAGTTGGCGCTAAGCGCATCACGCAGCCGAGTTTTAGAAGTAACAACTAGAATAAGTGACACCTACGATGGATCCAAGTGAGCGTGTTTAGTGCGGTGTAAACATACATATGGCGGCCTGGCCCCAAGCGGTACTATAAACATGCATTAATAATCCTAATTGTGACTATAAAATTATTAAAACTATGCCTGAACATAACTAAATCTCTAAATCTCAATAGGTAACCTAATGTATAATTTCTAAATAAGTAGAGTGAAGTCTCACAATATTCTAAAGTGGTGATGCAAATACCGTGTTCAGAAATACAGGTAACAATGTAAATTTTAATTATAAAACCAAGTAGATAACAAGTAGATCTAAGATTCTCATTTCCAGCATATACGTAAACTCGATTCACAAACATATGTAAAATATAAGTTTGGAAAGAAAAGCCCACTCACGATTGTAGCCGTAATTGCTTTGCTTGTACGCTCTCAGTAGTCCTCGGATTGTCACTCCTAAAGTAAAACAACCATTTAATAAACTAATCGAAAACTACGAAGAATACGAGTACACATAACTCAAATTAAGAGTTTGGTGTCCGAAAACCCAATTACGTCGTTGTGGCGTACATCTCCACACGCGCGCTTGTGGAAGGCCACCACGCGCGGTCACGTGCCCACACGCGCCTTTAAAGTTGCGCGGCGTGCCGTTGCTTTGCTTGAGTATTCCGGGGTTTAACAAAATATTCTAACGGCGTTAGAGATATTTTGTTAACACTTGTCGATTAGGAAAGGAATATACCTTTAGAATATTCTTTCTTGGTTTGAACCGGCTTGCGCGTCACGGCCAGGCATAGATCGGGTTCACGACGTCAACACTGCGCAACTCTCCTTCGGAATCGGGGATTTTGGCGGGGATTCTTCAGCCTTAATTCGCCTCACTCGAAAACCATTTGCTCCAATAATCGGTTACGAGACCCAGTTGAACTGCGTGGAGTCAAGACACTCTTAGTGGTGGTAGCCTTGAGGATTGATTTCACAGCAGTTTGGCCGGAAATCCTTGCCGGCCTTGTCACCGTCCTTTGAAAAATTGGGCGGAGGCTCCACTGCATTCAATCCGAGCCATTTCTCACTCAAATTAAGCATGCAATAAGTCAAACTTCAACTACTGGCCACAAGGGAAGAGATTAGTGAAGGTGGTCGTGAAGCTTACCAAGGTCGGGATCAGCCAGCTCGTGCATGAAAGCGGTTCCATGTGAAAATCAAGATTCGGTGCTTGGATTTCGATTCCACGAAACAAAGATTGAGAATAGGTTACGAGAGAAAGAAGTCACGGTGGTGAATGTTTGGTGAACAGATTGCTAGGAATGGCACCTCCGGCCACCGTGGTTTGTGGTGGTTCCACGGTGAGAAGGAGAAAACACGAGAGAGAGGGAGAGAGAGTGAGGAAATTTGTAGAATGGGCCCACTGAGCCCCAAAGCCCAAACACAAAATACCATCCTCGTGAAAATTAAGAGAATGCGTCGAGTGCGTCGCGGAGACTTCATTCGAACTCAGGATTCGTTACGCTCGTGTCCACGTGTTCGTAACAACGAGCACGACAAGAAAAAGTTAAGAAGAATTCGTACGTGTCACTACACGAAAGTCAACCATTGCCCAACCGGGAGCATTTTGGTCATTTCACACTTTCGAGAATAAAATACTATAAATTTTAGGATAGTTGTAACATCTTAGGTGCAAACAGAAAATTGGTTCACAAAAATGCTTTTCGAACAAATATGATATTCATATCAAACACCTAAATGAGTAGGACATATACAAGCTAACCAAGAAATCCCAAAACAAGAATCAAAAACTCTGCCGCAGCCCTCAATTGTACCATTTATTTTCCTCTCTTTGTAAATATGATTTAATGCATGTGTTATACACCGCAGCAGCCGCAAACCTAATCTAATGCAACTACATATAGGTAGACATAACATACAAAACATTACAAACACGTAGGCCACAAAGTGATAAAGCCTAATCACCAAATCAGTTACACACTTATTGTCCTAGTCCAACACAACAATGACATAAGTAGAAGAGATAAAGAATGAAAGAACTAACTAGGTCATGCACACGGCAAGGGATAAATATGCTAGGGTATTATGCTAACTTAAATCACGGGCTTAAACTAAAGCATAATTAATTATACAAATAAACCCAACTCACTTTTTCTAATAAAAAAAATGACTCAACATTTAACCCAAAACCAAATAGCCCATTAAATACAAACTACATGTATGCATATGCGTACCAAACTTACTAAAGTGGATGTTTAAACGCTTTGCTATATTTGTGATCGAGCACGAGAACCAAACTTAGACTTAAATAATGATAACGGAATACATGCACTAGTCTAAGATATTACGGACTCAGCGTTTTGTCAGAATTGCCAATTTTACACTAACACTATGCACATTTTGCTGCGTAAATTACAAACTCAGTTTCATTACCAATTACCTACGCATCCGGCAATTTCAACCCACTTTAAGTTGACTATGGGTGTTGAACTCCTGGGGTTCCCATCTTTCACGTTCATTCTCAGAGTAGCCATGGGGAGGTCTTTCACGCTACCATAAACAGAACAATTTATAATCAGTTCGACAACCAACACAAATGAAAGATTGATTTCAATCAGTTATATACTATACTGAGTTAACAACGAATAGATAAAAAGGGAAAGACATGCATCATATTAGAGCCAAAAGAACATGCAAATACCAATAATGTCTCTGAGACAGCACGTGTTTCGTGTTTATATATGCAGATTGCAGACTCACTTAATGTAAGTTTCTGCAGAAGAGGAGAGAGAAAGCCTTTAGGAAGGCGGAAGCCCACACCAGATCTGAACAGCCTAGAACATTACCACTGTATCTAGTCAATTCCAACCACTTCAGATTCGCAAGCAAGATGCATGGCATTACAAATTCAAGTTAAACACATTATACAATAGTCTTATTTAACTTACCTTATCAGAAAAAGATAAGTGAAGCGAGAGATTTTCAAGCAGAGGACAACCAGAGAGTTATGAAATTACAGGATCGAATGCCTTTGTCAATTGAAGGAGCATTAATGGAAAAGACGATATTCTTAAGGCCCCCATGCTGCATTATTCTAAAGCAGTGAGTTTAAGGGCAAGAAATCTAACATTTCGTTTGTTGAGACAGTCAATCACCTCAGATCGCGAAGGGATGGACCAACAATGTCTAAGTTAGATGGCAACACATTTTCTGAAGCACAAGTCTTCACGGGTTGGGCATTGGAGAACAGATGTGCAATAAAACATCCAACAACTGATGTAGCATCCAGTCGGAGAGTTTTCAAATTGTGGAATCCAGCGAAGGGAGATTGATGTAAGAGTATGGCACAGCAAACAGAAAGTAGAAGATATGTGGCTGAATTCCTCAATGGTTTGAGGATTGATTCTCATTCATTAAATAGGATTACAAAGACCTTGATTTACACGTATACTTTCTATACAAGAAATACATAAAGGAAGGCTAATCTAACTATCTAAGTTTGATTTACACAAGAAAGTCAATTAGAGATCACAATAAATCAGGAAACATAATTATCGTCTATCACACCCCCACTGAAGGCTGACAAGACGGGCAAGAACGGGAAGCTTGGAGACAAATGAAACCGAGCGATTGAGGAGAGACCCTTGGTGAAAATGTCAGCTATCTGATCCTTGGTAGAAACATAGTTGACAGCAAGCTCCTTGCGGAACAACCTTGTCACGAACATAATGGTAATCCCACTTCAACATGGCGAGTGCGCGCATGAAAAACCGGGTTGGAAGCGGCGAAATAGCACTGATATTGTCGCAGTAAAGCATAGGACAGTGAAGAGGCAACTGAAGATCACGAAACAACATACGAAACCAAGACATGGTAGCGGCAGTAAGAGCAAGCTGTCTATACTCGGCCTCAGTGCTGGACCGAAACCCCATTCTGCTATACTTGGCACTCCAAGAAACAATATTAGAACCAAGATACAAGCAAAAGCCGCCAGTAGAGCGACGATCATCAGGATCCCCAGCATAGTCAGCATCGGAAAACGCTGTGAAGGTGAAGAGAACCAGGCTTGTAAGTAAATGCATGATGAGTAGTGCGCCCACTAGATATCGCAGATACGTTTGACAGCAGCCCACTGGGTGGTAGTTGGCTGATGAAGAAACTGGCAGACTTGATTAACGGCAAGTGGTATCCCGGGGCGAGTGAGGTCAAATATTGAAGGGCACCGACAACACTCCACAGCCTCAGTAGGATCAGTAATGAATCACCATCGTGAATGCTAAGCCGTCGCCCACTGACAGCAGGACTAGGAACAGGTTTAGCGCCTTGCAATGACAGTGCGTTGAAGAGATCAACAATGTACTTGTGTTGGGATAAAGAAAGACCACTAGAGTTTTGATGATTTCCATGCCCAAGAAGTAGTGAACAGGCCCAAGGTCCTTCATGGAGAATCAGTGACCCAAGTCTGTACTTAGAGTAGTAATATAGGTGAGTTATTGCCGGTAATCAAAATATCATCAACGTAGATTAGCTGATAAATACGAATGGACCCAGTAATATAGTAAAGGAATTATCTGCAGTAGACGGACAAAACCCAAATCCTCAGTGCGTAGAAAAACATTGAGGCAAGCCCGAGGAGCCTGCTTGAGTCCATAGAGGAGGCGCTAAGTTTACAAACATGGTGAGGAAATTGATTGTCACAAAACCATGAGGTTGTTGCATATAGACTTCCTCGGATAGGGACCCATGGAGAACAAAATGGTTAGTAGAGATGTCTAGGCACCTGTAACCTTGATGATTTAAAGAATAACCAAGAAAAACATTTAGTAGAGCGATATTGAGTTTTATTATTATTATTATAAGGCCGAAGATAAGGAAAGCAAACCAAATGCTTTTAAAAAAGTATAATCAGGTTCTTTATGAAAAAATTTTGAAACGGAGAAATAAAACCTAATACCTTAGATGGAAGATGATTAATAAGATAGACGGCAGTGTGCATGGCCTCAGCCCCGAGTAGGCGGGAGGCATTGAAGCATGGGCCAATAAAAGTAAGCCCGGTATCAACAATGTGGCAAGTGTTTACGCTCTATCAAGCCATTTTGCTCGGATGGTAGGGGACAAGAGATACAATGGTGAATACCATGTTTCCCAATTAAAAAATGTTTAAATTGATTACTAGTATATTCTACCCCCATTGGATTGAAACATCTTGATTTTAGTGGAAAATTGATTTTCTACGAGAGTCTTAAATTGTACAAAAATGTGAAGACTTCGATTTATGTTGCATAGGGTAGATCCAAGAATAACGGAAAATTATCAACAAATAACACATAATATTGAAAACCACTAATAGATTTATTAGAGGCACTCCAAACATCGAGTGAATAAGTTCCAGGTGCAAAAGTAACGAGGAAGACAAAGAAAAGGTAACTTAATACTTTTGCCCAATGGACAAAATGACACATGAAATTATCAATAGTTTGTTTGCCAAGAGCTGGAATTTTTATTTTTAAACCTAGAAAAAAGCAACTTCAAGACTTGAGGAGAGGGATGTCTAAACGAGAATGCCAGACATCACTACCAACAAGAATACCAACAAAAACAACATGACCACGGGAGGAAGAAGATGAAGACTGAAAGGATAGAAGCCATTTCTACTCTTGCCCGAAAAGGGAGTCATCCCCGTCTCCATATCCTGTATATAGAAGGAATCGAAAATAATGTGATAAAACAATTATTATCCTTCGTAAAGCGATTAGCACACAACACCGAAGTAGATGCATCCGGGCAATAGAGAACATCATTAAGCTTGAAAGAAATATTATTAGGAGAAAGAGTAGATGAACCTATACGGTTAATGGGCAAACTTATTTTATCAACGACACCACCAACAGAATCACCACCGCGGTACTCACGAGACAGAGACAAGGCATTTAGATCATTAGTAATATGAGAATTGGCACCGGAATCAAGAAGCCACGGCTGAGAATGTTGTTGAGCAGTCAGGGCAGTGAAGTCGATGAGATGGTAGACGTCATTCATAAGCCAAATTGAGGCGATGTGGGCATTCAAGGGCCATGTGACCAAAACTGCTACAAATCTGGCAGCAGGGGCGAGAAGTAGAGAGGATGGGCGAGGATGGGCCTGGGCCCAAAGGCCAGTAGACCTATTGTCGCGAGGAACACCAGGAGGACGAACATCACGATAAGGGCGATTGCGATGACCACCACCACGGTAACCACGAGCACCATCATTGCCATTGCGAAGACCACCAAAGAAGAGCAGAGCCACCACGGTCACCCCCACTGAAGCGCCCACCACGCAATCAGAAGATGAGCGGCGGCGAAAGGAATCAGAATTCTGAGAGACCCAACCAGTGCGGTGGGAGAGGAGTCAAAGGGAAGAGATGAGTCAGCAAGGCGAGACTCCGCAGCCAGTAAGAGGGCCTTAAGATCAGCAAAGAGATGGGGTTGTCAAGAGCCTGGGCAGCGGCTACAGTATTCTCGAATTTAGGACCGACGTTTGACATGACGACGGGGACAGATCGGTGTCGAACAGGAAAACCAGCAAGAGCTAATTGATCTGCAATGAACAATAGATCTTGTCAAGAAATTCCAGAAATAGAGGAGTCACCTCGCTTGGTCTGAAAGAAGGACGTGCGAAGTTGGATGATACGACTTTGATTCGTCGAAGCATACCGCTGTTGAAGAGCGCTTAAGCGGCACGAGAGGTACGTTGACGGTGACAGCAAGAGCTTGGGGTGCTGGGAACCATTAATCCAAGAGAGGACAAGCTGATTCTTTTGAACCCAATCAACAAGCGGGATTGTGTCAGTGGCCTTTGCCCTTGTCATCAGAACATATTCAGAAGGGGATGTAGAGGATCCATCGTAAAACTTCAGGAGTTGGCGCTCTTGAGAAAGAAAATGAGTGGTGGGCAAGCCAAAGAGGATAGTTGGAAGAGACAAGTTTGATGGTGATGGAGTGAGAGAGAGCAGAGGGAAGGCATCGGTGGCAGCAGGAGGCCACGGGAAGATCGGAAAAAAAAAAAAAAAAGTAAGTCAGAGCTCTGATACCATAAAAGAGTATGGCACAGCAGCTATTGAAGGTAGAAGATATGTGGCTGAATTCCTCAATGGTTTTGAGGATTGATTCTCATTCACTAAATAGGATTACAAAGTCTTGATTTACACGTATACTTTCTATACAAGAAGACATAAGGAAGGCTAATCTAAGAAGATTTGATTTACACAAGAAAGTCAATTAGAGATCACAATAAATCAGGAAACATAATTATAATCTATCATGATGGAGAGCATAGTCCCGCGAGATAAATAGCGCCAAATTCGAGCATTTTTCATTAGATACAGAAAAAAGCCACTTGGGAAACAAATTCGGCCCCAACTTCGTATAATGTTTAGTAAGTAGCGGGTGAGGAACATATCGAAATCTCAACTCCCTTTGCTAATGCACAAATGTCCATTTCACTCAAAACTAGAAGCATACTTATCAGGACGATCATAGACAGTGATCCTCAAGGAATCTTATCTTCAGTTTCAGGGCAAGTTTTTAAAAATTGTTCAACTCAGTTTTAAATTCCTCAGAAGCTGATCCAGGTATGCTTGGTCGGGACAAACCCCAGCAGAAGTGCGTCTGGAGGAAGATCAAATTGAACATGTTGGGAACATCCAAATTCAAGATTTCTCGTAAACTCCCAGAGATTTTAGCCATCTTTTCGACGAGGCGGGTTCCTAACCAAATCTTTGATTGTTAATTTAGACAGAATGTAGGATAGAACACAATCAGGTAGTTTACTAGTCAGTCCCCATTAGCCTGGTCATTGCAAGCAAAAATAATTACCATGATTAAAGAACACAAATTGTATGAGGGAAACTAACTAACTGGAATTGAAATTCTTAAGCAGTTAAAACAATTTAAAAATGTAAATTGTGCTGTGAAGGAAAAAGAATCGAATCGCAAAATTCGTATAATTATCCATCTAATCTATAGGTATAGCTACAAATTAGATGGATTTAAGGTTAAAGAAGGCAAAGTTGCATACCTCTATCAAAGGTAAAAGATTTAATTAGATATAAAGGTGGACGAGGATGACAATGATGATGACAAGTTCCAACTCTCTTCGGTCACTAGGTGGTCAATTTATGGACACCTACTTCTGGATTTTTGATATCATAGACAATGAATAAATGGACATGATTTGATGTTTTAATCTCTAATCCTTAATTTTCAATGTGAGTTGAGTGATCATGAATTCTTTGGTTACATGACGACTAGAGGAACATTTATGCGGCATGAATGGAATGTTTTCTAAAGTCGCACACTAACAACCAAACGGTTGGTGAAAATTGATGAAGATGCTCTTCCAAAAAGAAAGTTGATGCAGATGCTTTAATGTTTTGCATGTATACTTTCAGTCGTCTTTCTACTATAGCAGCAGGTCGACTCCTTGGTTTTTTCTGTCACTTTTCATTGGTTGGTTCAATTATTGTTTGCTCAATTTACCACAGCATGCGGCACCGACAAAATGCAAGTGAGAATTTGAGCTGTTCTGATTATACAATTAAAAATACATTATTTGCAAAGAATGAAATATGTGCGTTCTTCCATTCCATGAGAGATGCAAGTATTCTCCAAATAATCCAAAACCGTACGATCCATGAGATTGGCAAAAATGGATGTAAAGCTGGCCTCCACTAATTAGGAGGAGGACATGCACATAGATATAAAATTACTATTACGCAGAACCAAGCTCTTGGTATCTTTCTCACACCATGGAAACCTACGTATACGGTATACCACCAAACCCTATGAAAATATCCTAAATCAATAGAATCACCATAGGAGACGTTGATCCAGCTTTCATCCAAGACCCTGAACACAGGCCCAAACTCTCGGTGTCACCGAAGTCACAGGCATACCCTGATCTACCTCACCCCAATGAACTCCTCAGACTCCACCATTTCTAACCCTGAAGCCATTGAAAGGGTTGTTAGAGAAATAGGGCCATGCAGGGTGGGGATTCTCCAAGTGATCAACCATGGGGTGCCATTGGATACGCTCCTAAGGAGCCGAGACAGCTGCCTTTGGAAGGAGGAAGGAAGGTTAGGAGGGATGAAAAACGTGTTTGAATTTACTACGACGCTGATCATATCAAGAATGTCAGAGACTGGAAGGAGTGTTCGATTTCACTGTTGGGAGCCTACTATGGCGTCACTTCGCTGGATCCTGAGGATGAGAAGCTGACAGAGTGGACTAGCAGTGTCAGATGATTATCTTCCGTAATTAAGGTAATGTACTAACCTAATTGACGCAGGATGGGCCAAAGGCCTCGAGGAGATGGGGATAGATAACTTTGGATTCACTCAACTAAAGGCAACAGAGCTCGCTCGCGTCGCCAATCGTGGATTCGCTACTCAAAACAACCAAGCCAAACGCTTGATTTAAGAAGGAGGAAACGTCTCACTTCGATTGCACAACGCAAATATATTTTTAATTCAATCAAGTCTCCATTCAAGGCTTTCTAGTCAATATATATAACAGTTACAAATAATAATAGACCTCAAGTTTTATGAGACCCTTAGCTGAAGACGACTTAACCAATTCTAACTGACAACATTTCCAAATTTAATTAATCCTTATACTTCGCCACGGATAGTTGTCATTTAATGGACTTTGTGTACTGCATCACTTATGACGATCGGTAATAAAAAATTGATAGATTACTTAGTTGGTGCTCATAATATATATGACCTAATAAATGCATGCCTTGATGACCAGGGAAGCGATGTGAAAGAATATGAAAAGAAGTAGGAAAGCTAGCGCTGAAGCTGATGGGATATATTGCCCGGAGCCTAGGGTTACCAGAAGACAGGTTCAGCAGTTTCTTTATCAGGAGTACCAAACCAGCCTTATGAGACTCAACTACTACGTACCCTCCTTGCCCTTCCCCTGACTTAGCTCTTGGTGCTGGTGCACAGGGCATGGGTATTCTAACCGCGCTAGCTCAAGATGATGTTGGAGGATTGGAGGTGAAGAAAGACAGATGGAGAGTGGATTCCTCTTAAACCTACCCCTAATGCCTATAATATTAGCGTTGAGCGTTCTTCAGGTTCCCACTCTTCCAAACTACATACAAAATTTACTTTACTATAAGGTCGTCCTGCACTCAGAACTTGATGAAAACACAAGGGAAAATTTGTATACGAAGTAGTGCAGAATAACATATATATTTTACCCTAAGCTTAAATCGGTCACTTTGAACATTGTTATACGTGCAGAATAACCAATGCATGGATATATATGTTTTAATCATGCAGGTTTTGGAGCAATAAGATATGAGAGCATAGAACACAGGGTGGTGCTCAACTCCAGAGAAGGAAGGATTTCCATTCCTTACTTCCTCGGTCCTGCACACTACACCAAAGTGAAGCCCATGAAGGAACTGACCAATGAGAAAACCCTGCCAAATATAAACCTACAACTGGGGCAAGTTTAGGACTCACAGAAGCTCGCTAATTTCAATTTCGGGAAGAAGTTGAATGTTGAAGAATCTCAGAATTCATATTATGGGGTATCTGAGTAAGTGTGTTAGCTATTTAAAATAAGTATATTATGCGACTGATAATACTGTTAATTACTTCAGATTCCTGAATAATTACATACCATGATCATTGATGTATCATGTATGTATGTATGTATGAGGTTGCTAGCATTTGGATCATGTTGTGGTTTTATTTAATGCCTGAGTGTACGAGTTATGTTTGATTCAGAAATAAAAGGATTTAAATCTTTGAAAAGTTATGATCTTAAAATTTTAAATTAAAGTTTAATGTCGAAATAGTCCCTGAACTTTGTCACCACTTTTGATTGGTCCATGAGACTATTTTCGCACCTCAAATTAAATCTTGAAGCTATTTTATGGCCAATTTAGTCCTTGTCGGAGAAGTTCTTACATTTCATCACAAATATTAAGGGACGAGAAAAAGCTAAACTACGTGACACTAATGGAAATTGTGGATGGAATGTAATTAAGAAATTAAATTTGATAAGCACTAAATTGGCCATGAAAAGTAGTTTGAATACCAATAAAAAAGATGAAAAATAATTCCAAGAACCAAATCAAAGTAGTGACCCAGGAACTATCAATAGCTTTCTTGTGCAATACTCTAATGAGTTGTATGTCTCTCATCACTTGGGAGGAAGTTAACTCCAATAGCAAGAATGCTACTGTCTTAGGTTGCTTGACCATTGGGACTCAGACCACCACCATGCTCAGAGGAATTAGGAGTTCCCACCAGATCTTGATAGACAATGCGTGGTTCAGCGCGGTCGGAAAAGCTTAATGATGACCTTGAGGGCAGCTGCTGTTTGGTGAAGATTGATCAGCCGCAGCTATTCCATGAACACTATCTTGCAGCGTGCTCTTCTTAGAAGTATCCGAAGTGAGGTCTTTTCCGTAATATAATCTTAATATTTCAAGAATTCTTGTCCCAAATGAGGCTTCTGAATCCTTGCGTCATTATGTGGCTATGCTCAGCAGAAACATAGCTGTAAATATGAGGACAGCTAGTGAGACGAAGCAACACCAGAAGCGATGAAGAGGCCCCAAAAGCTATCAAGGCTAAGAGTGTTGGAACTTTTCGACGGTATTTGAGTTTGAACAATTTTCTTTTTTCTTGAACCACTTATCTTCAATGGCCTTCATTTTATCTCCCTCGTGAACTTCTGTGATTGCCGTTGAAAAATCACGCGTGGCTTGAACCTTTTGAAAGACCTGCAGGTAACCCAAGAAAAAAATCTCACATCAGAAAACATGTACTAGTTAAAGGAGAGAAATAGCCCAGAAAGAGAAACAAGTGAACTTACAAATGCAAAACCATCAGTTTTGAATGTTGGCTCGACAAGGGTATATTCTGAGCAATACGTTGCAGAAAAGCTTCATGTGGGGGGTTTCATCAAAGAAAGCAGCTTGAAATACCTCCATTTCATTCCTTTTCGAAAGTTCATCCAACTCTTCTCTAGAATAATAGGCCCTAAGTTTATCATCCTGAAATCCTACTTGCTTCAGAATCCCATGAATAAAAGAATCTCGTAGGTAACCAACCTTGTCCCCATTCTTTATGAGAAGGTTTACATCAGTAACGATTGGGTTGGAGCTGTTGAACTGTTAATATTGATGTTAAACTGGCTGCCTTTATAACTGCGTTAAATGCGAGAACAACAAAGCACCATATGATCACTACAAATCTAGCCAAGTTGCTCACTACTTGCTCGCCTGTTTCAAAAATCAGAAAACAGATATGGCATCAATGAGTCATCGAAAAATCAATTGTTCTGCTTAGTTCGTAGAGTGCATATCACTTGTTTCTACAGCATCAATTACCACTAAGAATGATTAAACATGATGGGAACTTACGATGTACGAAAAACCATGGTTGAGAAGGAGAACCAAAGCTTGTGCCAATTTGGTGATGTGGAGGCCCCTGAAAGTCTTTGTTTTCGGGTGTTCAGAAACCAAACGACAAAACCAATGAATATGAAAAACAGCCTTATTTACCCAAAGCTCCCAGGCCAAGGCTTCAAGAACACCAGGTGTTTTAGCACCATTGTTTACTTTATTAGGCACGACCATTTGATACCCCCCGATTCTGTGTATGGCAATGTAAAGTGTCGACAAACAAGGATCTATTTGCTCTAATGGTAATATCGCCAACTGCAGCATCATACTTCTGTCAAGTAAAATTACAAATGTTTTAACAAATATAAAGTCAACATATTTTGATCAGATAAAATATCCAAATAAGGGGGAAAAAATAAAGCTTAGAATAAGAGTTTTACCCCAAGATATGCTTGATTGACCAAATCATTGTATTTGGAACTGCAGCACCATCAGGCCTTTCAAAGGCATGAAACTAGTAAGAAACGGAATGCAGTAATGCTTCTAATACAGCTTTAAAGACGTCTATGCAGTATCAGTGACATTAGTTGTGCCAGTTCTAGAATCGTGTTACAGTTACAAATTCACCAAACAGTAGCTTCTCTGGGACTAGAATTTTTAAGGGTCCCATTCGTACTTAATCTACCAACCCCTTGGAACTGAGGTGGTGTCTCGGGCCATATAATAGGTCAAAGACTGGCATTAGAAGTTGAGTGTCTGCTTATTTTTGTTCGAATTCATGGAAAACAACACAAGTCCATTTTGGGGTGTCAATATCCAATCCCTCTTTCCCCATTATCGTTCACATTAACTACCTGAAAAGTTGATGATTGTAGTTGCCTATTAATAAGGCTGGGAAATCTCCTGAAAGGCCTCTGAATCTTGTACCTGATAGTTCCCGGACAAGTTCAGGACCACTTTCATCTTCTGAACGCTAATATTTGTAGTCCCAACCTTTTCAACTGCCATGGCTAGTGCCCAAAGCGGCATCATACGCCCAGAGTCCAAAAACGTCAATTTAACACTAGGGATAGTTGGATTGTCTTGTCGGAATTTTGTTTGCCATCTAGCTCTAAAACTTTCAAGCTCTTTTGTAATGGGAACATAAGTCTTTAAACCCAACACCTTGCATGTCATCTATGTCGACATAAGAATTTGAGGAACTAAAACAGTTAGTCATCCCATTTGTCATTATCAAACATAGCCTTCATCCATCATGCCAATGTCTTTTGCTTTTGAGAAAAATCGAGAGCCAATAGAAGGGGACATATGCACTATAAGAGACCTGGTTCGCTTGGTATCAACTTGTAAAGCTCTGCAACAATTTCCTCATCAGTGGCGATTGAAGGAATGAAACTCCAGTAGGGCTTTGAGCACCAACTGATTGTAAAGCAGTAGTCAGGTAAGGTATTACTCCTTTCCGAACTCATTATCAACGCTGATGGGCTTTGCTTCCTCCCAACCAAAGGCTTGGATGAAGAGTACTACTAATGGCTTTAACTTGAGATGAGTCATTCTGCGCAATTCGGAAAAAGTATGAACCCTGAAGAAGGGCTTGTTGCGGAAAATGAAATTATGGGCACCTGAGCTCTATCTCAAGCTCAATTACAAAGCTGGCCATGATGATTCTAGCCCTACGATGGCTTGCACTTTCTCATTTTATCAAGTCTTGAGCTGTTTCAGAATTGAGAGATTGAAATTAAATTAAACTCTGATGCGAATTTAATTTGAAATCTGAACAAATCATCAAATATTTATTAAGTCTTGAGCTGTTTCAAAAAGGTGAAAAATGGAAATTAATTAAACTCTGATGCAACTTCAGCTAGAAATAAGCATTTAATCAAAAATGGATAAAATGTCCGATAAAATATCACCACACGATCACCTCTAGACGATTATAATGGTTGAACACGAACAAAAATCCAACCCAACCCAGATCCAAACAAACTGATTTCACAACTAAGCCTAACTGACTAGGGTCACTTGGATGAGCCACGTTGGAGCAATTTCAGAAAAAAAAAAATTAAAGATACATGAATTGAAGAAGAACATGAACAGCACGCACTTATTGGTGTAACAAAACTCGAAATTTGATAGCATACGTTATATCAAACAAGAAGTATTATAACAGTTCATATATGTTATAGTGACAAACTTATATAAAACGTAATTAACAACAAAATTATTGAGTAAAGTTGTAGAAAACTGACAAAGTTGGAGAATGAGGCGCACGGAATGCAATGTCCTAAAGACAAACTTGTAGAAAACTGACAAACTTTTTTTCTTGAAATGCAACATTAAGCTTGCTGAATAGAGAAAGATTATACGGCAGCCAAAAAACGGCAGCAAGCCAAAAGGCAGCCACTTCAACAAAACAACATTCCTCAGACACAACACTTAATAAGAAGAAGAAACTGCCACAGGTTAAACTTTATATATATTGAAATTAAATATAATAATATTTAAATTTCCCACAAGCCTACCGGCTCACCCTTGGTCGTGACGGATCACAGACATTCAGCATCTCCAAGTGAAATTACCGAACCACACCAAATAACGTGGAAGACCCCAAGTGCGACCATTTGAACCAATTGGGGCATCAACACCTTAATATTCTAACAGATGGTAAAACATATTTGAGTGAAGCAAAGAAAAACACAAAAACGAGGAAGAGGTAGAAAGAACCTGCTGTAGCTGCAACAACAACATCTTCACCAAGAGTCCCTTTTATTGTAGGACCAGCCTAGTATTGTAGCCAGCATGTGAGGCGTAGAAGTCGGAGAGGGCCATGTCGATGCAGCTCAGCCCCACATTTTCCCAAACCAGGTATCCAAGTCAAGCACCACACCCACATGTACTGGGATTAATGTTGTGTTTGTGCCCCACGACAAAGAAAATCCTAGAGAATAGGAACAAGAGAAGAAACACAGGGTTGATCATAGGTTTCTTGGTCATGTGATAACAGTACTGCAGGAGGTGATGGAGAATAAGAAACTTATTTATAAGATGACGAGCAGGATTTTGAATACAACAACAGTCAATTTGAATAATCAAACCAAGAGGAAGTGTCTCCATACGCTGAATCGCTGACTGCTGATCAGGAGGTATTTCAAAGAAGTTTCCTATTCATTCCTAAGAAACATGCTTGTATGGTTTTCGTAATTTGAATACAGGAAGATAATTGACTAAAGCTGTATTTTAGATTTGACCAAACTCCTCAGTCTCTAATAATGAAATCGATAAATATGGTTACGACTTTAACATACACATCAAATGTGGTCTTTCCGTTAGGATTTGGTCAATGATTTTGTTGAGTGTGCTAATGGCACACATAAGGTCTCACAAGTCAATAATGTGGTGGATGCGGTAGGCCAACAACGAGGAAATTTCGCCCTAACATTGACCGCTTCGGTTCCTCTTGTTGTGCAGAAGCAACAACCAAGTGAGTGAGCAGATAATCACAGTAGCTAGGCGGAAATAAATAAATAAGGACACCAAGATTTATGCGGATTTAAGCCAAATGCCTACGTCCGGTTTGGAGACGATGGAGATTTCTACTATAATCAATGAGAACATACAATAGTGTTTTATCACTCAATTTCCCAATGACCCAATCAACCCAAGCTCACACACTCTCAAAAGAAGCAAGAACAAATACAAAGCAAAACAACTACGTCGGGATGCTCAAGCTCTTCCCACTTCTCTATCGGGTTGCTCCGGCCTACATTTTCTATCTACTGGAATGCATCAACGCCTCTCCTTTAAGAAGCCAAAGAAAAACTTCTCAAAGACAGCAAAGGCCAACGGACACATAATGCATCCACTGTAACGGACACATAAATGCATACACTAATGTTTGTCTCAGCACATTAGATGCCAATTAGCAACTACCATATTAATAGTTGTAATAATTCTTTGGTTTGAGCCAATAATCAACACCTCTTGACCTCAAAAATGTCAAAGGTGGTAGCACCTCGACATCCTAATTAAATATCCACTCCTGTCATGCATCGGTCAGGTACATTTGAATTCAATCCAATAAACCCCAAATTAGCGGTAGACTTGGTCTTAAATTTAATTAAGGGTTTCCCTACAACTCATATTTATCTTACAAAAACCCACCTATGTTTTAAACTTCAAAAAAAAAAAACCCAAAATTTAAATAGATTCTTTATGTAGAAAATAAATAACCTACTATAATAAGTTATTTAGCTTATACCACAACATTATATAAGCTATTTCTCCCACACACATTCATTATTAGTTAACTATTATTCAATTTTGAATTGATAGGGCATTAAAATCTAACTAGTCCTCTAATTAACGTTTTATAGTTTTTTTATTTGTCTTACAATGACTCTAATACACATATATTATAAAGTATTTACAACTTACTACATCTTTTTAGGTAAATTATTCTACGAACACATATACACACATATATAATAGTAAAACACATGAAATAGTAGATTATATTCTTAAAATAATAGATATATTATTTTGGTAAAGTTGAGCGATTAGGTAAGTTTTTCGTAAATTAAACCAAAGACAAATTATCTCCACTAAAACAAAACAATAGATACATTATCTTGTATAAAAAAATTAAACAATAGGTAAATTATATTGTACAAATTATATTGTAGACATTATTTTTGTACAAAAAAATTAAGTCAATTAAATTCATAAACAAAAAATGAAGATACATTATTTTGAATCAAATAACATTTCTTTATTTTGTAGGTAAATTACTTTGAATGCATTATTACATATATTGGGCACATTTATTATTAATATATATGTGCAAATAATTTCACCTATATTGTTATAAATTATAGGTAAATTAATTTTGAATCAAATAACGTCGTTTATTTTTGTAGGTAAATTATTTACCAGGTATTATTACATATAATGGGGCACATTTTATTATTAATACATGTGTCCAAATAATTTTCTTATATTTTATGTAAATTATTTTATAGTGCCCCTTCAAATTTTCATTTGGCAAGAGAAAATGGAAAAATTAAATTAAAATGGCCTAGTTTTATACAAATTTGAAAACGAATTCACAGTCTTAAGGAAAATACAACATTAATGCTTATTATATATATATATATATATATATTTTTTTTTTGCGGAAGCATTAATCTCAATTTGTTATAATATGCAATGAATTTAAAATTAATGCATTTTTAGAATCTTTAATCCCTCCCTTCAAATTTGCATACAATTAATTGTATAGGTTAAAATTATGTAATTAGGGGTATTTTATGTTACATCCGATTAGAAAATAATATTATTTTATTCAGAAGTGCGAAATGACGATTTTGCCTTTAGTTTGTGCCTTTGGTTGACTTTTGCGTCGTAGCACAAATGCAGCGCATTCCTTGTATTTTCTTGGCGTGCTCGTCGCTGCGAACGCGTGAAGCGCAGGAAGCCGTACGTCGTTTGGACTCGACGAATATTTTGGGCGTTGGTTTGAAGCGTTTCAGTATTTCGGTTTCGTCTTGTTTGGTGGGACCCCACTTACTGCGAGGCCATGTGGCTATCCACAGTATGGGATTTTTATGCAGGTCTTTAACCGCGTGTCCCTTCCTTCTTCTTCTCATTCTTCTACGAGGAAAACAAAACAAAACCACACCAATTACCTTGGGCACCCAGAGCTACCACCACCCTCGATCCACCACCGGCTCGACCTCACACTAGTGGACTTCATCACCATCATCCATCTTCATCTTCGAAGAACCCGAAACCGACAAGCTTCCAAACCCGAAATTGGGAATTTGATCAAGGCACGAGGCCTTTCCCAGAGCGGGAGCTCACTCGACGATTTCAGCCTCGTTGGCCACGATTCGTGCACCAATCGGCTCACCGTCCCGGGAACATTCCTCCGGCCTTGAGTGGCGAGTGATCCAGTGTTTGGTGATCGGCCTTTTCCCGGCTGAGAGAATGTTTCTCAAATTCGGCCCGGCTTCCGTGAGTTTGGGCCCCAGAGTGGTAAAACATCCTTCCCCTTGACTCCGGCTTCATTTTGACATAAATTTCATATGTTGGTTGAGAAATGAGTGTTCACAAACCTAGTGAAGTTTCCGGTCAAAGAAACCCGAGATTCCGGCGACGGCGCGGGCGCGGCAGCGAGAATGAGGTTGAAGACGGCCGCGACGTCAGCCAGCAGGTCGGGCCGACTGGCAGCGTGGCGAGCAGTTGACCGGCCCGGCCGGCTTGGCGCCGCGTTGGCTTAGGCGGCCGTGTTAGCCTGAAAGCTGGCCAGGGCGAGTTGACGGCGCGGCTCGGCCCGGCCGGCTCGCGCGTGAGCTTGCAGCATTGGGCGCGTGGAGGCCATAGGCTCCCGTCTCCCAGCGCGCGTGAGGGGCGCGTGGAGGTCCAAATTGGTCACATTTTCCACGGGTCGACTCGTGACGCGTACTACCTCGGGGTAGTATGCATTTTTAATTTTGAGGTGTTTTGGACCTCCAGAATTGAAAGCAAGGGGATAGGTTTAATTAGTTAGTTAATTCGTTACCTTTATGAGTTAATCTGTTGTACAGGTGATACTCATATGGTGAGGCCAAATAGCGACGTGTGGCGGCGCGTGCGGCGGCCCACGGCGGCTTGGTTTTGGGTTCCAGACCCGAAACTCCGTTTTCGGGTTTCCGAACGATGCGTTTCTTCGTATTTTCAATTACTTTATTAATCTTAGGTGTTCCAAAATAGGTTTGGCGACCACTTGGCGCTCGGGCGTGCGTTTGGACTTCCCGACTTCCGGTATTTGTGGTAAGATTTTTCCTATATTATTTAAATGTATTTCATATTTGGGAAGTACCTTTGACTATGCCTACATTATATCGTGGTTTTTAAATGGATAATTATATCGTGCTATTGGTAGACCTTGTTATATTACTTTATTACTCGGTTTACTAGTTTCGACTCGGTATGTCGATGAGCCATGGAAACTAGTGGGCTTGGGCCCACATTTCCATTTTGGAATTAACCATTAACTTGGTGATTTCCATTATTATTTTTGTATGTATTATTTCTAGTATCGAGCAGAAGCTCTATTTTAGGGAATTTAGGGAATTAAGATATTTTAATTCCTAGCAGCTCTACTATTTGTGATTATGGGTTTTATACCTATCGACGGCCTTGGCGGTATTTGGAGGTGAACCACAGGATATGGTAATTTTCTATCGAATTTTAGGTTCACCTAATAGTTTATTCATTAAGTTGGTATTTCTATACCTTGGTACCCGTATGGCGTATCCTTGGTATTTCACGTAGTGTAGTTATACGATTGGTATTTGGTCTGGCCGAGAATATCATATATTGATTAGTTTGAGGGCATCCCTTATAGGAAATTACACCTTATTTTATGTAGAGAGTTTTCCGTAGTATGTTTTCTGTGCTCCAGCTAGGTTAACACGGTGTTTAGTGTATGCGTCAGGCGGACCGACTTTACGTGATTGTTCACCGCACCTATCGCTCGCTATGGACCCATGGCAGGTGCCAACTTGTTCTACAGGTCGCTGGGCGGCCCGGAGCTTCATTGTAATCTTATCTGCGCCCATTCAAGTGATTGTGTACACGAGCGTCTTGTGCCTTATACACCCGGCTATTCATGACGGAATATATCATATGAACTTGTGTGTTCTTTATGCACAAACGGCGTACATCTTGTAGTCTTGAGATTTGTGAGAATTAAGGACCACTTTCCACGTGATTGTTCACACGCATCGACACGCTCACTATGAATCCATAGTAGGTGCCGGCCATGTTCTAGGTCGTATGGGCGACTCGGGCTCATTGTGATGCGCCTTGTGCGCCTTGACTTCACGTGATTGTGTATATGAAGCGTTTATCTTATAGTTTTATATTGTAATGTTATCAATTTCAACGTGCCACGGGGGGCATTTATACAGTTTACGGGTTTTAGTAGATCCTTATTTTACGAACCTTGGGCAAAGTATTTTACGCGACGGTGGCTTTACAGCGTTTCGGACGGTAAGTATATTTTCGTACTTACCTCATTTTCTACCTACTATTATAGTATGTTTTCAAGAGCGGTTTTCCAACCAACTACTTGATTTTGACGAGGGATTACTATTTACGAAGCGAGTTTTTGAAAATGACAATGTGGCCCACTCACCACTTTTGTTTTTGCGCCTCGGGGTTTAGTGGTGGGCATCTACGTTGAGGCGGTGGTATGACGAAGGTTTAAATTCCTTGGTATTGTATATACTGTATCCAGTACACCTTGTACGATTGCTTTGTTGTATAAATTCCTTCCGCCGGTACATTTGTGTACACGACAGTCTTAATTTATTCAAATATTCTTATTTCTTTCAAATTGGCTTTCGTCACCTACGTGGTGTCGGCCCGGCACACTCGACTTTGGGTGTCACGTGTACATCCGGGTCGGGATGTGTCATTTTAGGCATTCAAAAATACAAAATGTGTAAAGTCAGCCGGGTGTGGTTGCTTATGTAGACTTAGTAAGCTGGGTTTTATTCGGGTAAAAAAAAAAATCATGTTGGGTTTTTATGTAAGGAAACTTGAATTTCGGGGACTAAAGTCATATTTTCATTTTAATTAATCATTACTTGTAGTTTATACTTCATAGTGATACTTTTTATACCAAGTAGTTTTTATTTTTTACTTGTTTCTCGGAGGAGAGAAGGAAGAAAACCCTTGATTCTGATGCTCGGAGAAAGGTAATTAAACATAACAAGGTTTTTGCTAAAAGAGATTGAAATTGCATAATTGTCAATGGTAAAATTTTGATTTACTTTTATTAACACAATGTCGGCTAAAAGTTACCTTTCTAAAATGCTTTAGGTTCATGGGGACGAAAGGTTGCTAAATTTACAACCAAAATGTTGAGAAGTAAATTCTTTACAAGCTTAACTTCCAACCCGTAGAAGTTAATCCACAATGGATGAAGTGAAGGGCAACCCGTGCATGTCGGGGGCAACCCCGATGAGGAAGGAGCAATCCGATGGAAGCTAAGGGAGCAGCTCGAGCGGGAGTTAGAAGCAACCCGATGGAGGCGAAGACATCCCGTCTTTCTTAATAGAGCAGGACACTAAATATCTAAAGTTTACTATCTTTAGTATAATGAGCAACGGCTATTTGTTTTGGTCGTTTGTTTTGTTTAATATTTCGATCCAACTACAATACATCATGTTGTCCTATTCACGGTTGTTTTATGCATTATGTCTTTCATGGTACGCATGGACGATGCAGTAGCCACTGTGCGGAACCATTAATGCTTTCATGAGAAACAATATGAATTTATATTCATTGTAATCCTCATTTATTCATGATCAAGAAATAGACCTCTTGCTCCCTCTCAAGCTCTCTCTCTAAAAATATCTTTAGCTTTAAGTAAACGCTTAAAAAACCTTTAAGCTTAATCAACCAAAACAATATATGCCTGATACCATTTTCTACATGGTATCAGAGCTATAGGTCTGATTCCTAAGAGGGGCGTAAACTGTGAAGAGAGGTTCTTTCTGGAAAATTTCCAACAGGGAATAAAGGTGGTTCCTTTCGTTTTTCAAGTTCACTGTATCACACTAAGAAAATGGTGGGATCAAGTTCTTCAGGTGGGGATTTACGAACTCCGCAGTTTGATGGTGCAAACTATGATTTTTGGGCTGTCAAAATGGAGACTATCCTCATAGCACACGATCTATGGGATGTAGTAGAGACTGGGCCACAACCACAACCATCACAGCCGGTACTCCAGGAGGAAGAAGGATCCGGAGATGAAGAAAGCATGGCTGAGCAAATTCCAGGGGAAGCACCCATCATTTCAAGAGAAGACAGAATCAAAAACGCCAAGGCGTTGAGTCTCATACAAGGAGCATTAACTGACGAGCTCTTTCCTCGCATTAGAAACGAGAAGACTGCAAAAGGAGCTTGGGACATCTTGAGAAGAGAGTTCAGAGGAGACAAAAAGGTAAGAGCTGTTAAACTTCAAGCAGTAAGAGCATATTTTGAATACATGAGAATGACTGATGGTGAAAGCCTAGATGATTATTTGGCTAGATTTTTCGGAATCATAAACAATCTGAAATCACTTGGTGAAGATATACCTGAAAAAAGGATAGTGCAGAAACTGCTAATGAGTCTAAGCAGGAGATATAAGTCCATTGTGTCGATCATCGAGGAAACTCGAGACCTAGATGACATTAGAGTCGAAGAGGTCATAGCATCTGTGAAAGTCTATGATAAAAGAGAAGACTTGCATGATGAAAGAGATAGATTGACTGGAACTGAAAGAGCTTTTAGTAGCCTCAGAGTTGGCAGCAGCCAAGGCGCAAGTACATCCAAAGGTCCTCAGAGCAGGCCAAATCAAAGATGGCAAGGACAACACAAAAAGGGATCAAACTGGTCTCAAAATGGAAATGTAAACAGCAACAATGGCTCGAACTGGAATAGTTATTCTGGAGGAAATTGGAATAACAGATTCAACACACAAAACAAGCAGGGAAGTAGCAATCAAAGTGGCGTGAAACCACAGTGTCAAGTCTGTCACAAGTATCACTTTGGTGTATGTAGACACAAGGGAAAAGCCAGATGTGGAAAATGCAACCGGTTCGGACATACTGCAAAAGACTGCGATAGTCACAAGCAAGTAGCCAACTATGCGAGAGAAGAAGAAGCTACCACAGGAACCATGTTCTATGCTTGTCACTCTTCTATTATGCAAGATAGAAGTGTATGGTTTGTAGATAGTGCCTGCAGCAACCACATGACATCTCAAGAATCTGTGTTGATAAACATCGACAGATCTGTGACTTGCAAAGTCAAGATGGGAACAGGAGATCTCGTACAAGCAACGGGAAAAGGCACACTAGTGGTTGAAACTCAGCATGGAAAAAGGTACATACATGAAGTCTTGCTGGTCCCAGGTTTGGACGAAAATCTACTGAGTGTTGGCCAGATGATGGAGCATGGATACTATGTGCTATTTGGAGGCAATATGGCTGTCACCTTCGATGATAACAGTCTTAATAATGTTGTAGCAAAAGTGGTCATGGCAGGAAACCGATGCTTTCCACTTTCTTTGGAATCAATAGCACCAGTTGCTAGGAAGGCATCCTTGGTTGAAGATTCCTGGATTTGGCATAGAAGACTTGGACACTTGAATTTCGCCAGCATGAAGACGATGCAACAGAAAGAAATGGTACTCGGATTACCAGCTTTAACCGAGATAAAAGAAGTGTGCGAAGGATGTGTTTCAGGGAAGCATCACAGAGAGCCATTTGACAAAGAAAAGGCATGGAGAGCAAGCCATCCACTTGAACTGGTACACACCCACTTGTGTGGACCAATGCAGAACGAATCCATTGGAGGGAATAGGTACTTCATCACATTCATTGATGACTTCTCAAGAATGTGTTGGGTATACTTTCTCAGAAACAAATCTGATGCCTTCAATGTGTTTAAGAAATTCAAAGTCTTTGTGGAACTACAAAGCGGATACAGTCTGAAGAAGCTGAGAAGTGACCGAGGTGGTGAGTATACCTCACATGAATTCCTAGACTACTGTGCAAAAATGGGAATGGAGAGGCAACTGACCATTGCCTACTCTCCTCAGCAGAATGGGGTAGCTGAGAGAAGAAATAGAACAATCGGCGAAATGGCAAGATCCATGATGAGTGAGAAAGGAATTCCAGTGGTGTTCTGGGCAGAAGCTGTAAGTACAGCCGTATATCTGCAAAACCGATGTCTCACAACGTCTGTGTTGAACAAGACGCCATTTGAAGCTTTCACAGGCAGAAAACCAGGACTAAAGCATCTGAAGGTATTTGGTTGTATCTGCTACACTCACATCCCATCTCATCAGAGGAGTAAGTTTGGTGGAAGAACCAGTAAAGGAGTTTTCATGGGATATGGAAGCTATGAAAAGGGATATCGAGTGTATGATCTGCAATCCAAAAAGATTGTACTCTCAAGAAGCGTGGTGTTCAGTGAAGATAAGTCATGGAATTGGAAGAATAATCA
>JAEHOF010000172.1:0-38634 GCA_018257905.1 Gillenia trifoliata | reverse complement strand
AAAGATTGTTGGATAATTGATTCTGGTGCCACTGATCATATGACAAAGAAAATAAAAAATTTAAAGGTTTTTAAATCTTTTTCAAAACTGTCACATGTGTCTGTTGCGAATGGAAAAACTGTTCTTGTTTTAGGCACTGGAGAAATTAACAATTTTTCAACCAAAACACCTTCCAGTGCCTTATATGTACCATCTTTTCCGTTCCAATTGTTGTCTGTTGGGAAAATCACCAACACTTTAAATTGTCATGCAATTTTTTCATCCAATGATGTAATATTTCAGGATATTCTCACCAAGAAGACGATTGGTGAAGGGGTCTTCATAAATGGACTTTATTATCTGTGCAGAAACCACACAAAAAATCAAGCCTTGCAAGCCAAGTTAAAGTCCATAGATGAAAACCAGTTATGGCATAGGAGACTAGCTCACCCATCGGAGTTTGTAATGTCAAAAATCTTTCCAAATGTTTGTAAGCCCCTCACTGACTGTGAAACATGTAAATTGTCGAAATTCACCAGATTGCCATTCAGCAAATCCCAAACTTCGACATGTAAACCGTTTGAACTTATACACAGTGATGTGTGGGGTCCTACTATTGAATCAATGGAAGGTTTTAGATACTTTGTCTTTTTTGTGGATGACTTTACCAGAATTAGTTTTGTTTATCTAATGAAGTCAAAAAATGAAGTCTTCAATATCTTCAAGAATTTTCAAATTCACATTAAAACCTAATTTCAATCAAATGTTAAAATTTTTCGATCAGATAATGGCACTGAGTTCATGTCAAACAATATGTTTCAATATCTAAGTGAACATGGCATCATCCATCAAACAAGCTGTGTAGGTACTCCTCAACAGAATGGTGTTGCAGAAAGAAAAAACAGGGATCTCTTGGAAAAAACTCGATCCCTCATAATACATATGAGTATTCCAAAGAGGTTCTGGTCATCTGCTATCCTTACGGCAACTTACCTCATCAACAGGCTGCCAAGTTCAGTGTTAGGGTTCAAATCTCCCTATGAAGTGCTAAAAGGTAGGAAAATTGACTTGACTCACCTCAAATTATTTGGCTGTGTCTGTTACGTACACATTCAAGCAAAAAGTCGAGATAAGCTTGATGCCAGAGCAACTAAATGCATATTCATTGGGTATTCCTCTACTCAAAAGGGATATAAATGCTTTGATCCAGTCACCAAGAAATGCATTGTTTCTAAGGATGTCCAATTTGAAGAAAACAATTCTTATTTTGAGCATGCTACAACTAAGGGGGAGGAAGTACTCAATTTGTTACCACTGCCTCAAACTTTTACCGATCCAGTGATACAAGAAGATTCTACAACTAATCTACAGGAGTTGAGCGAACCCCAAGATGAATCAATCACCTTGGAGCAATCTGACAATAGTACAGAGAATGAAGAGATCAATTCCAATAAAGAAGTCCAAGTGATAAGGAGAAACCCTTCCCGTGCAAGAAAGCCTCCGACAAAATTACAAGATTATGTGACTTATGCTTCGCGGTATCCAGTCACATGTAATTTTAGTGCAATGTCGCCTTCCCATGTTGCCTTTGTAAGTGCGCTAGACGAGCATTGTGAACCAACGACCTACCAGGAAGCAGCTCTTCTTCCTCCGTGGAAACAAGCAATGGGAGAAGAGCTCAAGACTTTGGAAGATAACTGCACGTGGAGTCTTGTTCCGCTTCCTCAAGGAAAGAAGGCTATTGGAAGCCGATGGATATACAAAATCAAGTTCAAAGCTGATGGCTCTATAGAAAGGTACAAGGCTCGTCTTGTGGCTCGCGGCTTCACTCAGACTTATGGGGTCGACTATAAAGAAACATTTGCTCCTGTTGCCAAGATGAACACCGTGAGGGTTCTTCTCTCTGTGGGGATAAATAGTGGATGGTCTCTCTACCAAATGGATGTAAAAAATGCATTCCTTCATGGAGAACTTCAAGAAGAAGTCTACATGCAACTTCCTCCAGGCTATGGTCCTCTAAAGGATAACCTGGTGTGTAAACTGCACAAGGCAATATATGGGTTGAAGCAATCACCTCGAGCTTGGTATGCCAAGCTTAGCTCTGTGCTGACCAAGATCGGTTTCACACACAGTAATGCTGATTCTTCCCTGTTTGTCTGCACAAATGGGAAAGGAAAACTTGTGGTTCTTATATATGTTGATGATTTGATCATCACTGAAGATAGTGCTGCAGAAATTGCAGACCTGAAGCAGACACTACAGAAACCTTTGCCATCAAGGATTTGGGGAGGTTGAAGTACTTTCTGGGAATAGAGATGACAACTTCCTCCAAAGGACTGTTTATCCATCAACGAAAGTATGTGATGGATCTACTCAAGGAAGAAAAAATGCTTGATTGCAAGCCTGCCACCACACCTGTTGACAACAAACTGAAGCTCAACGTTGATGGAGAGGCCATACCGGATGTAAAGCACTATCAAAGACTGGTGGGACAACTCATTTATCTCATAATCACTGGACCAGATATTACCTATGCTATTAGCATGGCCAGTCAGTTCATGCATTCACCTACTGTGCGTCATATGCACATTGGCAAAAGAATCCTGCGTTATCTCAAAGGTTCCATCGGTTGAGGAATTCTCATGAAGAACAATCAGTCTACTAGTATTTCCGGCTATACAGATGCAGATTGGGCAGGGAATGAAGTCGATAGAAAATCTACAACTGGCTACTGTACATTTGTTGGTGGAAATCTTGTCACCTGGAAGAGAAAGAAACAACAAGTTGTTGCTCGCTCAAGTGCAGAGGCGGAATATCGGGCAATGGCGGTCACGGCGTGCGAATTAATATGGCTTAAAGGTTTGCTCTCTGACCTAAGCTTTCCTAGTTCTGCACCCATGTTTCTTATATGTGACAATAAGGCAGCTATTCACATTGTTGCTAATGTTGTGTTCCACGAGAGAACCAAGCATATTGAGGTGGATTGCCTTTTCATTCGGAATCAAGTTCAATCTCAAGTTATCAGCACTGTTTTTACAAGTCATGATCAGCTTGCAGAGCTTTTCACCAAACCACTCTCATCAGTTCATCTACATCGTCTTTTAAGTAAGCTTGGATCTACTAGCTTACTAGATCCAGCTTGAGGGGGGGGGGGTGTTGAAATACATAAATAAACAGCTGCATGGTACATCGGGATGATCGGCATGCACATCGGAATGGTTTGAATGATGTATCGGGTTACTATTTACTCATCGGATTGGTTGTGCTCTTATCGGGTTGGCTGTATAACCCTCATCGGGTTGGCTCCTTTGTCCACGAAACTACTGCGTGCTCTCTGCTGCGCTGACTTTTCTGTACATGAGTGTTCTGCTGTCTGTACCAGTCATCTTCCCTTGATTAAAGGAAGATAACTGATTGGTGGCGTGTATTGGTATTAGTGTAATCTCCTTAATTTAAGGATTAGATTAAAGCGTAGGTTTACCCGGTCACTAGAAGTCATTCTGGTAACTGGGTTGTTTCTTTCTTCTCTATATGTAAAGCATACTTGTGTAAATTGAAACCTAAGTAATACAAAACAATTCATTGTGAAGATTTTTTCAGAATGATTTCAATATTAGGAGATATGATTGTAAACACCTGTATGTGTTTTTTTTTGTTTACTACTTTGTTTTGCCCATGATATAGTGTTTACGCAGATGATCTTTTGATGACGCTTTTGTTCCTAATGCTTATGTTTGACTTTCAAATGGATCATTTTGAACTGTTCTTTGTATCATCTCATGGTGTTTGAATAAATACGTCTTATTCCAATAAAAATAATCTCAACTCTCATAGTGCATAAAGAAGGAAATAAGCTATTTGTTTGAGAATTCATCTATTTTCTTATTCAAGTATTGTGTGTAGCAAGCAATACAAAGACAACTAGCTAGGGCTTTTCCCCCCTCTACTTATTCTGCACATTAAAAACTATATTATATCACATTTGATGTATCTTATTAGGTTGGAATATCAGTAGATATTGTTAATTAATCAAATAAATGATTTATGATCTGTAACCACGCCGAGTAGTGACCTAGCCACGGCATTATTAGGGTATGTATCATGTGGTGGAGGCGGAGTAGTAGTGTGGCCTGCAAAGTTCCTTTGGTTGATCGTTGAACCGGCAGGATCATTAGAACTAGGGATCATCGGATTAGGTCCACCGGGAGGAGTCTGGGGATGGCCACTCTGCTTCGACTCCATCAACACAATGTCTTTGTTGATCGTTGTTATCATCTTCATCAAGTTTTCTTTCTCATCATGCAACACCCTGCCTGCACTAGCCTCATGCAAGTTCATGCTCATGAGAAATACAACTGTTGTAACTGTGAATAAAACATTAAGAAACCTCATGGTGATCTATTGATCTTGTACTTATAGATATTAAACAAAGATATAGCTAGCTTAAAAATATGAGGATGTGTTATGTGGAGGTTCGAAAAATGTGTATTTATATGCACCAATGTGCATGACTTTCAACCTTTTTCTTTTGTGGAAAGCTTTAAAAATTGAATGGGTCATAACCGAAGAAATGAGTTTGATCTATGATAGTAGTATTCAAAGAAAATTTTCCAAATTTCTTAAGTTGCACCTCTTCTTACATGTATTAGCACGAGTCTTGCAAAGAAAGTTCTCTATATTATTGGCATGCACTTTGGGGCACAAAGAAATCAAAATCAAGCCCACAATACATGCTTCTTTGCGCTTACTATGGACCTTGCAATACCTTCGCCTCGAGACCTACAACCGGGATATATCTCATTATGTTTACAGGTAACGTGATGAGTGTTGCAGAGATATATCTTCTTACGTCTACAGGTTATGTGATGAGTGTTGTAGATACAAAGGGATGTATCTCCGATGACAAAGCGATTCCCTCCTTGACCTCCTGAACGTTTGACCGAAATGTTAATCTTAATTTTTGGGTTGACATGCTGATACTATATGAGGACTATGAATTTCCCGTATCTCAAGTTTGAAGTCATAGATGTATAAAAGTGAAACTTTGCAATACACACGTTGCGGTTTAACGCTGCAATCAAACGCTTTACTATTCTTATCCTACTTAATCCAAGCCAAGCTAGTCGAGCTTAATCACTAAAGCTAGTCTAGTCCGAGCTTAATCACTAAAGCCAAGCTAGTCCAGCTTAATCACTAAAGCCAAGCTAGTCCAGCTGGTTTGAGTTTTGACTTATACCCCATTCATCACGGCCAGCCAGTTTCTCCTTTAGCCGCACTAATTGCTTCGTCATGTATTGAAAATTTTGGAACTCAACAAAACTTGGTGGAAACGTGAATCTTTACTCGGAATGTCTGCATTTTGGTCTCAATTTTTGCCCGTGCTAAACTTTTACACTACATTCTTTTCGTTGGTCGGAACTTCCGAAAAGACTTCACTTGTTGGGAAAACGACTCGTGTTTCTAACACAAGCCGTTTCACTGTTCTCAACAGGGCATGAGATGGGGGCAAAGAAGAGAGTCTGATTCTGTCCTTAGGTGTAAAGTATCATTATCATACGTATGGAGGAGTAAATACTCAATGACGCTACAAATTCGGAAACCGGACTTGGAAATCATACTAAACATATCAACTTAAAATGTAAAACGGCACGGGTAAAGATTGATTAGTGCACAAGCAACAAAGCTATTTAATACATCTTTATGTATATCTGTTCTCTGGAAAAACAACTGATACAAATATATGTAACTCATATGAATTCAACCTTAACTAATTACCACTCTACTAACAGGTAATTAAGGTATATTTATCTCTGTCTGCTGTACATTCACTATACAAATTAATATACTAGCAGCAATGACCCGCATGTGCCAATATAGACAGCGCTGCACATCAATCGATACAATTATCAGCACAAGTACAAGCAATAAGAATCGAGATTCACAAGCGAATGGTGCTCATAACTGCAGCATTGAAATCCAAGCTGTAATGGAAAGGTGACTTTGTTATGAGAGATCTCCATGTCTTCTTCTTAGGATGGTAGATTTGGATGAAAAGTGTTCCTGCTCTCTTATGCAGTCGCGACCTGCGGGTTTCTGCTGACTCAACTGCCTTCAAAAGGGTTATTACATGCAACTCTCCATCCAATACAACAAATACAAATGCTGAGTCGCATGGGGCCTGTCTTGGTATACGTGACTCCTTACACCAACGGTTTGAAGCCATGTCATATCTGCAGTGCTGTGGACGGAACACTTTAACTATTATGTGGAAGCAACATGAGCAAAAACTTCCATAAAATTATCACTCAAAGATCAAATAATTAACAAGTTAACAACAAGGGAAGACATTCAAAACTGGGGGCAGATGCATACGTCCAAAAAGAAATCAATAAGCATACACAGAAGTGAACTTAAAAGAATGTGATCCCATATAATAGAATTACTTGTACTAAACTACTGATAGTCCCATAGAACCATGCATGCATCGATCTCTCAACATTTTTGATATGTTACTTAAGAATGATAAACAAGATTTTCCCTCATGTAAACCAATCAATCTAATAGAAAAGTAAACTAAAACATGGCAGCATTGTGTCCTGGTAGATCCTGTGTAATTTAAGTCATAAATTTAAATTGGGGATAACCATCCAAATTAAGTCATCACATATCCCTCTAACTATGAAACTTTGGAACTTTTCTGTAACCAGAATAATAAGTTTTTCTTAGTTCAATATAAATGAAGACAGGAAGATTTAAAGCTCTGTCTTCTGCATTCTCCTTATGGTGAAAATAAAAGATAACATTCATCCTGAAAAAGTATAAGCATCAACGAAATCATGCCAAATCAGAATAAGTTCAAGACCTGCCCCTTAATTAGTTGTTTGTTTCTTTCCGGAAATATCCAAACACAGTACTAAAGTGGAGTATATATATACGACCAAGCCACTTAACGACTTCTAGCAATAAAAAAAGCTCGGATATTCTTACAAAAATCATCAAGTAGGAAGGCTATAAATGAATTACTATGTTGTGGCTATAAATGTACTACGATGTTGTGTAATTTCATGATGTCCCCTAATAATAATCTATGTCCATATTGTAATATAAGTCGCCCATGGTATAATCATCAACGTTGCTAATCTAATGCAGTCATGCACGTCTATATATAATAACCTACCTTGACAGTGTAATAGGACGTTTACAACTTACCCACCAACCTTGTTATAGTAATAACGACGTCACTATGAGTTTTTAATTATAATTATGTAACCTCGAAATGTAAATTAACGATTATAGTGTAACCTTACTGTTCTTATAATTCATATGTTGAATGTTAACCTCATGTTGTAATATCGTTATACATGAAGGTAGGGAGCCCAAAAGTAATAACAATGATGTGCAATTTCATGGCGGCCACTAATAACAACATATGTTTATATTGTAGTAAAATGTCCATGATGTAATCATCAATGTAGATAGAGTAACTATGACGATAATAATGTAATAGTCTAGAAAAATAAATAAATTTAACCAATGGTGTTAATTAATTCAAAAGTATCTATAATTAATTCAAAGGTATCTAACGGTCAAGATAATTTGTTGAACTTAATCAATGATCTAAAACAATCCTTTTAACTTTTATTATAATATTAATACTTTTTTTTATTGATGGTTACCTTAGAATTTCCCATACTGCATTAGCTAGCTTTTTTCTTTGCAAGCATGCATCTCAGAAAAAACTCCTGGACTAGAATTACTGTGTCACAGATCAAACTTTCCAAACAAAAGTACTGCACTTTACAAATTTTACAATATTAAACCCAACCATATAAATTTGAACCCATGGTTCTGTTTTTGCCCCCCACAGAGAGCAAAGAGAAAGTTATTCAAATGATACTCAACTAAAACTTCTTACATTTTTTTGTCCAGTCACAGCATGATCAGTAACTAAGCTTGGAGCTTAGAGGGTTCTGGAGTTCTCTTTCAATTGTTTTTCTAACAAGGAAACAACAATGAAGTTTCTGAATATGCTTTAGGTGGCTATGGTAGTAGTTTTTCTTGTGAACATGCACCCGTATGAGGGCTACAGATTTTGCATCATGGGAAAGAGAAGTTGATGCTGAAGAGATTTTGAAAATTAGGGATAGGGGCAAATACTGTCAATTTCTTTTCTAAAAATATGATCATCAAGCAAACATTGCAGAGGCGTACTGCCCCACTCGGTGATCCAAATCCAACCAAACCCTGAAGTAGTACTAATATCAAAGTTCGACCATCAACCAAAGATTTTTATTCCATAACATTTGTTAAATTTATTACTCTCTTCTTGTAATAAGTAGAGGAAAATCCTGAATTCTGAGGTTTTCTTCCTTCTTTAATAAGTTGTAAAAAGAATATGATTAGCTTCACAATGTATATGAGTTTTAATATTTTTTTGAGCTACAAAGAAGGGTTTCGAACCGTGGATGGTTAGGCTACGGAGAATATAATCTTTCTTCCTGTCTAATTAATTTATTTCATTTTGCACAAATATATGCAGCTTATAGGTGTGCGCATCAAACCAGCTGAACCGCCAAAAGCGGCCAATTCAAACGGTGAATAGTTGATCATATTGATAATTAACAAGGGTAATTAATTAAAAAAATCCTTCACTGATTAGCTCCAACATGTTCATATTAACTATAAAAATTCATCAATGCCGGAATTCTGGGAAATTTTCCGAATTCATTCCAAAATTTCAAAAATTCATAACTTCTTCGTTCCTTGGCCAAATTTAACGTGCCATATATCAAAATGAAGGTATTGACGAGTAGAATATTTTTATACCAATTTAAGGCCGGAAAAATGGCCTGAAATTGGCCGGGAAGCTTCGGGAAACCCTAATTTCGTTCTCCTTCAAAACTCTACCAAATTCGACGTTCTTTATATCGATTTTTACCTACTCAATCCAATAAAACCAATGGTAATGGTCTCGGGGCTTACCTTGGTCTGGTTTGCACAAGAAATTGACTGACAGTTTGCCGAAACCGTTCTGACGCCGATTTGATCGATCGGGTTCGAGTTTGGAGATTCTAAAATCACAGCCTCGTCTAGAATGACGAGACGATCGTGATGGTATTGATTTTGGGCAACGGTTTGACGGTTTTGTGATTCGTCCCAAGGTTAGGGTTTCGGTGAGTTTTGGAACTTTTTGGCTTAGAGAGAAAAGTGGGAAAGCAGGAGACGGTGAACATGCAGACCTAGGGTAAAAGTGTTGCTGCACAGCAGCCAACCCACAACCCAAAACCCTAACTTCAACTTACGGAGTGGAAATTACTAAAATGCCCCTACACTTTAAAGCTTCATAAAACGTTCATTTTAACTCCGAATTGAGCTCCGCTTGCTTCCACGCGTTCGTATCGACGAGTACATCATGAATATGTAAAGAAATAAATTTTCACAAGTCGTCAACAAAAGTCAACATTGTCACTAGGGGTATTTTGGTAATTTCACATAAAATTTTTGGACGGGTTGTAACACCTTATCAAAGTTTTCAATATTATCCAAGCATTTATAATGGTCAAGCTATAAGATCATTTGGTAATCGAAATTTTAGACCAAAACGAAATGGCAATTACAGACCAGGTGGCAAGTTTAATGGCAGCAGTGGAATGGAAATACTTCTTCTACAGTGCCTCAAATCCCTGTGTTACAACCCGTCCCAAAATTTTATGTGAAATTACCAAAATACCCCTAGTGGTCAATGTTGACTTTTGTTGAATTTTCGTGACGACTTGTAAAAATTTATTTCTTTACATATTCTTGATGTACTCGTCGACACGAACGCGTGGACGCAAGCGGAACTCAATTCGAAGTTCAAACGAACGATTAATGGAACTTTAAAGTGGAGGGGGAATTTGGTAATTTACCACTCCGTGTATGGGAATTAGGGTTTTTCGTTGGCTGCTTTTGGCTGGCAGCCAACCCTCCCCATTTGTTTCTGCATGTCCCAACCTCTCTCTCTCTTTTTCTCTCCCATTTTCTCTCTCGGCCAAAAACGAACCGACAAACCCTAACTTTGGACGAA
The DNA here is from genome assembly GCA_018257905.1 of Gillenia trifoliata. Taxonomy (NCBI): domain Eukaryota; kingdom Viridiplantae; phylum Streptophyta; class Magnoliopsida; order Rosales; family Rosaceae; genus Gillenia; species Gillenia trifoliata. The sequence continues at coordinate 28,589 of JAEHOF010000172.1, read as the reverse complement.
TCACAAAACCGTCGAACCATTGCCCAAAATCCATACCATCTCGATCGTCTCATCATTCTGGACGAGGCTGTGATTTTAGAATCTCCAAACTCGAACCCGATCGTCCAAACCGACGCCAGAACGAAAACGACGAACTGCCATTCAAGTTTCTGTACAATCCCGACATAGATAAGCCTCGAAACCATTACCATTGGTTTTATTGGATTGAGTAGGTTCAAATCGATATAAAGAACGTCGAATTTGGTGCAGTTTTGAAGGAGAACGGAATTAGGGTTTCCCGAAGCTTCTCGGCCAATTTCAGGCCATCTCCGGCCATTTTTCGGGCCCCAAATTGGTATGAAAATATTCTACTCGTCAATACCTTCATTTTTATATATGGCACGTTAAATTTGGCCAAAGAACGAAGAAGATATGAATTTTTAAAGTTTTGGACATTTTCAGAAAATTTTCCAGAATTCCGGCGAACCAGACGGCGGAGGACGGCGGTGGCTCCGGAGACCGGCGCGAGGAAGGGGACGACGGAATATTCCGTCAACGGTGACGGAATATTCCTGACGGCATCAGCATATTCCGTCCAAAAAGGTATATTCCGTTAACTTTAACGGCGCTGAAGTCAGCAAGCGCGTGGCTGACGTCAGCCGAGCGTGGGACGGCGCGTGCAGGCCCGTGAGGTGCGTGGGGGACACGTGCCACACGTGGGGGGACACGTGCCAGCGCGTGGCGACACGCGCCAGCGCGTGTCGGCGCGTGCCAGCGCGTGCCAGCGCGTGGCCGGCGCATGAGGCCACCTCTCGGCGCGTGGCGGCGCGTGCGGCGGCGCGCGGCGGCGCCGGCAGCGGTGGACGGCGGCGGTAGGGTTTTCGGGTTTTCGGTGGACAGCGGCGTACCGTTTTCGCTAAAATAATAATATTATTGGGGGATTTTCTTTAAGGCCTATTTTTAATTTATTTTAGGGAAGTTCTAATTTGTTCCCTAATATTAAATAGGTAATTCTTCGACTCCGCAAACCGAGGAGGGCAACACCGGGGGAGATTTCGCTCCCGAATACCAGTGAGTGGACATTTGCTTTATTAAATGGATTTTATGTTTAAAATTAAATATGATTTTGATTTATATATGGTTTTAAATGGCTTTGAGGCATGTTTATTTATATATATTTATTAATAAATATATATACTTGTTGATAATTATTTATGCAACCATATTTGTCCTATTTATGGTATATATATTGGGAAATGGATTTAATTGGTGATTAGGATTATTTATCAAGTATGATTTTTTGATATGAAATGGGTTATACTTCGATATCACTTTTGCATAAATATTAAATGATATTTTATTATATGGTTTTGAGGGAAATACTTATTTATGCAATACTTGATATTTGGGAATTATTAATGGGATTTTGGCTCCTATATCTATACACATGAGTATGTATGTATGTTTTCAAACACACTTGGTATGCTTTCACTACGTTGTAGTACCGTTCTCACGGCCGTAGGACAGTTCTCACATGTTTGGGTCACACGCACTGTACTCCAGGGGTATTGTCCGGTAAATACCTTAGTGCAAGCTTGTCTTACGTTTATTGTTGTTTACGGGGAAAAGGCCCCACTGTGTAAGGACTCGGGTGTGATGCGCTGCGGCGCCAGGACTTACATGTGTGTGGTACTAGGAGTACAAATTATTGGATAACGTATTGAGCTTGTACGGTGATTGAGAGGCTGTTCCTCAACCCGTACATGGGTGATCGCGCATATACCCTGTGTTGGTTTTCCCTTAGTATATATTCTTGGAACTATGAAATGGTGATTTATGAATGTTACACCTTTTGGAATTATTTTCGATATACTTTTAAAGTATCTTTTGAACTATACTATGATAGTATGTTTCGACGATATACTGGTTTTCAAACAGGGGGTTAGTATGTTGAAAAGAGAAAGGTTTGCTAAAACTTTTATTTTTGTCCACTCACACTTTTGTTTTTGCGCCCCCTTCAGGACATAGTGATAGTGCATCCGGCGCAGTCGAGGATTTTGCGTGGCAGCTCTGATCATCCATCCCGACCATGTAGGGATCTACCTTTTCTTTCAGTTTCTATAATAATATCCATCCCTGTTATGGATAGAGATTCTAGGAACTCAGTTTATCCTTTGTTTTCCGCTGTTTCAAAATTAGTACGCTCTGAACCATATGCATATTGAAATCGGATTTTGCAACTTTATTACAATTTAATTTTAGTTACACTAAGTGTTGTCATGCATTTAATGGCTTCGTCACTTACGAGTGTCGGCCAGCACGCCCGCACTCGGTATCCACGTGGGTTTCGAGGGTGGGGTGTGTCACCCTGAATGTCAGCTTTGTCAGAGAAAAGGACATGTTGATGTTACTTGTTCATATAGAAATGATAGTAATCAACCTTATAAACAGTGTCAAATTTGTGGGAAAAGAGGTCACATTGCCATTGATTGCAGACATAAAGACAATTTTGCATATCATGGTACTCCTCCACCACAATCTCTCACTGATGGTAACTATGGTTCTCAGCCTTTTCAGTCACTCAATGCCATACCATCTCTTAATCAATATGTCTTTCAAGGTGGACTACCAACTGTTCCTTTCACTCAAAGCTTTCAAGGTGCTCATTCTCCATTAAATTCAAGTGCCGCAAACACCAATAATACTGTTTTTCAAGGTTTTCAACCACCACCAAATACTATTCATGCCATGGCTGCACAAAGTCCTCATGATTTTACCAGTGGTGAAACATGGATAGTTGACATAGGAGCATCACATCACATGAGTCCTAATGTCACTATTCTAACAAAGGCAGTACCTTATGAAGGTGACAACAAAATTGTTGTTGGTAATGGTGAGGGTTTGCAAGTGAAACATATAGGATCAGCTCACTTGCAAACTGCTACTCACACTTTATTCTTGAAAAATGTTCTCCATGTTCCTATGCTTACTGTCAATCTACTTTCAGTTAAGCAATTGTGCAAGGATAATGCATGTTGGTTCATTTGTGATGATTTTCAATTTTTTGTGCAGGACAAGGCAACACGGGTGATCAAGTACCACGGAAAGAGTAGCAATAATGAGTTGTTTCAGATTCCTGTGCATATTTTTCCTACTGTGATGAATCAAGGTGCATTCTTTTCAACTGCTTACTTGGGACAAGCTGTTAAATCTTCCATATGGCATCAGAGATTTGGGCATCCGTCTAATGAGATATTATCTGCTATGCTTAGGGATTCTAGTATATCCTATGTTAGTGATTCATTTACTCATGTTTGTTCCCATTGTCTTAGTGGAAAAATGAGTAGAATGCCTTTTCATGAAAGATTAGACAGAGTAAATATTCCTTTTCATAAGATTCATAGTGATGTATGGGGTCATTCTCCTATTAAATCAATTGAAGGATTTAGATACTATGTAACCTTCATTGATGAAGCAACAAGATTTGTATGGGTTTTCCCTTTGAGTAATAAATCAGAAGTTTTTGCAGCATTTGTCAAATTTTATTCTTTCATTGAAAATCAGTTTGAAACTAAAATAAAGATTCTAGAATCTGATGGTGGTGGTGAATTTTTGAGTAACAATTTAAAAGATTTTTTGGATAATCATGGGATTATTCATCATATCTCATGTCCACACACTCCTCAACAAAACGGTTTAGCTGAGAGAAAGCATAGGCATCTCATTGAAACTGCTGTTACACTTCTTTCTGCAGCCAAATTACCACAAAAGTTATGGTATTATGCAGTTTTACATGATGTTTTTCTTATTAATAGGATGCCGTGTAAGAATCTGAGAATGGATTCACCTTTCAGTAGAATCTTTGGGAAGAAACCACAACTTCAAGGTCTTTAAATTTTTGGATCAGCTGTATATCCATATATTAGACCTTACAAAGTCAATAAGTTACAACCTAGGTCTACACAATGTGTATTTTTGGGATATGCTCTTGGATACAAAGGAGCAATTTGTTATAACTTGATGATTGAAATACTGGTTGTGTCAAGGCATGTTATACATGATGAGGATTGTTTTCCAAAAGCATCTACTAGTACAAATTCTCACAGTTCTAGACCTCAGACTATTAATGCTATAATGTTTAAACCAGTGCTAGTACAACTGTCATCTTCTACAGTCCCAAATGTTTCTTTAAGCTCAGTTCCTGCATCTGTAAATATTATCTCAGATTCTAGATCTCAAACAGAAATTTATTCATCTTCTCATACTAATGCTCCAGCTCTAAGAGTTTCACAAGGATCTATCTCTTCTAGTTTACACCAAACTGAAACAACTCAAGGCTCCAATGATACTCTTTCTCCTCAAAACCCAATGCTGCCTGTCCTTAAAAAGCATCAACTGGAGGTAGTAATTCCTTATTTCACTACTTTTGATCAAATTGATTATGATAACCATGCAATTTAACCTCAAACCATCCAAACGAGATTGAAGACGAGAACTATTTCTCGAAAGAATTACAGAGCCTTGACTACTATTTTTCCTGAAATTCATTCTCTACACTTATCTGATGTTGATTCCTTTTCTGGTGGATTCACATTTCTTGCAGATATTCATGATAGTTCAGAGCCTGCTACTTTTAGAATGGCTTCTTCTCTTCCACAATGGCAGCAAGCAATGCAGGAAGAATATAATGCTCTGTAAACACAAGGTACATGGGATCTTGTGCCTTTTCTTTTAGACAAGAATATAATTGGTAGCAAGTGGGTTTATAAGTTGAAAAGAAATCATGATGGGACTATAGCTCGATATAAGGCTCGACTAGTTGCCCAAGGTTTTAGTCAAGAAAAGGGATTAGACTATACTGATACTTTTAGTCCAGTTGTCAGGCATACAACAGTAAGATTAATTTTGGCTCTTTACTACAACACGCAAATGGAAACTTAGACAATTGGATGTCAAGAATGCTTTTCTTCGTGGGGATTTACAAGAAGAGGTTTATATGAAGCAACCTCAGGGTTTTGTTGATCCTAAGTATCCTAATCATGTATGTAAGCTTGTCAAATCCCTTTATGGATTGAAACAGGCTCCAAGAGCCTAAAACTCCAAATTTACTAGCTACCTACCTGCAATTGGTTTCCAAGCATCCATTTCAAATTCTAGTCTGTTTGTTAAAAAGGATGGGGATGATATTGTGATTTTATTGCTCTATGTAGATGACATCATTATCACTGGTTCAAGTTCTAATCCTGTTCAATCCATTATTGATAACTTGGGTGAAGTCTTTGATCTGAAAGATATGGGCCAGTTAACATATTTTCTTTGATTACAAGTTCATTATAAACCAAATGGTGATGTATTTGTGAATCAGGCCAAGCATACAAAATACCTCATTCACAAGGCAGGTATGGATAACTGTAAACCATGCTCTACACCTTGTAAACCCCACAACCAAGTTCTTACCACAAAAGGAAACTTGTTACTTGATCCTACTTTATACAGGAGTATTGTAGGAGCATTACAGTATTTGATTTTCACAAGGCCATATATTGCCTTTGCTGTCAACATTGTATGTCAATTCATGCATTCTCCAACAGATGTTCATTTTGGTCTTGTCAAAAGGATTTTGAGATATCTGCAAGGTACAGTGAAATGTGGTCTGACTTGTACCACAGGGAATGATGTGCAATTACATGGTTTTAGTGATTCAGATTGGGCAGCAGACTTGAATACTAGAAGGTCAATCACTGGCTATGTTGTATATTTGGGTGATAATCCAGTGTCTTGGCAGTCTAAAAAGCAAACTTCTGTGTCTCGAAGTTCCACTGAAGCTGAGTATAAGGCATTAGCTCATACTGCTGCAGACATAGCTTGGATAAGATTGGTATTAAAAGATCTTCATGAATGTTTACCTGCTCCTCCTGTCCTTTACTATGACAACCAATCTACAATTGCATTGAGTTCAAATCCAATGCAACATTCAAGGATTAAGCACCTGGAAACTGATTTCCACTTTGTAAGAGAAAGGGTACAAAAAGGAGACCTAGAAGTTCAATGCTTGCCAACTGAAGACCAAATTGTTAATGTATTAACAAAAGGGTTGCACAATCCTGTATTCTCAAAGCATTGTTTCAATCTAAAACTAGGTTATCCCAGTTTAGATTGAGGGAGAGTATTAACTATAAGTCACTAATGCCATGTCAGCATGTATTAGCTTAAGTGCTAAGCTTTATGTAAAAAGGTATATAAGTCTCTTATTCTATTGTTTTAGGTTTATCTTTTTGTTGTAATTGACAGTTACTAAGAATAATTCAACACAACTTTCCTCTTCTTTTCGTTTTCTCATCTCTCTCTCTCTCACTTCTTCCTCTGTCTATCTTTCTTCAATTCTCTGCTACTATTATGATGTTATCAGTTCAAAACCCAGTTTCCTCACTTGTGTGCATGGAACATGTCCCAACAAGCTCTCTGGGAGATTGATCAAAGTTCTTAGAGTTTCTCTTCACGTACGCCTTGGAGATAGGAAGAGAAAGAGAGAGGGGGGAGTAGTGGGAGAGAAAAGGAATGTGACTTCTAAGACCAACTCCAATGGTGGCCTTTGACCAATAACAGATTTTGGCCTTTGGCCAGAAATTGTTTTTTTCTCTCCAATGGTATGGCCTAAATTTTAGGCCAAAAAGTTGTTAAATATCGTTTTAGGCTAATTATTTGTTTCCGTTAACTTTTAAAAAAAAAAATTCTTTAGATTAATTTAGCTTAATTTTGTGAACATTTTGACCTAAAAATATTTAAATTCCGATAAAGTATGGAAAATGACACAGTAGACACATACAAAACAACAATTAATGCTTAAATTTATAACATAGGTTGATCATACAACAATTAAAACCAAACAATTAATACTTCAAAGGACAATTAAAAACTCCCTAAATAATTAATACTTCAATTAAGATACTAAATGATATTTTTAAAAAAACTAATATGGTGGAGTACTTGGGTGAAATCTATAGCCAACATTATCAAAGAGAGTGCGCCTTAATAAAATTTCATCCTACTTCTCACGAAAAACCCTCTTCCTCCGTGGAGTATATTGGTCGATATCCATCTTCATATATCCAACTTGTACACATCTTTGGTCTAATTTATCTCTTGTGAGTTTCTCATTTCACACGATCTTCCATTGCCATTTGCCGCTCCATGAGTTTGCGCATTTGCAACTTCTCTTGATTGCTCTTCTTCACTACAATGAAGTAGTTTGGTCAAGCTTTTCCTCATACTTGTCGCTAGCTGAATCCACTTTCTTCCTTTTTTTCTTTGCTTCCTTTTGCTTATCTCGCCCCGGCGGTCTTGCTACAGATGAAGATGGGCTCTCATCTACAAAATCATCATCAAGATCAATACTTGCCCCACCTTCGAAAGGTTGTCTTGAAACCAGTGGCGGATCCAGAAATTTTTTCTTGGGTGGGCGAAATATAAAAGCTTCCAAATAGATAACAAAGACTTTTTAAAAGTTAAACAATACAATTATCATTCAAACCAAACGTCCATCTTGAAGTCCTGGGTCTGCAGGAAGATTAGCTAAGATTTCATCTATTTTCGGTTTCTTGGAACTACCCGGATTAGTCGAACTACTTGGTGGTGGCATTGGTCTCTTAACTAAAAACCTCTCCATAGCCACTATATATTAACCAATGAAAATACAAACCCCCTATCAATTAATCAACAAATTTAAATTAATAATCAATCTTAAGCATCACAAATACTCTCTTAAGTACAAAATGACAATTAACAAACACATTCATCATATTCCACAAAATTATAATTCAAATAAGCATAAATTCATAATCACCAATTCATTATCCAAAACCTTAAAAACTAATAAGAGATATTCAAAATGAAAACACCCAAGTCATATGAAACAAATAATGAAATTTTTTATGAAACTTTGAAATTAAGGAATAAGGATTTAGGTTAAATTATACATACTTGGTGTAGTGTTCTTGCCTAAATTGCCTTGTTGGTGAGCGGGACTTGAGATAGTGGCGCTGGAGAGATTGAGTAAAGAAGTGGAGATGAAGAAATTTAAGTGAATGATGAATTTGAGGTGAAAATGGGGGTTGAAATCACTGCATACGGGTTGAAAAATGGGGATTTGGGGATATAAAAAAAACGACATATCGTTTTCATGAAAAGAAGCAGCAGCTGTCGTTTTTTATTTATTTATAAAAGCTAGGGACTAAAACGGCGCTGTTTTGGTCCAGGGTTTAAAAAAAAAAAAAAACTCTTTGTTTTTCTTCCTCGCGAAGTGCAGCAAACACAGGCGCTGCCATGGGCAGCCCCAAACCTTCAAGCCTATATTCGGCGTTCTGGGTGGGCAAAAATGGATTCAGTGCGCTAAAATTTTGTGCTCTGGGTGGGCAGTTGCCCACCTTTGCCATAATGTGCATCCGCCAGTGCTTGGAACTTTAGTAGATACACTTTCAATCCACGTAGGAGAATCTTTGAGGATGTTCCAAGCATGAAATAACTTGAATTCGTGACCTTTAGGGGTATCGAGTGTCATGAATATAGCCATCACTTTATTAATCTATGTATGAAATAAATAAAGATTGATTAGTAAAAAAATGTAATTATGCACATTAAAAATATAATTATGCACATGAAAAAAAATAATATGTGAAGAGACACTCACCATATCTTCTTGACTCTTTCCACTTTCAAGAACATCTTTGGCTTTATGGTAGGCCGACTTTCAACAAGTGCATTTTTTGTTGATTCTCTTAAACCGATCATACATACCATCAAGGGTTCGTGGCTTGTCTGGCAATGGTGGGGGAGAGGTGCTAAGGAACAATTCATAGACGCGAGACCAAAATTCTTGAATATTTTGATTTGTCCCGGTAGCACCATCTTCGCTAATATTGATCCATGCCTTGCACAAAGCTATATCTTCATCTTTAGACCAATTAGGTAATTTTGTACTATTTTTTGGCATCTTGAAAAATTTTGGAAGTGGGTAGAAGAAGAATGAAAATTTGGAAATGGGTAGAAGAAGAATGTCAATTTAGAAGTGGGTAGAAAATGATTTAGAAGTGGGTACAGGAAAAAAGAAATTTGGATGAGGAAAAGGAAGAAAATTGATTTTGTGTGGATGTATGACCAAATGAATAGGTATTTATAGAGTTTTGGGGTCAAATTTCAGTTAAATATTTTTTTTTATAATTATTTTAGCCGTTGGATGATTTTTTTTTACCGTTAGATTTGATATCACTTGATTACAGTCGTTGGATTATAAGTAAAAGTACATAAATACAAAAAAAAAGTTTGAAAAATGGCCGTTGGATCAGCCAACAGTCCATCAATCTGGACCATCCATCGCAAATGAGCCAATGACTCTTTTCTTCTCCCAACCGACATGCCTGACGTCAGCTGGGCTCCCCAACACAAATTGTCGGCGCGTGCAGCGTGTCCGTGAGTCTGCTCTCACGGTTGGCGTGCACTCGCCCCTGCCACGCGCGCAGTGGGCCCTTTTTTCTTTTGGTCGGGCCAAAGGCTTGGCCTAAATGTTGCATTTTGCTTCCTTTTTTCATCTGGGCCAAAAGAGTAGCCACTATTGGAGAACCAAAAGCAAAAGCCAAAGACCTAAAATTGTTGAGCATAGGCCATCATTAGAGTTGGTCTAAAAGAATAAGCGTTAAACGGTATATAACGCTTCACTTTTAACCTTTAGGTATTTTACATCTTACCTTTTTTCTTTTTCACCCTTTATCTGTAGGACTTTTTGGTAGAGCCTTTCTATGTAGGATTAAGCTGTCCTATTATGGTATGGAAATCTTTTAATTTTAAATTTTTTTTCCTAGCCTATTTAGGACTTCCTTTGTTTACAGGAAAGGAACCAAGCCTACAACAAACTAGTATAAATATAAGGTCTTAGTATTCTCAACACACCCACCTTTAAATTTCCTTGAATATTTGGCTTTAGACGTCTTCAATTGGCCTTGAGTTTGTTTGTTGCAAAGTAGTGTATGCTTTAGTCGATTTTAGTGATTAAGATGTCTGAAGTAGGTTCAACAACCCCAACAGCTAAAGGAAGCAGATTAATGAGACCGGAAGATGTGTCATGCCCACCAGCACCAAAAAAGTACTGACCTCCTAATAATGGAGTTGATCTTAGGAAAGCCCTAAAGCGTGATTTGAATAAAAGCTTCAATGAAGGAGCAAATTGAGTTAAGAGGTAATATTAGGGCAATCAAGAGAAGGATGGAGTTCAAGTTGAGATTATTTACTTTTCTGAAATAATAATTTTTTTGTTATGGGTATGTATATGTAAGAGGAACTCATCACAGTTTTGAAAAAGATTTTACTTCGTGTTTTGTGTGATTGTTATGATATATCTATATATGTAGAGAAACTCTAGAGTTGAATAAAATTATTCTTACATATATATGTTGAAATTCAATTAGTTGTCGTGGTACTGTTTGGTACCATGGCATGGAACTGCCCGGCGGCCTTACTACCGATAATCTAATTGGCTGTTCAATATTGCACTTCATATTTTAAAAAAGGCAAAGTGAGATTATACATAAATGAAGATATAAATTAGTAATTAAAATCAGTGTTCGGGCGATGGAGGAACAACATTTAGGTCAAAACGGGAGGAAAATAGGGTAGGGGCTAGGTATAGCGGTTTCTTTACGGTTTTTTAATTTTTTTTTAATTAAGTTAATTTTTTTGTTCTTTTCAGATTTAATCTTTCATTTTCTTCACGGTGCAACTAAATGGTGTTGAATTTAGATGCACGATCCATTTACATATATTGATTCATTGAATCATTGATTAATATGTGATAAAAGACTATGTGCCATTTTAGATTATGAATTGTTGAATTTTATTTTTGAACTTGGTTTTGGGTACTTCTTATTTTTTGCCGCATTAGTTTGTGATGATGCCAATGCCATGAAATAAGTCACGATTAGTCCGAGACTCTTGAGTTACTGGTAGTACTTCTTATAAATTTATGTATTCTTCTATTTTACATTTTATCTCTCCCAATCTCCCCAATACAAGTGTAGTTTTTGTTTTTTTTAGTGTAAATAGGCACTTATTTATATGCAATATAATAAATTTACTTAAATTCGCCTAGTCCGCCAAGGCCCCGAGGCACTAGACCCTGTCCGCCGCCTCCCCACCAGCGCCCCTAGCGCTTTTAGAACTTGATTAAAATAGTATTTATAAAAAGAGTGATTATCAACCGAATTAAGACAGTCATTATATATCATTCATGATATATCTGAGTCAAAAATGGGACTTTCAGTCATCAACCACGAAACCATAAAAAATTTTTGTCAGAGTAATTCATGTCGTGTAAAAGGTTACCACTCATCCAATACTACAAACATTCAAACTTAATTTCAAGGTCGTTGTAATTGCTTTCCCACCAAGCTTCACTTCTCAGTTTGCAAAGCAAGCAAATGAATTGATCAATTCTCAACTTTAGCACTCGGTTAATTAATTTAATTACTCTAATCCCTATACTGTATAATATTGTGAGATATTCCATATATAAATCCAATCTATAATAACGATCGAAATGAAATGGAATTTTCCGAGGTGATTTTACATATATTTTTGAAACTCAGTTTCTTCTCGTAAATGTATGACTCGTTCAATTTCTGACCTTTTGACACAACGGTCAAAACAAAGAATAGCTACATAAAATATTATTGGAAAATTCAACTCATAATATAAGTTGATCCATATATATAGAGAGCTGTACATATATGAAGTTTCTATATTCCTCTTTTATTCATTCATTCAATCTCTCTTTTGCATTGCATACAGAGAAAGAAAGATCTAGAAAATAGAAAAAAGCAAAATCATTATTTGCCGAACGAGTACATGAAGTTTCTGAATATCTTTTTGGTGGCCATGGTAGTGATTTTTCTTGTGAACTTACACTCATATGAGGCCTGCAGAATTTTGCATGGGAAAGGAAAATTTACGATGACGAAGAAGGATGCTTTGCAAATTAGGGGCACAACTGTCAACTACTTCCCTTTGAATCAGATTATAAAGCAAGTTCTGCAGAAGGCTCCTGCCCCACCCGGCGGTCCAAATCGGACCGTCCCTTGAAGTTTTACCAACCAAATTAATAAGAATCTGCATGCAGAAGGCCGAGGGATTCATCCATGCCATGGTCAAGTGATGTGCAATACTAACACGGGCATCTGCATATCAAAGTTTAACCAACAACTGAAGACTTTCATTTCAATCATTTAATTAATTGAATATATTCTTTCTAATGAATGATACATTACAGGAAGAAAACTGATAGTTTATTTCTTTTTCGCACATATTGTGTACGTACAAATCTTATGTTTGTAACTTGTTATCTTCTGAGCGACAGAAAAAAAAATACAACGAAGTTATTTTATTATATTTTTTGTTAAATTACAACGAAGTTATTTTACTTTCTCTCAGTGGGGGTTTAATAAAAGCTATTGACTGTTTGTTGACTAGAAAGTTCATAAAAGAAGAAAAGGGTACAGCTTGTTTTATTATTGTTTTGCATTTGCATTTTCCCCCTCACCACCCGTATTGACTACCCTTTGGTTTTTTTTGTTACACCTTTTAGAAGGGATTGGCTTAAGTGGAACTAAATATCTATATTTATTTTGGAAATTTCTGTCCTTACTACATGGCATGACATGCTACTAGCAATCAACGGCCTAAATTAGATCATTTTTTTCAAAAACTTAATATAAATAAGCTGGATGAATCTCTGCATGTGGTGCCTACGGACGGTTTATTTTGACCAAGGTGCTTTCATCAGGTCTGTCGGTTCTTTGGACCTCTGGAAAAACAAACGCGACTATAGCAGTCCCTTGCGTCAACGTGGGACTGCTAATCCACCTCAATCACCTTCTTCTTTTTCTTCCAACATCAGCAGATGATTGGATATGTAACAGTGGTGGCACATCTGATATGCGAAGGTGGTGGTGGATTGGATCTAATGAAAAAATCACAACTCTCAGTGAAAAATCTCATTTTTCTTCCACATTTCCTACGATTAAAGTTGGAAATGCTCGAAAAGAGTTAAAGAATTAATTAAGCGACAACCACAAGGAAGAGCAGATAATGATCGGAGAAGAACATGCAAGAGTGAGGAGGGCGAATTGGCGTACTGTTAGGGTCGTTGATGACCTTCTTGCCGTGAAAACCAGGGCGATGAATTGACGGAGGATTAAACCCTGCTATGTATCACTGGTTTGCATGAACTAGAGAGAGAGAGAGAGAGAGAGAGTACGTGGAATTGGTGGAGTGGGGCTTTTTGGAGATAAAAGAGGCTGATTAAAAAAAAACAGAGATGGGGTCTGATCAATGATAAAAATAATTTAGGTCTTAAAATATTTTAATTTGGGTCTTCAAATATTTTAGTCTATAGCTTAGTCCGGCACTCTATCAAACGCTTTACTATTCTTATCCTACTTAATCCAAGCCAAGCTAGTCCGGCTTAATCACTGAAGCTAATTAGTCAAGAGCTCAATCATGTAAACGAGCCTTTGTCTTTAGGTTCTCTCCCTTTCTTTCTAGGATTAAGCTATATATTCCTACTATGGTTTGGAAAGCTTTAATTTTTTCTTAGCCTGCTTAGTAGTTCCTTTGCTTTTGGGAAAGTAAACTGGCCTTGACACCTATAAATATAGGTTTTAGTATTGCAAAACATCCACCTTTAATTTTCTTGAGTACTACGTCTTTAATTGGCCTTGTGTTTATTTGTGACAGGTAGATTGTCTTTAGCTGGTTTCAGTGATTAAGATGTCACAAGTAAGTTCAAGGAACCCCAACAATTCAAGAAAGCATAATAATACAAGTCAGGAAGTGTCTCATACCTAGCACCTAAAAAGTATCGACCGCTTAATAATGGACTTGATCCTAGGAATCCCAAAACGTAATTTGAATAAAAGCTTCAATGGGGAAAATTGAGTTAAGAAGTAATATTAAGCTATAAGAAGGTGGTGAATTCAGTTTAGAAGATTAATGTATTAGGATTTAGAGTTTAATTTGTTGTATTTTCTTTGTTTGGTTATCCTATTATTATATTACTGTTGGGATATAATAATTGTTTATAGTAAGTAATTATTACAAGGAGTTATGAATAAAAAGTTATCTTATATAATGAGTTTCATATATTTATGCATGAATTAAAATTATTTTTGCATAATCTTGATTCAATTAGTGGTATACATTTTCTCTGCTGGTGAAGACCTGCAACTTAATTTTGTTGGATTCCTCGTATGTAGCAATTCATGCTCTTTTTCTCTGCAGGCATGCATCTCAGAAAACTCTTGACTAAAATTATTGTCACTGACCAAACTTTGCAATAATACTCTATTTTACAAATTTTACAATAAACCCACCCAAATAAATTTGAACTAGTTGTTCTATTTTTGCACCCCACAGAAAGCAAAATTAAAACAATTATTCAAATGAAACAATATACTCGAGTAAAACTTCCATTCTTACCAGTCACATGTAGCAGTCAGTACTAAATGGAGCTTAAAGGAATCTAGTACAACAGTTTACCCTGCTTCATAAGATATTTCATAACGAATTCTTTGTATTACTTGAAAGGGTTTATAGAGTTGTGGATTACTTGCACCAATAGAGCTCCATAAGGTTCCTACACACAATCATCGTAAGGTGCAATGAAAGATGCAGCAAATGTCCAAGCATTTCTTGAAGATCTCACTTACCCGATGTTCAGCCCTTTTCAGCTTCCCATTACTGATAATCTACATCCCTTGTCCATAAGAAATATAGTATTTCATATGATAATTCGAACAAGGTTAATGAACATATGTGGGAAATAATACGAGCCACCATATCGACATGATATTGTGATATAAATCAAGTATCGATAGTAATATAGTATAAACATAATATGCGCGACATATCTTACATTTAATTAGGCATACGGTTTCCTTTACGACGCTTCACTTTACGCTACGTATTTCTACATCTTACCTTTTTTTTCTCCCTTTTAAATAGGACATTTTTGGTCGAGCATTTCTACGTAGGATTAAGTTGTTCTATTATGGTTTGGAAGCTTTTAATTTTAATTTTTTCCTAGCTTATTTAGGACTTCCTTGGTTTACAGGAAGGAACCAAACCTACAACAAACTGAAGTATAAATATAAGGTCTTGAAGTATTCTCAGCACTCCCACCTTTAAGTTTCTTTGAGTATTTGGCTTTGAGCGTCTTCAGGTGTGTGAGTTTGTTTATTTTAACGAGTAATTGTGTACGCTTTAGTTGATTTGGGTGATCAAGTTTGATGGGTTCAACAACCCCAACAACTAAAGGAAGTAGATTAATATGACCCAGGAAGATGTGCCATGCCCACAGCTTATAGAAAAATGCGACCTCCCTAATAATGGAATTGATCCTAGAAAAGCCCAAACATGATTTGAATAAAAGCTTAAATGAAGGAGCAAATTGAGTTAAGAAATAATATTAGGGCTGTAAAGAGAATGATGAGTTTAAGTCAAGATTATTTAAAACTTAGAAGTTTAATTCGTGTGTTACTTTTATGAAATAATATTTCTTTTTGTTTATTTGTTGTAAATTTGTATGCTTAAAGGAACTGATAACTGTTTTGAATAAAGATTTTACTTGCTGTTTTATGTGATTAGTTTTGATGTATCTATATATGTAAGAGATACATCTACATATCAAATTTTAACCATCAACCGAAGAATTTTATTCCAAATATTCAATTAATTTAATATTCTTTGTAATGAATAATTAAGGAAAGACCTAGAAATGTTGGTTTTTCTTTTATGTTTACTTTGATAATTAATTTCTTTTTACACATTTTTGTATGTGTCTAATGTATGATGCTACGGTGTGGTTTATTATTGGTGTTTGCTTTAAGGAACAGAAAAAATAATAAAACGAATTTATTCCCTTTTTATTTTCCTTTAACAGCGTAGTTTTATTAGTTTTTGCTTTTGTCATGCCCCCGGCTGAGTTATCAAGCTTACCCTTTGTCTTTAAGTTCCGCTCCCTTTCTTTCTAGGTTAAGCTATATATTCCTGTTATGGTTTGGAAAGTTTTAGCCTATTTGGGCTTCTTTTGTTTTCAGGGAAAACAAGCCCACAACAAACTTGTATAAATATAGGTTTTAGTAATGACACACCACTATTAATTTCCTCAACTATTTGGCTTTAGACATCTTTAATTGGTCTTGTGTTTATTTGTTGCGGAGTAATTATGCCGCTTTAGTCGATTTAGGTGATCAAAAATGCAGTAGAGTTCAGCAACTCCAACAACTAAAAGCATATTAATGCACGGCCCAGGAAAGTATGTCATGCCCACCAACATTTGAAAAATGCGGCCTCCCTAATAATGGAGTTGATCCGGGAAAGCCCCATAACATGATTTGAATAAAAGCTATTGTGGAACCAAATTGAGTTGACAAATAATATTAACCAAAGAAGAATGGAGTCGAGTTAAGGTTTTAATTTGTTGTATTTGTTTGGATTATTGTTGTGGATAAAAAAAATACATGTGTTAAATGTGATTGTGTAAATCCTAGGTAGATATGGATTAGGATATTCCATTATGTGTGGGGATTTGTTTCCTAATGTAATTATTACTTCTTTCACTATAAATAAAGGCACACGGCATGAGGAATAATCATCACAATCACATTAAATTCCTCAAGCCTTCTCCTACTTTCTCTCTTCCCTTTGCTTGCCGCACCCTCGAAATATTATGGCACAACACGTTATACAGAAGCCGCTCACGTATTTATATTTAAGGAATACGAAGGGCTTTACGCAAACAAATTGTTCAACCATCATCATCGGCAATCCAGTGCTTCTAAAACCACAGTCTCGATTGTGATATTTCGGACGATTGCATAGACGCTTCACCATGATGCATAACCCAATTTTGCGTTTAAAGGGTATTGATCTTACGCAAATATTGTGTGTTAGCATCGACATTTAATATATACGAAATATATTAAGTGAATTGATGATACGTGTAGTGAAGGAAAAGAATTAAAAGTTTTTTTTCTTGTTTTTTTTCGCTTTTCTACAAAAACATCAAATTTCGTTTTAAGAAAAACTGAAATTCTTTACCGAAAAAATTTTTCGTTTTTTGAAAAATAAAGAAAAAAAAAAAAAAAAAACACAATGGAGCGGCGGCTGAAGAGCGCGCGAGCCGAGCCGGCGAGGCCGGCGGAAGCCAGGCGGGCGACCCCCAGCTCAGTGAGCGGCCCGACTCTGATAGAGCTACTGACCCGGCTCGGCGAGCCACGCTACCAGAGCCACTTTGGCACGCCTAAACCAACTCCAGCATCTCGGTAACTTGGGCTTGTCCCTTCCCGACCCTTGTTGGACCCGAGAACTCAGGGCCATTCAGCCGCGCCTTCTTCCTTGGCCTGATGGGCCGAACATCCAGGGCACAGCCCGGTGCACCGGCTCTGGCACTTTGTTTCACACGGCCCGTGTGGGCTTGCAGACCAGCCATTGGGCTCCCTCTGCCATTTTTGAATTTTTATTTCTTATTTGACGACAAAGAAAAGGCAAAAGTTGAGCACTACGGCTCCCAACTCACGACCCACCAAAAATTATTTGGGTCATATTTGCAAACCCCAAAGGTCCCGTAGACCTATATTTCACTACCCATTCACGATATATGTTAAAAATTTTATTATTTGTATTATTTTTGTTCTATATATATTGCGTTTGATTGCAGGTATATATGAACCTGAAGTTCATATAATTCGAACCTGAAGCTTCGAATAAGTGTCAATGAAACCTGAAGTTTTCTTAAAAATTAAATACCCATGAAACCCGTAGTTTTCATGAAAATTTAAACCAAACAATGTCTAATAGAACCTGAATGTTCTACTCCAAGTCTATGAACAGTTTTTCATAGTACTGACCACTATCTTGTTCCCTTCTTTGTAGCGACATGTCGAACTTGAACAAACTCGACTTTACCGCTCTGGAAGTCTCTGGAAGGAACTACCTCAAGTGGGTACAAGATGTGAAGCTCCACCTCACTGCTAAGAGCCTCAGGGCCACCATTGAAGCAGAGACGGATAACCCGGTTGGCGAAGCTGACAAAGCAACCGCCATGATCTTCATCCGAAGACATATGCATGATGCACTGCAGACCGAATACCTCGCTGAAGAGGATCCAAGAGCTTTATGGCTTGCTCTAGAAGAGCGCTTTGATCATCAAAGAGATATTTTCTTGCCTGAAGCAAGACACGACTGGCAGCACTTACGCTTCCAAGACTTTAAGTCTGTGAATGAGTACAACTCTGAAGTTTGTCGAATCCGATCACTTCTCAAGTTTTGCAAGGAAGACTTGACTGAACAGGATCTCCTGGAGAAGACCTATTCAACTTTCCATGCTACCAATATTGTCCTGCAGCAACAATATAGGGCGCAAAAATTCACCAAATTTTCGGATTTGATCTCTGTCTTACTACTTGCTGAAAAGCAAAACCAGCTGTTGATGAAAAATCATCAAGCTAGACCTAATGGCTCGACCGCTGTGCCTGAAGCACACTCTAGCGAGAATCGAGGCCAAAACCAACGCCGGAAGCGTGGTGGTGGGAAAGGCAAGGGTTCTAAACCTAAGCCACAAGCCCAAGGTCGACAGAGCGTAGGCCCATTCAAGGGAGGAAATAACGCCCCGAAGCGCACTAATTTTGCTCCCAAAGCCTCAAACTTCAAGACTAAGAGCAAAGCGGTGAACCTGTGTTACCGATGTGGTTCTCAAGACCATTGGTCCCGCACTTGCCGAGCTTCAGCTAACGCTGTTGCTGAGTACCATTCAAGTCGTAAAGCCATAGAGACTAATCTCGCTCATGTGGAGAATCTCGAAGATACTACCCTGGAGATTTCTGATTTTCAAGAAGCGAACGCTCCGATGGAAAATTAGATTTTTAGACATAAGGCCTATATGTTGGCCGAATTTTCCCCACTAGTGGCCTAGAACCACTATGTGGCCGAATTCCCCTAGCTTTGGTTTAAGTTTTTGAACAATTTTTCCTTTTTGTTTGGACGATTGTTTGGTATTTGATTTTAATTTTGGATATTATTTTATGGAGGTGATATTTTAGGTATGAAGTTAGTGAAATAGATGCGTTCACGCAATATGGTGTGCGTAGTTGCACTATCTGCCAGACAACTAACTTCCCCACAAGACATACCTAGAAATAATTTAATTGAATTGGTCACTTGAATAAATAAAAATCATTCATTCAATTATTTCTCGAATTAATTGAATGAATGATTTTTATTTATTCAAGTGACCAATTCAATTAAATTATTTCTAGGTATGTCTTGTGGGGAAGTTAGTTGTCTGGCAGATAGTGCAACTACGCACACCATATTGCGTGAACGCATCTATTTCACTAACTTCATACCTAAAATATCACCTCTGACAACCCTTTCAGGCTCATCCAACCTGATTGAGGGGCATGGCACTGCCCAATTAATGTTGTCCAATGGTACAAAGTTAACCATTAAAGAGGCACTTTATTCTCCGCGTTCCGGAAGAACGTTGTTGAGTTTTAAAGATATTCGAGATAATAATTACCACGCTGAAACTTCTGAAGAAAATGGGATTGAATTCCTGTGCATCACTTCTTATGAATATGGCCAGAAGCGTATTCATGAGAAGATGGAGCGCCTTCCAAATGGCTTGTACACAACAACCATTCGCTCCCTGGAAAGCCACCATGTGGCCGGCCCTAGCAGTGGCCTTGCACTGGAAAATTTGCTTTGGCATGACCGTTTGGGACACCCTGGACGAATTATGATGCGCCGTATCCTCAGTACTTCACACGGGCATCCCCTTACCCGAAGTAAGGATTTCGTTCTTCGCACTATCTCATGCCAAGCGTGCTCTTTGGGTAAGCTAAACACTCACCCATCGACACACAAGATCCAAACGGATCCTCCCAAATTTCTTCAGAGGATTCAGGGGGACATTTGTGGACCGATTCAACCATCTTGCGGACCATTTAGATACTTTATGGTATTGGTTGATGCTTCCACACGTTGGTCGCACGTGTGCCTCCTGTCCACTCGAAATGCTGCATTCTCCAAGCTTCTAGCTCAGATTATTAAGCTGAGGGCTCACCACCCTGATTATCCGATTAAGTCGATTCGACTGGATAATGCTGGAGAATTTACATCGAAAACTTTCGATGACTATTGCATGTCAGTTGGGATTGAAGTTGAACATCCTGTCGCCCATGTTCACACCCAAAACGGCCTAGCAGAAGCGTTTATTAAGCGCCTTCAAATAATCGCTCGGACTTTGGTAATGCGAACCAAACTTCCGATATCTGCATGGGGCCATGCAATATTGCACGCAGCAATGTTGGTCCGCCTGAGACCCGTATTGACCCAACCATATTCTGCGCTCCAGTTGGTAACTGGATACGAGCCCGACATCTCGCATTTGCGCATATTTGGTTGTGCGGTCTATGTGCCAATTGCGCCGCCCTTACGTACTAAAATGGGTCCTCAGCGAAGATTGGGAATCTATGTCGGTTATGACTCCCCTTCGATCATTCGTTACTTAGAACCTTTGACAGGCGATCTCTTTACCGCTAGATTTGCGGATAGTCACTTTAATGAGACAGTCTTCCCGTCGTTAGGGGGAGATAAGAACATAGTTGTTCCTGAAGAACGCCGCGAATTGTCGTGGTCTAACCCCACTATGTCTCATTTAGATCCCCGCACTGCTCAGTCTGAAACTGAGGTGCAAAGAATCCTAGATCTACAGAGCGTTGCTCAAAGCATGCCGGATGCTTTTACTGATCTAGCGAGAGTGACGAGATCACATATACCAGCTGCGAATGTGCCTGCAAAGATAGATGTACCAAACGTACGTCGAACCATCGCCCCTGAAGGACGAAACGCCCCTGAAGGACGTTTGGCCGTACCTGCTGTGCGGCCCAGTACCCTGGCGGCTAGCCAATCATCTGCTCCTACCCTGAAGCGTGGCAGACCTGTTGGTTCAAAGGATTCACAACCCCGGAAGAGGAACCCCACGGCACTAACTAGTGAAACTAGTTCGAATCCTGCCATCGCCAACTCATCCTTTCCAACGCATGAGGTTATTCTAGATTATGGTAGTGTCCTTGAAGAGACCAATCCGCCTCCCGAAAATCGTGAGATTTCGGTCCATTATGCTAGCTTGGATGCACTTTGGAATAGGAATGAGATGATAGTCGACGATGCATTTGCATATGCAGTAGCTACTGATATCATGCTGAGCGATGATATTGAACCACGTTCCGTTGATGAATGTCGACGTAGAACCGATTGGTCAAACTGGAAACAAGCAATCCAGGTCGAACTTGATTCGCTTGCGAAACGTAAGGTGTTTGGGCCTGTAGTTCCTACACCACCACATGTGAAGCCCGTTGGCTACAAGTGGGTTTTCGTAAGGAAGCGTAATGAGAAGAATGAAATAGTGCGATACAAAGCACGCCTTGTGGCGCAAGGTTTCTCTCAACGCCCTGGGATTGATTACGAGGAGACTTATTCTCCCGTAATGGACGTCATAACGTTCCGCTACCTTATCAGTTTGGTAGTTTCCGAAAAACTGAATATGCAGCTTATGGATGTGGTAACCGCGTATCTCTACGGGGATCTTGATACGGAAATCTATATGAAAGTTCCTGAAGGACTTACATTGACTGGATCAAATAGTTCTAGACCACGGAACACCCTCTCAATTAGATTGAGGCGTTCACTCTACGGATTAAAGCAATCCGGACGGATGTGGTATAACCGTCTGAGTGAGTATTTGATTAGTCAGGGATATGTGAATAATGAATTATGCCCATGCGTGTTTATTAAGAAGTCACATTCCGGATTTGCGATAATTGCAGTTTATGTCGATGACATGAATCTCATTGGGACTCCCGAAGAGCTTGAGAAAACTGCGTCGCACCTGAAGTCGGAATTTGAGATGAAAGATCTTGGGAAAACTCGATATTGCCTAGGCCTGGAGCTTGAGCATAGTTCGGCTGGGATACTGGTCCACCAATCGAACTACACCCAGAAGGTGTTACGTCGTTTTAATGAGGATAAAGCGAAACCTTCGAGTACTCCTATGGTCGTCCGATCGCTAGATGCAAAACGAGACCCCTTCCGTCCTAAAGACGATGAGGAAGAGGTTTTGGAGCCTGAAGTTCCATATCTAAGTGCAATTGGCGTTCTATTGTACTTAGCTCAGTGCACTAGACCGGACATCTCCTTCTCTGTTAATCTTCTTGCAAGATATAGCAATGCGCCCACACGCAGACACTGGAATGGTGTTAAAGACATCCTTCGTTACCTTAAGGGTACTACGGATTTGGGTTTATTCTATCCCTATGCATCTCAGAATAGATCACACCCCCTTGGTCTTTGGAATGATGCTTGCCTTGTTGGTTATGCTGACGCAGGTTACTTGTCTGACCCGCACAAGGCACGTTCTCAAACGGGTTATGTCTTTACCGTTGGAGACACCGCAATATCTTGGAGGTCAAACAAACAGACCTTAGTTGCCACCTCTTCGAATCATGCTGAGATTCTCGCCCTTCACGAAGCTACTCGTGAGTGTTTTTGGCTGAGAGCTGTTGTTGAGCATATTCGAAGCAATTGCGGGCTTTCTTCAGTCGTTGATGTCCCTACAACGATCTTTGAGGATAATGCCGCATGTATTGACCAGATCAAGAAAGGATACATCAAGGGAGACAACACCAAGCATATTGCGCCGAAGTTCTTCTTCTCACATCAGCAACAAGAGCATCAGAACATTGAAGTCAAGCAAATCCGTTCCCAGGACAACTTAGCCGACCTCTTCACCAAGTCACTGCCGAAGTCTACTTTTCAGAAGCTTGTTCAAGGAATTGGTATGCGTAAATTGTCTGATTTGCAACATTGTTAGTTTCTCATTCGGAATATTGTCAAACTCAGGGGGAGTATCCTGAAGTATACTCGCTTAACCTTAATGTACTCTTTTTCCCTACGATCAGGATCATTTTTCCCATTGGGTTTTTGTTACCTGACTAGGTTTTAATGAGGCACCCATTCTGGGCTGGTTATACCCTTGTGTACATCCTACTGACATCCGGTAGATGTTTAGTATTGACATTGCATTAACTCACTTTTCTCCTAGACTATGGGTTTTTGTCCCATTTTGGGTTTTACCATAGCCAGGTTTTGTGAGAGTTTTTATTTCTTTTTATATGCAAGTTCCGTGATTGAGACTAGCATGTTTCTCTATTGTGCCTACGAGACGACTTCATCAACTTTCATCCTGAAGATCTGATGCGATATCTACTTGAGTATTTGCACACTCAAGGGGGAGTGTTGTGGATAAAATACACATGTGTTAAATGTGATTGTGTAAATCCTAGGTAGATATGGATTAGGATATTCCATTATGTGTGGGATTTGTTTCCTAATGTAATTGTACTTCTTTCACTATAAATAAAGGCACCTGGCATGAGGAATAATCATCACAATACAGTATAATTCCTCAAGCCTTCTCTACTTTCTCTCTTCCCTTTGCTTGCCGCACCCCCTCAGAAATATTGGCCACAACAGTTATCCTATTATTATGTTATTTTTTGAGATATAATTATTCTGTTATGATGGTTACAAGGAGCTCATAGTTATGAATAAAAATATATATGTAATTGGTTTCATATATCTATACATGAAGTGGAGTTAATACAGATTATTTTTGCATAATGTTGGAATTCAATTAGTGGTAGTACTGCAAGTTAATTTTGTTGGGTTGCTCAAATATATATATATATATAGCAGATGCTAGCCGTTTTCTCTGCAAGCATACGCATCTCAGAAAACTCCTTGACTAGAATTATCGTGTCACTGATCAAATTTTCCAATAAAAATAGTACTGAACTTTGCAAATTTTACAATATTAATGAACCGGTTCTAGTTTTGTCACCCACAGAGCGAAAAGAAAGACAGTTATTCAAATGAAAACAATATATACTCAACTAATTAAATTCTTGCATGATGATAAACTAAGCTTGGAGCTTAAAGGGTTCTAGTACAACTTCGGTTTTACCCTGCTTCATAGCATAATTGGTAACGAACTCTTTGTAACTAAAGGCTTTATAGAGTTGTGGATTGCTTGCACTAATAAGAGCTCCAACAGGTTCTATAATGCAATCATCCGAAGGCACGACAAAAAATGCAGCAGATGTCCGGGCATGGCTTGAACTTGTCACTACCCGATGTTCTACACTCTTCAGCTTTCCATTACTGATAATCTACATGCATGTTAACAAAAACTAAAGTTTTTCATATGATAATTAAGAAGGGTGATGAACATATGTAGGGAAATACTATCAGGCCCCCATATCAACGCAATATTGACAGCTATGTAATCAAGTACCGTTAGTATCAACAATATAAACGACATGATATTGAATGCTTTGAAAACTATATAATTTTCATCGTAAAGAAGGGTACTGAATCTACTGATGTACCTGTAGCTGATGGCCAATGTTAACCACAAGTGCATTTGAAAGAGGCTCCACACCGATCCATGTTAAACCCTAGTGTTTGTTGACTGAGAACTTTGTAAGCTGGGAGGAATTTCACACTGTTCCATTAATCAAAGAATAAACAGGCTATATTAGCCTTACAAACGGAGGAAAAGATAAATATGCAACCCACGTTAAACATTAACCTAAACGTGGTATATGACTAAGTCAAAAAGTAAAACAACTTCTACTGATCCTTAAAAGCTAGGGTTTATTCGGCCATGCAGTTAAAACTGCTTACATCAACATCCCTAAGTTTACGTAGTGGATAGAGCCACTACGTCCACCAATCTAATAATCTAACATCCTCCCTTAAACTGATTGCTATTGCTAAGCAATCAGTTTACACCTGGTTCCAGGCACACTCCCATAAGCCCACGCATCTTCAGAAAAGCATCAGTCTTCAAGGGCTTGGTTAATATGTCTGCTACTTGCTCCTGGGTGTTGCAGTAAACCAGTTGCACAGTTTCATCCTTAGTCAGCTCACAAAGGAAGTGGAACCGTACATCTATGTGCTTGCTTCGACCATGCAGCACAGGATTCTTGGAGAGCTTTATTGCTGAACTATTATCATAGAAAATCGTTGTAGAGTCTTGCTGAACCTGACCTAAGTCCTTCATTATCCTTCTTAACCAGGTTGCTTGACAAGCAGATGAGGTTGCTGCAATGAATTCAGCTTCAGTTGTTGATAGTGTAACCACCGGTTGCTTCTTGGAAGACCAACATACAGCTCCTGAACCTAACATGAACAAATATCCTGATGTACTCTTTCTATCGTCCAAATCACCTGCATAATCACTGTCTGTATAGCCTCTGAGCTCAGCATGATCTCCCTTTCTGTAAAAAAACTCCAAGGCCGATCGTGCCTTTTACATATCTCAAAACCCTTTTTGCTGCTGCCAAGTGCATTTCTGTTGGACCTTCCATAAACCTGCTAATTAAACTTACCACAAACATAGTGTCAGGCCGAGTGGCTGTGAGATACATGAGACTCCCCACAATTTGTTTATAGTAAGTGCTGTCGACCCTCTCACCAGTCAGGTCCTTCGTTAGCTTGGTACCTGGAACAATAGGATTATGCACTGGATTGCAATTCTCCATATTAAACCTCTCCAACACTTCCTGAGCATATTTCTTTTGACAGATGAATATTCCATCTGGTTTCTGCAATACTTCAATTCCAATGAAGTATCTCATCTTACCAAGATCAGTCATTTCAAACTCATTCATCATCGACTGCTTAAACTTACTGAACATGTTTTCATCATTGCCAGTATAAATGAGATCATCAACATAAAGACAAACAATGAGAATATTACCTCCATCTCCTACTTTGATGAACAAAGTGTGTTCATGAGGACACTTCACAAACCCTTCCTTCAAGAAATAAGCTTCTATACGACTATACCAAGCACGATGGGCTTGTTTAAGTCCATATAAAGCTTTCCTTAACTTGTAAACTTTATGCTCCTTACCTCTCTGCACATACCCAGGTGGTTGTTCCACGAACACCTCTTCATCAACTTCTCCATGTAAGAAGGCACTTTTCACGTCCAACTGATGGATTGTCCATTCCTTTTGAGCAGCAAGTGCAACAACAACTCGGATGGTATCTAACCGAGCCACAGGAGCAAAGACTTCAGCATAATCAACCCTATATTCTTGAGCATACCCCTTAGCCACCAGCCGTGCTTTGTACTTGTCCACCTCTCCATTCTCATTCAATTTAGTCTTGTAGACCCATTTAACTCCAATTGTCTTCCCCCCTTGAGGTAAATCTGTCAATTCCCAAGTGTTGTTCCTCTCGATAGCTGCTATTTCGACATCCATAGCTTTCCTTCATTTTGCACTCTTCACAGCTTCATTGTAATAAGTTGGATCATTGTCTGCTAAGAGAGCCAAATGCGCCATGTCTTCTTCATCAGATAATCCCTCTCCTGTCACGTAATCTTTCATCCATACTGGTGAAGCCCTAGGTCTTCTTTATGCTGGGCTGGATATGTTTGCTTCTGAGACTTCATCTGATCCACTATTGTTGCTTGTGCCGCTTCCATCTCCATTTTCACTTCCATTTCCATGTGGTCCATCTTCATCTCCTCCCTGACTGTCAACTGCATCAGCCTCAAATTCCTTATCTGCTTCATCGTCCCATTCCAAATCTGCAATGACTGCTTCATGATGATGCTCATCCCAATCCCAGCTACTATTCTCATCAAATCGAACATCACGACTGATTTGAATCCTCTGCGAGATTGGATCAAATAGCCGATAGGCCTTTGATCCTTCACTTATCCCAAGTAGCACACACTTTCTACTTTTATCATCTAGCTTGGTCCTCTTGTTATCTGGAATATGTACGTATGAAATGCAGCCAAAAACCCTGTAATAACTTACAGATGGTATCGTACCACTCCATGCCTCCTCAGGTGTTTTGTTTTTAACTGCAAATGTGGGACTCCTGTTGAGCACATGAACTGCCCAGTTTGCTGCTTCTGGCCAAAAAGTCTTAGGCATGTTCTTCTCGGTTAATAAGCTACGTACCATATTCATGATGGTTCGATTCTTGCGCTCAGCTACTCCGTTTTGCTGCGGGGTGTAAGCTGCTGTTAATTGTCTTTGAATCCCATTCTCAACACAGAACTCATCAAACTCATGTGATGTGAACTCTCCACCACGATCCGTGCGCAAACTTTTAATACTTGCATCAGTTTCGTTTTCAACTAGACTTTTGAAAGCTCTAAAACTTCGAAAGGCTTCTGACTTCTCAGTTAGAAAATAGATCCAAGTCTTACGACTGAAATCATCGATAAAAGTGAGGAGATACCTTTTCTTACTGTTGGATGTAGGCTTGATCGGTCCACATATATCTGCATGGACGAGTTGTAGGATTTGGCATGCTCTCCAGGTACTTCTTTTTGGAAACGGATCTCTCGATTGTTTTCCTACCAAGCAATTCTCGCACACTCTTGAGGAGTTCTTTATTTGAGGCAGTCCATTCACCATCTGCTTCTGTTGTAGAGTCTTTAAACCACCAATACTCAAGTGCCCATAACGGCAGTGCCACAACTGAACTGGATCATCTGTGAGAGCATTAAAGCATGCTTGATCATTGGGTTGATATTGAGCAACAAGAATGAACATGCGATTTGTAGTCATAACCGTCTCCATGATTAGTCCTTTCTCAGGATGATAGATCTTGCACTTCCCGTGTTGAATGAGAATAGCAAGACCTTTCTCCTGAAGCTGCCCAATACTTAGCAGATTATTCTTCAAAGCAGGTACATAGAACACTCCTGTGATCACCTAAGTCATGCCATTCACTTGTAGTCGAATGTTTCCTTTCCCCAAGACAGCCATACTTGTATTGTTCCCTAGTTTCACAGTTTCTCTAAAACTTTCAACAAATTCAGAGAACAACTCCCTCTTACCACACATATGATTGCTGCAACCCGAGTCGAGGAACCAAATGTCTTCTTTGATCTCCTGAGTATCCACATACGCCATTAGCAACATCTCCTCACTAGCCTCTGCATAGTTAGCCTTGGCTTCTCTGTCCTTCTTAGGGCACTCATACTGATAGTGCCCTAATTCATGACAATTATAGCACTCAACCGTTGACTTGTCGAAGTTCTGTCGACCTCGTCCTCTACCTCTTCCACGAAAGCCTCCTCGACCGCATCCTCTTCCTCCAAGATTCTCTTCATAGGTCACTTTTAGTGCTTGTTCCTCTACGCCATGTCCAACCATCCGCTGCTCATGCACTAACAAGCTACTTTGCAGTTCATCAATTGAGAGAATATCCAAGTCTTTGGATTCCTCTATGGAACAAACCACATAGTCAAATTTAAAAGTCATCGATCTCAAGATCTTCTTAACGACTTCTACATCTGACAACTTGTCACCATTGATCCTTCTCCTATTGGCTATGGTCAGAGTCCGACCAAAAAATTCATTTACAGTTTCTCCTGTCTTCATGTGAAGCATCTCGAACTCCTTTCGAAG
>JAEHOF010000251.1:0-23574 GCA_018257905.1 Gillenia trifoliata | reverse complement strand
TTATCCTTACATTATTTCATGCTTTATTATCTAACTTGAGATTTCAACCACTGTCCATTAGTTAGATGTGTCACGTGCTAGCAATAAGAGAAATTACAAATTAGCTAAAACTGCTTTTTAATCTCTCTACTTTGCTGATTAACGTAAGCTAGGAAGTGAGGGTGTTAGACTATAGTTGGAAGTGTTATAATATTCGCATGAGGTGGTCATCTATACAATCGTGGACGTGATTAGCTAGAAGTTAGAATCTATCAGCTTCCCAATATATATTTTATTAATGTTTTTACTTGGTCGTTCAGTTCACTAGCCGACCTTTTCTTCTGTAAATAGCCTTATCCTCATCTTCTTCTTCTTTTTCGAGTTTACATGAACTAGCTAGTTTAGACAACACGCTATCTTCTCTCTCAGGGGCCTCACCTTCCCATATGCACACAGTCTCGGTTGTAAGGGCAGATTGGTTAATGACAAATTTAGAAGTCCCTCTCAACGTTCCCAAATACACAGAGCATCAAACTAATCAACTTTTTACATCATCCACCGCTTGAAGATTTGTCTCTATTTTATTCACTTATCATCAGCCCCTTAGATCCCTTATGAGACGAGATTGAAGAGTGTAAATTCTTATTTGCAAGTGGTTCTTCAAAATCAATGGAAACCCTAATTTCCTTGAGCCAACAACCAAGCCCACGATTGTGAAATGGGAAGTCGATTTCCTTCTCAATGTCTAGGTAATTGATCCAAGTTTCTTTACTCCTTTTATATATGTTGCTTGTTCATGGGGTCTTAGTTAATTGTTATTTTCTTCCTTTGATTAATAACCTGGACCATCAACCTAATCTCTTTGGAGTTAGTTGTCTAACTTGTCCTCCAGATACAAACTCACATGATTCTTTGATGTTGCTCTCCACTTATTTCATATTTAATATATATTCAATCAACTCCTACATCTCTTTGGGTTGTCTGTCAGATATATGTTTCCTTTTCCATAGCTAATTTCCACCATTTTGATTGGAAATTCTTCCTATAGCTTCTACTTATATAATCATTTACTATTTTTATGTCTAATACGTTTCCAATGTCAACCACGCTTTACAAGCCTCGATTGCCCTTGTTTTTCCTTCCTCCATATATATATGTTTAACCTTCCACTTCTCCTATCTTAATCCATTTTGTGTTTTTTTATTAGAAGTAATTTTTATACAAAGGCATACATATATAGATTTGGTTAATTAATACCATGCCCTGCATCTATTTGTCATTATATATATATATATGGGTGGGTGTATCTGTATAAATCGGACAAAAGTTTGTGTATAACTTGAGAGTCTAAAGTATTTCGATGTACTTTAAATATATACAATTGAATCCACAAGAAAGTATAATACAATCATGTACTTAGTTTGGTAACTGGCGGTAATGTACGAGCTGGACTGGTGCGTGTTTGACTATTATAACACATGGAGCTATGCTTTGGAATACGGTAGGAGATTCTGGGAAACCTTATATTTATTAGTTGAATATTGCTTCTATATATACACTTAAAAGTATATATGTGTATTAGGGTTAAATATTCAGAGTAGTTTATTATTCTCTCACAGAGGTAATATATAGCTATACAACCGTACCAAATCAGCCCTAATAAGGTAGTCCTATAATTACAAGGATTATAATCAATTTACAATATTATAATCAATTTACACCCATGACTCACGCAACACTCCCCCGCAAGGTGGCGCGTAGATATCACCGATGTCCAACTTGATAAGTGAGTCATGAAATGCTTGACTCGACAAGGCATGAGTTAGCATATCAGTCAGTTGCTCTGTGGTTTTCACATACGGAATTTGTACAACATTTTCTTCTAACTTCTCATAAACAAAATTACGATCAATCTCCACATGTTTAGTTCTATCATGCTGCACCGGATTCTCTGCAATCTTAATGGCTGATTGATTATCACAATAAAGTTTCATTGCGCCTTGCATATCAAATCCCAACTCCCCCATAAGTTGTTTTATCCATAATAGCTCACACAATCCTTTCACCATCGCTCTATATTTTGCCTCAGCACTTGATAGAGCTACAACTTTCTGCTTCTTACTTCGCCAAGTAATAAGGTTACCTCCCACAAATGTAAAGTAACCAGAAGTAGATCGTCGTCTTACACCCTTAGCACCCCAATCAGCATCTGTATATCCCATAATATCTACATGTCCATGCTTTGAAAACATTAGACCTTTTCCTGGTGCAGACTTCAAGTAGCGAAGAATTCTAATAACAGCATTCATATGAACTTCACTGGGGTTATGCATAAATTGACTAACTACACCCACAACATATGCAATATCGGGTCTTGTATGCGACAAATATATTAATCTACCAACCAACCTTTGATACATTTTCTTATCCGCTGGAACTTGATCAGGAAGCTCCTCCATTCCATGATTTTGTTCTATAGGTGTATCTATTGGTTGGCACCCCAGCATGCCTGTTTCACTTAGCAAATCTAAAACATACTTCTGTTGTGACAAAAATATGCCTTGTTCAGAACGATTAACTTCAATACCCAAAAAATACTTCAAACCGCCAAGATCCTTCATTTCGAACTCGGATGCCAAATAAGCCTTTAGCTTCTTCATTTCTTCAGTATCATTACCAGTCATAATCATGTCATCCACATAAATAATAAGTGCAGTTAACTTACCATTTTTTCGCTTCAGAAATAAAGTGTGATCCGCATTGCTCTGTACATAGCCAAATTTCTTCATAGCAGAACGAAATCGATCAAACCATGCTCTTGGTGATTGTTTCAGTCCATACAAAGCCTTCTTCAATTTGCATACAACATATGTCCTTCCTGAGATGCTATATCCAGGTGGCAAACTCATATAAACTTCCTCGTGTAAATCACCATGTAAAAAAGCATTTTTCACATCATATTGCTGTAAGGGCCAGTCAAGATTCGCAGCAAGTGATAATAATATTCGAACTGTGTTAATCTTTGCCACTGGAGCAAATGTCTCCTGATAATCAATCCCATAGGTTTGTGTAAAACCTTTTGCAACCAGTCGAGCCTTGTATCTGTCAATGGTACCATCTGGTTTATGTTTAACAGTATAAACCCACCTACAACCGACAGGTTTCTTACCTTGTGGAAGTGGCACTAAATCCCATGTCTGATTCTTCTGAAGAGCTCTCATTTCTTCAGCCATTGCATCAGCCCATTTTGAATCTGACAAAGCATCTTGCACTTTGGTAGGAATAAATATGGTAGACATTTGATTCACAAAGGCCTTACTTGCAGAAGTTAATCTATGTGTAGACACATAGTTTGCAATTGGATATTTCACCTTCTTAAAGTTTTCCGGAGAGTATCTATCTGGAGGCTTCCCGCGTGTGTCCCTTGGTGGCAACCTGTATCTGTCATCACGTATAACAGTCACATCTTCATTGTTAGTATTAATCATATTTTCTAAGCTTACCTCAGAAGTATCAGCAGGAGAAGTATCACGAACAGGTACTATATGTGTACGAGAGAGAGGGGGGTCTTCATTTTCTTCACCATTTCCTGGGCTGATGCTATCATGATCAACAACATTGTCATGGTCAACAACATCACTATTATTGGTAAATGGGACAATTGGGACCATATCACCATTGTCGGCACTAGTTGGTGCCTTATTAACATCAACAACATCACAAGATGAAGTACCATGTGAAACAAACTCAACAGCGTCTGGCAACATATGCAGCCAATTCGTCATTTCAACACCGTTAGTACTCTCCCCCTGAAGGGAAGAAGGGGATGCATGTAGAGCAAAATACATTTCAATCTCAACGAACGACACATCCATAGAGACAAAAGAACGCTGAGAAGATGGATGATAACAACGATATCCCTTTTGATGAGGATAATAACCCAAAAAGACGCATTTCAAAGCACATGGTTCGAGTTTAGTACGCTGATGTTTGGGCACGTGAACAAACACCACACATCCGAAGACCCGTGGTGCTAAAGTAAGATGTGAGGGAAGAGTAACATTTGCTGAGAGTTTCTACAAGGGTGTTTTAAAGTGTAAAACACTAGTTGGAACACGATTCAAAATATATACAGCGGAAGTAATAGCATCCTCCCAAAAACTTAGAGTCATATGAGCACCAATGAGACTAGCACGAGTAACTTCCAAAATCTGACGGTTTTTCCTCTCAACCACTCCATTTTGTTGGGGAGTGTAAAGACAAGTGGTTTCATGCACAATACCATGGTCCTGAAAAAAAATGACGCAATAATTGATTGACATACTCACCACCATTATCAGAACGAACAACCTTCAAAGTAGCCGAAAATTGTGTTTGGACCATCTTATGAAATATGCGAAAACAATCATGAACCTCACTCTTATTTTTCATTAAGTACAACCATGTCATACGAGTGAAATCATCCACAAATATCACAAACCACCGATAACCAGAGATTGTAGTAATGGGTGCAGGACCCCAGACATCAGTATGAATCAAAGCAAACGGAACAGATGTTGTATTAGAACTCAAAGGATAAGTAGCTCGATGACTCTTTGCGAGAATTCAAGTGTCACACTTAAAGTCTGAAACATTACAATTTGAAATAACGACGGAAACAAATGTCGTATATAACCAAAAGAAGCATGACCTAAACGACGATGCCACAACCAAATTTGATTCTCCTTGTCTTGTGCAAAGCCTCTGACAAATAAAATCTTTCCGGTACACACATCATCCACATAGTAGAGTCCCCCTCTCTTAGTACCACGTCCGATAATCTTCTGACTGCTGATATCCTGAAGAAGACAGAAAGTAGGATAGATTAATACTAAGCAATGTAATTGTTCTATGACTTGAGAGACAAAGAGTAGATTATTTGATAATGTAGGTACAATTAAAGTGTGCTCCAGAGAGAGAGACGGAGTCAAAGCTACAGTGCCTGCACCAGTAACAGGATATGCCACACCATTTGCATTGGCCACATTTGACCGATGAGGAGTAGTACAATTGCGTAGGAAAGATGAATCATAAGTTATATGATCCGTAGCACCGAAATCAATGACCCAACCAGGATCCTTTGAAGAATCAGTAGTAAGGAAAGCCAAACCAGTATTACCTGACTGCTGCAGAAGGGAAGAATCTACCAGTGAAGTAGAAGAAGTGGTGCCAACCATCACTGCTGCCTTTCCATCCGTTACTTTGTCATTTCTTCGTCCGCGTCTATCTCGTCCCTCACAAGCCCGCCTTGCCTTATGTTCCTCCCACCAATCTGGATAACCATTTTTCTCAAAACAATTCTCCACCACATGTTTAGTACTCCCACAATGTGTACAACTACCATTAGCAAGATTTGTATAAGTACTTTTCAATGAGGCACGATTCTGGGTCAAAGAAGAAGTGCCAGTAGAATTAATCTTCATAGCAACAGTACTTGACAAACTCTGGTCAAGCATAGTATGTCGGCGTTGTTCCTCACGTCGGACAGTAGCAAAGGCAAACTCCGGATTAGGAAAAGGGTCTGTACGAAGAACATCACTACAAATATGATTATAGATATCATCGAGACCAGCCAACAACATATAGACGCGATCTTCATCTATCTCATTCTATCGTGCACGAATAACCTCTGGCTGGGTAAAAGTAATTGGCCTTCTATAATCCAATTCTTGCTAGAGTGCACACAACTCAGCATAATAAGTAATAAGGGGTCTTCCAGCCTGTTTCATCTACATAGCCTTTTGAGATAAATCATAGACCACTGACCTATCTACTCCTTCGTAATAGGTATGTGAAACAGCATCCCAAATATTCTTGGCTGTAGGAAAGCGAATAAATAACTTCATGACATCAGGTTCCATGGCACCAATAAGCCAACCTTTAACAATAGCATTATCCATCACCCACTTCTCATATAATGCATCACCAGAAGTGGGTTTTGTAGAAGTACCGGTCAAGTAGCTGTATTTTCCACGGCCAGCAACAAACATCTCAACAAGCTGAGACCATAGAGGGTAATTAGTGCCATTAAGCTTGACACCAAAAGGTATACCAGCAGGTTCTGCAGCAATGGTTTGCATGGTAACAGGAGGAGGGGACAAGAGCAACACATCATCAGATGCATTGCGTGCTGTCTTCTTGGAAGTAGATTCATTGGTATTACCCAAATTATCACCCATAGTTGCAGAGTCAGAAACAAATATGAGTCAGATCGCAGTATCAAACGGATCGCGTCGATAAGAAACAATCTAGAGAGTGCAGTAGATAGCAACGATACAGATTTATTGGGGCGATGATTGTTAGTCGCCAAACAGGGGTATATGACTGAGAGTTACTACATGACAATCGCTGCAACACTCTGGTACGGTGGCGTAAGGCCGACAGACAAAAGAGAACAGGTAAGGGAAAATCGATCAGGCCGCAATCCAAGGATCGCGGCTCTGATACCAACTTAAAAGTATATATGTGTATTAGGGTTAAATATTCATAGTAGTTTATTATTCTCTCACAGAGGTAATATATAGCTATACAACCGTATCAAATCAGCCCTAATAAGGTAGTCCTATAATTGCAAGGATTACAATCAATTTACAATATTATAATCAATTTACACCCATGACTCACGCAACATATACATCAGTTTTGTTACATCCCGTCCCTAACTTTATTGTATTCTATTCCCCGACGGTATAAATTGACGAAAATGCCCTTGGAGGCTTATTGAGTCCTACGTGGACAATTATTTTCTATAAACTTAATTTCGTACTTTTAACGTACTTTTCAGCTTGTACACTTCGTTATGAACCCGTAGACGCGAACGGGACATTTTTCGGACTTGCAACGGACAAGTTACGAACAAGGGCAATTTGGTAATTTACCAAATTGCGGTATTTTTCTGAAACAGTGGATTGAACTTGTGGGCTGTCTTCCCGTGGTTTCATTTGAAACCAAGGTGCTCTGCACCTCTATTGAATTCAGACTGTGTTGGTGCATGCCTGTTTGCATGCATGTGATTGTGCACCTTTGGTGCCTTTAAAATAAGCAAACCGTGTGAACTTTTCACACACCAAACCAACCAACTCTGTCTACTCTCCGCTCCACTACTCTCTGCCTTCCTCCTTGTGACCACCCACACGCACTGACTGTGCAAACTTGCAGAAACCAAACGCACCCAAAACCTCTCTAGACACCTCGAGCCACTACCACCACCCTTCTCGGCCTTCCCTCGAACAAACCTTGTTCCTGTGCATCACCATCATCATCCTCATCAAATCTGAGCCACAGTGAGCCCAGAAACCCAGCCAAAACCAGTGAACCAAAACTCACAGTTTCTCCGGCGAAGTCTCCTCGGCCAAATACCTCGATCCAGGCCTCGATCACACTCCAAAACATCACAAAACCATCTCTGGAAACCTTGGGAACTCAACCCAAGGCCTGCATGTGAAAGTTTCGTCGAGATCGACGAGTTTCAATTTGTGGCCGATTCTTTCGAGGCCATTTTTGGCCAATTCCAGCCACATTTCGAGGTTCTAGTAGGTAAATTCGAAACCCTCTCGTCCTTAGCTTCAAATTGACACATTTTGGGTGAAAAATGGTTGAGTTTTAAAGAAGTTTGAAAAATTCCAGATTTCGGCGACATTTTCCATATTCCGGTGCCAGCGAGCGGCGGACGGCAGCGGCGCACGGCAACCGGGAGTTGCAGCGGTCACCGGAGGAGTGACGTCATCGAACTGGTCTTGACGTCAGCAACCCGGTCTGTGACGTCAGCAGATCCGGTCCAACCGGTGGAACCGGTGGAATATTCCAAAGGTATATTCCGTTTAAACCTTAACCCCGTCAAGGAATATTCCCTAACGGTGAAGGAATATTCCGTAATGCCGTTAGAGAATATTCCGTCAGTCAAACAGAATATTTCGTTAAAGTTAACGGCACGCCGTTAACTTTAACGATGAGTGAACAGTAGGCGCGTGGCGCGCATGTGAGCACGTGGGCACGCGCGTGTGTGGGCCTGTGACGGCACGTGGCCGCGCGTGACGGTACGTGGCCGCGCGTGACGGCGCGTGCTGTCTTGTGGCGGCGCGTGGCAGCGCGTGAACCACTTTTCCAACGATTTCAAGTCCCGAAACGAGCAAACAAAGGAGATTTCGAGTCTTTTTCCTTATTTAAAATTGGAATAGACTTGTTTAATGATTAGTTTAGTAACTTCCCATATAGGTAAGACCTATCCCGAGGAGCTACGAGCTCAAGCGAGGTACGGAGGCTACGATCCGACTACTTACCAATGAGTGGGCCTTTCTTTACTCCAAATATTATATATATATATATGTGTTTTAAATGTGATTTCCATGACTATGTATAGCATGCCATGTTTTATAAATCGATATATGTTTTATATGACACTTTGTGACTTATTCATCCGCTTTTGGCATGTTTGAGTAAATTATGGCATGTCTATACGTTTTGATAAATTATTACTTATCACGCATAATGCACGGTGTTAGCATTGTCCGGGCCAGGACCAACTTCACGTGTATGTTCACACACATCGACACGCTCACTTTGGATCCATCGTAGGTGCCAGCCTGTTCTAGGTCATCTTGGCTACTAGACTTGTTGTGACGCGCTTAGCGCCAGCTTCACGTGCATGTAGTGCTAGAGCGTAATTTATTAAACACCCAGCCTGTCATGTAGCTACTTTTTGCATGACTTGTGTGCATTGATTATGCGATAAGTAATGTGATGTTTTATACTGTTGTTGATAGCTTTTTACCTGTATCCTTGTGGGCGTAGGCCCATTTACTTTGTTATTACCAGTATTATTAGTAAACTTAGATTTTCAGTATGCTACGGGTTTTACAGCGAGGGGTTATTCTAAAATTTTGAAAAGGTTTTATAAAACTGTACTTGGCCCACTCACCTTTGTTTTTCGCCCCTCCAGGACATAGATCTTAGTTAGCTGACGAGACCGCGTGGCTGCTGCTGATAGTACAATTTTTACCCTCAGTGGAAGTATGTTTATTTACTTTCAGTTGTGTTCTATATCCATCCTACGGGATGGGAATAATCTTTTAATTACTGCACCTAGCTCTGATATTGTGTATTCATGGGTCTTAACCCGCACTATACACTTCCGCTCTATATTTCCTTTAATTTTAGCATAACTCTTATTTAAATTCCTTCATTATTTCTTTATCAATTTCTTATGACTTCGTCACTCCTCTGGAGTGATGGTCAGCACGCCTCGATATCCGGTGTCCACCTGGATATTCGGGTCGGGGTGTGTCAAGTTTGATATTATATTTTTTTCAATAATTTGAATATAAATATTATTTTGAAATATGATTACTTAGATTCCAAATACGAATTGGATGTCAATTTTTGATTGCTATGTGGAAAAGGAAATAGAAATTTGATACATATGTTGTGAGAATGTGTTGGATTATTGAGAAGGAAAGTATGAGAATTATGGTAGTGGTTAGGATTTTTTGTGTAGTTGAGCCCGACTCTTGGTAGGTACCAGGTCTCAGGTCATCTCAAAGTGCACATAATTTTTATTGGGTAATTTGGAACTGGCAACAAAGAGTTAGGCAAGACGACTAACAAAAGAGGGATTTTGGGAAGGGGGTTAGTTCGTATAGTTGAGCATTCCAAATCACCACATAATGGTAAAATGCATGGTATGGGACATGTAGGTCTAGTTGTTTAATTATACAAATTAACGGGAATGGAGAAGGTGTTTTGCATTGCATTCATGCATATCTTTTCATATGTTTATTACTTCTTTGATAATTGGATTTTGCCAATTATATGTCTATGAAGGTAAAGGTCCCTACTGAGCTTTTTAAGCTCACCCTAACTAAATTTTGCAAGTTTACGACTTAGGCAATCCAAAAGGGCAGGCGGAATAAGGTTGAATTAAATAGGAGGCTTGGAGTTTTATTATTTATTGTAAGCTTGTAAAAATGATTTGTTATTATTATTATTATTATTATTATTATTTATTTAGAGAAATCTTATTGGAATTATATTTTATCCTATTTAGTTTTTATTTATTTATTAAATTTTAAGTCGCACTTTGGACTCGGGCTTTTCACTGATTCCGGGTCCAAGGCGTGATAGCATATCAGCACTCATTAAAAATTGTCCTCTTCAATTATTATTTGACGGTTTAGTGTCCTTGGCTTTAATGGATTTCAGAATAGGGGTATTCACCAATTTGCCCCCCGAACTTATAAGGCGTTGTCAATTTTCCTTCTAAACTTTTATTTTAACCAATTAACCCCCCTAGACTTGTATTATTAGCCAAATTTCCCTTACCATTAGATTTTCAAATTTTTTTTTAAGTAAAAAAATCATGACTGGGGATGAAGTGGATTGTTTGTAAAGTTGGAGAATAAGTGAATTTAATTTTTATATTTATAATTTATACATGAATTTTTAGAAATTATTTCATGTTTTTCTAGTTAGTGCTAATATTTTGCTAAAACTTTACTATATTAGACGTGTTTCTTTCATCCAATGACATTGCTCAAGCATATAGCAATGGCTAATAATACAACGGTGGAGGAATTTGATTAATAATACAAAAATCTAACAGTAGGAGGAATTTGACTAACAGTACAAGTACATGGGGTAATTGACTAAAATAAAAGTTTAAGGAAGATTTTGGCTAATAATACAAGTACATAGGGTAATTGGCTAAAATAAAAATTTAAAAGATAATTTAACTAATAATACAAGTACATGAGAATAATTGGCTAAAATAAAAATTTATGGGAGAAATTGACAGCGGTTCACAAGTTTGGAGTAGGCTACAGTGCTCACAAGTTTAATTGCAAAATCTACATATACCTGTTCAGAATATGCCAAAGGCCATCCTTTTCGAGTCCTAGATTTTACAATTCACACACACTATGTCTATAATTAGGAAATAGCCCTCCGCGCTCGTAAACTGACTCCTCTGCCTCGCTTTCTCCGCTCTCCGCCGAATTGAAAACAGCTTCGTCAGCTTTCCGATACCTGATTGATTGCTCTAGAAATCTCCATTTCATTTTTCGGCTTCTTCCATCTTGTCATCGCCCGCAGCTTCGTCAGCTTTCCGATACCTGATTGCTCCACCTCCAGTCACTCCCAATTTCACGTCAGATTTTTCTCCACCTCTTCAATTTCCGCATCAAAAATTCGAATACCCATCAAATCAATCTGGTATGTATAGAAAAGGGGATTTGTAGAGTTTCATTCTGAAGGGTGAAGGCTACTGCTTTTATGTATAGAAAAGGGGCAAAACTCTTCAGTTTTAATTCGGGTTTGGCAGTGCCTCATTGGTTAAGAGATTGAATAAGATAGTTTGATTGAAATTGTGTATGCCTCGCACGTGTGACCTCAACTTTCGTAAATTATCAATTTGTTCAATTCAGTTTTCCAGTCGGTGGGCTGGTTCCGAATTTGGGGATTTATTAGCATCCTTGTTATGGAGATATGAAGAGATTTTTCAGTGTGACAGGAAAACGGGCCGGTGTACCACGTGTCATAATACGTCGAGGGTATTGTTAAAACATAAAATTGGGTTTCAGTCTTCTTCAGATCATGTCATGTATTTCACTAAGTGGGTGGCTAAAAGTTAGTGTCATCCTCATAGCATTGATTATGTCACCGAGATTTTCTGTTTTTGTATTTTCGAGTAGTTCAAAACATTTAGTTGGAAATGCAAGCATGTGATGGGAATAGAAACTATGGAAAATAATGTAAATACACGTTTCATTTTCTTTTCTGAATGGCTCAAAAGAATTCATTCAGTCCACCGTGATGCTTCTCCGGCATTGTATCGGAACCTGATTGACAATATTTTGTTCTCTGATGAAGTGTTTTAATTAAATGCCATTGTTTGATACCTGACTCCTAAGGGTCTTCCTGAAGTTTAGTAAAGTCTTGTTGTGTTCTGAAGCCTTATAGAGTTTATTGTTATTTTCTTAAATTGTATATCATTTTATAAATGAATAGGGAGTTGATAGAACAAAAATACTGACCGGCCACTGTATTGACCCACATGATAGCAATAACCATAAGACTGCTCACGTCATTATCAGTTGAATTAAACTGCGTCTGACATTGTTTCATGATGATTTATTTCGATCTTCTAGTTGTTTCATTTATTTCAATCTTTTTTATTCTTATTATTATGCGTGACTGTTTCCATAGAAATAACGAAGTTTGAACAGAACGGAGTCGGATGATGTATTTCAATCTTCTTTAATCTTACTTTTGTTTTTTATTCTTCTCATTTCGTGCATGTATATTGTTTTTGAAATTAGAGGCTTAGAGCATTGTTTTCTGATATGTTCTATGTTGAACTATTGTTCCTAAGTTATATTGGGGGTAATGGTTACAGTTCTACTTGGTGTGTCGTATGTAATAAAGTCCAGGTCGTTTGTGGTTTTAACTCATTTGAAGTGATTGTACGGTAGACAAGTATTGTTGTCCCCAACGCTGGCGTAGCTATAAGTTCATGGTTGTTAGTTTGCAGAATCATTTTTTAGTTAACTCAACATTAGATGAAGCTAGCTGCTGCTTTTCGGCAGAGTTTTGTTTGTTGATTAATTCCAATTATGCCCATTATTTCCGCAGTTGGTGGGCGAACTGCCCCCTACCTTTACCCCAATGTAACTATGGAAGGATTAGTGTCTGGTCTATTGGGGCAGTTTGAGGCAGCCTCTCTCTATTGATTCTGCCATTAAAAGTTATTTCTTTAGTTAATCAAATATTTGTTGAGTTTCTAATCTTTTTGTGTATTTTTAATTATCAAGATGTATGTTTTGTTGTTCAAGTATCACCTTTTTCACCATTAATTTAATTTTGATTTGTGTTCTGGTTGAATTTGGTGAAAAATTTACATTCAAAATTTGTGTTATGGATGTTTAAAAATGGTCAAATGATGTAATTGTCTGGTTGAGAAAACCAAATCATATATTTGCATTTAGTTTTATGTCATAATTACTTGTAAACTTTGTTTTGGTGATGGCTTTACTCTGAATTTTACTTTTTGTGCTTCATTTTCTTTTTGTTAACTAGATGTTGAAATGATATCACTTCCAGTGAAGCATAAAGTTGATGAATTTAATTTGTTTCGTAGGTCCTATAATTCATTATGCATGTTCTATGATCTTGAAGAAGAAGTTGATGGTTCCTTTTTGTGTCATATGAGCTCTTGTGATAGGGGGGTTCTAATTTTTAGTGCCGGGTTTGAATGGTGGAT
Source organism: Gillenia trifoliata (assembly GCA_018257905.1). Taxonomy (NCBI): domain Eukaryota; kingdom Viridiplantae; phylum Streptophyta; class Magnoliopsida; order Rosales; family Rosaceae; genus Gillenia; species Gillenia trifoliata. The sequence continues at coordinate 10,304 of JAEHOF010000251.1, read as the reverse complement.
GCATACTTAGGCATTGATATGCTAATTAACCAAAAAATGGAGCATGATGAAGAGCATGGAGTCATGAGCTTGCTTCTTCTCATAGTGCTCTGGACATTGATTGCCATGCTGTTTTTCACGGGGATGGTTTGGTTCTTAATCGCTTTTACGAATTTTCAATGCATACAAGTAACTAATGTTCTGTTAGCCGCAGTATCACCCATCTTCAGTCGGGTTGTTGGAGTGATGATCTGAAATTGAAGGCAGATAGTGCCCTGATTTGGCGTTTGACTATGGAGAATAATGAAATAGCTGGTTCACATAAGTTTTGTTGCGTAATGCTAATCAGTAACGCATCCAAGCTCTGGAGTCGTGGTGTAGAGCAGGGCATTGGCTGATTAGGTTTTTGAATAGTTTAATTTGTTTTATCTTGTATATATGCGTTTACTTGGTTGTTAGTTGATATTAGATAATAAACTCTATGCATTCTTTAATCAAAGTTGCTTTGTTCTTTCCTGCCCACTGTTATAATTTGGTGCTAAATATATACTTTTTTTCTGGGGGAGACTAAATCCCTTACTGTTCTACTTCCCCATCATATCTTCTTTTTCTTTGTTGGTGTATTATGAAAATTCCTTCACCTTATGGCTTATGACAACCGTGCAAGTTCCCTCCCAATGCATGTTCAAATGCACCCCAGAAGCGAAGTTCCACCCTGTTCAATTTTGTGAAGTTATCTTCTCCTCTCGGATCTCTAGAAGAATATTTCCAAGTCCTTTGGCGGCAGCGTCCTCAAACTTCCGGGCATCAATGGAGGTATACAAGAGTTAAGCTGATTGGGCCAGATGGCGTGGAGAAGAGTTTGAGACGGAGGATAATTGTTACATCTTGGAGTGCAGCTGAATGCTGGAGTTGAGCTGCCATATTCTTGCAGGGCTGGGGCATGCTCTACCTGTGCGGGAAGCTGGCGTCAGGTTCAGTGGATCAGTCAGCTGGTTCATTCATGACGACAATCAAATGAAGGAGGGTTATGTGCTGACTTGTGTCTCATGCCCGACTTCAGACCTTGTGATTCACACTCACAAGGAAAGTGAGCTGTATTAGGTGGTTTCAGGTGCGGCATTGAGTAGAACATAAGTTGACTGGTTATGCATCACCATGTTATGGTCAGACTCTCCATAGACCTTCCCTTTGGTTGATGCATCAAATGTTACGGTTGATTTCTGTCTGTGGCTTTTAGGTTTTGACACATTTGGAGAGACATCAACAATGGCGGTATGGCATCGATTCAAATTTCAAGACATGAACAAAAGCTTTCACAGAAAAAATTCACCTATTGAATTGGAGTCCAAGTTAAATGGCTTTCTGACATAATTCATTGACATTATTCGCATACAAACCCAAACATAGATTAATGAAATTGTTTTGAAATTTTGTTGGTAATTGCTTTCAGTTTTTAGAAAAATGAAAACTGAAAATTAAAAAGCGAAGCCTCGAGGTCAAATTTTGAAAACTCAATAGTAGTTTTCATTTTCATTTTTGAAAACTGAAGGTGAAAGTAGTTAACTGACAAAATTTCAGTTTTTTTCAAAAGTAGCTTAAGAAAAGCACAGCTTGAGAAAATAGATTATCAAACGGCTCCTTATTTTGTTGCCATTCATTAGTTTCAAAAAATAAGAATAGTTCAGAAGAGAATACCAAACATGAAAGTTTGAATTGAGTCTTTTACGTAGACTTGTAAACCGATGAAATCAGTCTAATCCATATGAGATCTGTTATTAATCTTATTACCAAATTTGGATCGGATTCAAATTATCAATTTAAAGCATCTCCTACTACCCTTGCTAAATGAAACAAAATTTAGATAGGATTTTTAAATTAAAGGCATATTTAGCTTTTAAAAAATAAAGTGTGTAGAAGCAGAAAAAAGGTGTGCGAGAAATTGTTTCCCCTCTAGGTAGGAGAAAGGAACTCACAGCACCCAACATTAATGTCCATGGTTACTCGTAATATTACTTTTGTATAAATAATTTATTCTTATTATAGGTATTATATAACATATATGTAAATACTACTTATACTTCAATCAATGAGAATAGCTCATTTTTACTCAATAAGAATTATATGCTATATTGTATATGTTTTAAATTCCATTCCATTATAATGGAACTTTGGGAAATCAATTTACTAACGCTGTAGGTGTTTAGATGACAGACTTGAAGCAAAAGCCCACTGGGCTTGGAACTAAAAATTTCAAATTTGGTGGGGGTTAGCTACTCTCGACAGGACCAACGATTATCGAGTTCCACATCGATATACGGGTTTTAGGTTTACGCAATGATGCGATATCATATAATAATACGACTAATAAATAACTGGGTCATTTATGATACAATATTTTAAATTTAGAATTATCTAAGCCGTTTATTAGTCGTGTTACTACATAATACGTATCATTGCAAAAATTCGTATATTTATAAGTGAATTCGGCTCTTGCATATCGCAATGCAATCAACCATGTCTTTGGACGCATGTTTGGAACTACAAGGGTCAACTGTAGAGTGGAATGAAAATCAATTAAATGATATGATCACAGCTTGAGAAAAGATTTTAAAAAGATTGTAATTTTCTCTGGACGATTAATGACATTATTATGTAGTCGATCAACAAACTGTACTATATAAGTTCTTTTTGGTTTTAGAACAAAATCTCATACATTAACGCATCGGCAATTCCTCAATTGTGTCATGGCTGAAGCATCCTATCAATAACGGCAAGCCTGAGGTTGACAAAAAAAAATTCAGAGATAAATTGTAGAGATAAAATAAATTAGTATTGAACGATATTTAAACTTTAACTTCTTATTTACAAATAAATATTAATTAACCACTACCTATAATAATGGAGGTTTCTTGTAGCTAAAAACAAAACAAACTGAGCCTTATTTTGGGTGAGAAGGCGTGTGAATGTGTAGCAGGAATAACTCCATGTATGAAGCCGAAAAGGAGTTTGGTCGCTTAATAATAACTTTGCAGCTTTGCATTCATGCTTAATTTGTTTAATTCATTTAGATAATATATATAAATGAACATGTTGTATATTTGGTCCCCGGATAATACTTAGGAATATTTGGGTACTCATTAGTAAATATTCTATATACTCACTTTTGATTTGGTTCAATTAGAAGATGACATGTATTTCTTATTTTTAAAAGTCCCAGAAAAATTAAATAGTATATGTTTATTTTTAAAACAATAAAACATATGTTAAATATGATTAGGCCAAATCAGTACAAAAGTGAGTATATAAGATACTCATGCTGCAATGATTAGGCAAATCATTAAAGTAAATATATAGGATGCTCACTAGTGAGTACCTAAGTATTTTCAGTCCCCACTCCCCTCCTACTATGGATTATCCACTTCTCAAGGCACCTCTCAAACTCATATGTAATTTGGTTTTTTGGATAATACTTAGATACTACTGAGTGAGTACTCTATACTCACTTTCTGATTTAGCCCAATCAAAAGATGACATGTGTTTCTTATTGTTAAAAAGCTCATGAAAAAATTAAATAGCATATGTTTTATTTTTTAAAATAATAAAACATGTGTTAAAATATCATTGGGCCAAATTATTAAAGTGAGTATACAAGGTACTCACTAGTGAGTACCTAAGTATTAATCCATTTAGTTTTGCCTCCAAAATACAATATTTGTGTTCATTCCATAAGTGCACCTTTTTGTTCTTTTTCTACTTTTTTTTTTATAATTAGTAAAAATTAATCATTTCTTAACCAAATGTCAAAAAGTGATCATTCCTGTTAATTGCTGTTTTTTTTGTCAATTTTTTATTTTTCTACTTAATATATAGTCCTAGACTTGCTAGTTGTTGGAACTCTTCAAAAGTTGGAGAAACTTTCCAGCTTTAATTCAAGTGGTGGTTTCGATACGGTTACCATCAAACACCCCTTACCAATTATTTTACCAAATTGTTACTAAGGCAACATGATTATCATTATCGAGCCAAATCTATTTTTGTTTTAAAAGTCTAATTTGGGCCAAAATCTATTTTGTTTTAAAAGTCCTAATTCATTAATGAATTTTAGCTCAAATATAAGAGGATGTTTGGCTACTTAGATTGAGAAAGTTCCTCTTCAAAGATACGTTGTAGTCGATTCTGAACTTCGTATTTATGATCAAAACCGTTTCATAATGCAAATCATTATGTAAATATTGTAACATCCCGTAAAAGTTTGTTATAAAACAATTTCTGTGGAATATTCTCTACACGTGCGTGTTTATTTGTACACATGAGCGTGTAAGTTTACCTGTTTGGTGGGTACTGTACCACAGGTAATTTTCCTTATTCTTTCTTTCCTTCCTTCTTCCCGTGTACTTTCCTTTCCCCATATTTTTTTTGACTTTTCTCCACTTTTTATTCTCTCCGTGGAGTGCTGTGCACACCGGCGAAACCCGTCAGATCGAAGCGAAACGAAAATCACCACCTCCTTCGTCTCATTTTGCCGTGGACTCAACAGTGCAAACCGTTCGTCCAAACTCTCACCTGTTTGACCGGGAAACGCAACCGGAAGAACCGGACCTTCTCAGCATTTTCCGGCCAATCTAGACCGAGTGAGGTTTCTAAGGTAGACTCAATGGTGGCCTATGGCCAATAATAAATATTGACCTTTGGCTTTTGGCCTTTGGCCAGAAATTGCATTTTCTCTCAATGGTGTGGCCTAAAATTTTAAGGGGCGAAAAGTTGTTAAACTATTGTTTTAGCCCTAATATTTTTTCGTTAAATTTAAAAATGTTATTTAGATTAACTTAAAGCAATTTTCTGAACATTTTGACCTAAAATATTTAAATTCCGATAAAGTACGAAAAAAATGCAATTTGGCAACTCCACAAGCGACACATACAATTGCATGATACCATTTATTATTAATGTAAATTTAAATCAAACATAGGTGGAGGGCTTGGGTTGATCATCAATGTTGATCCTCTTAAAACGATCTAGTACATACCATCAAAGGTTCGTGGCTTGTCGAACAGCGGTGGAGGAGATGTGCTAATGAACACTTCATGAACCGAGACCAAATTCTTGAATATTTTTGGTTCGTCGGTAGCACCATCTTCCGCTAATATTGATCCATGCCTTGCACAAAGCTATATCTTCATCTTTAGACCAATTTATAATTTGTACTAATTTTTGGCATCTTGAAATTTTTGTAGAAGTGGGTAGAAGGAGAATGAAGAGGCCTTGGAAGTGGGTAGAAGAAGATTGCTAATCTAGAAGTGGGTTCCAAAATGATTTAGGGAGTGGGTAGAAGAAAAAATGAAATTTGGATGAGGAAAGGAAGGAAATTGATTTTGTGTGGATGTATAGCAAATAAATGGGTATTTATAGGGTTTTTTGGGTGAAATTTCTGGTCAAATATTTTTATTAATTATTTTAGCCGTTAGATTTTAATTTGGGCCGTTGGATGATTTTTTACCGTTAGATTTGATCTCTCATTTGATCAGAGCCGTTGGATTAAAAGTAAAAGTAAAAAAAAAAAAAAAAAAAGGTTTTGAAATCTGACCGTTGGATGATCCAACGGCCGAGTGATCTCCAGCCGTTGATCTTCCAACGGATATATTGGGTGGGCGACAGCTCATGACGTCAGCCACGTGATGAGGTTTCTGCCAGGCGCGTGTGGCGCGTTGGCGAGTGATGTTCCTCTGCGTGCGTTGCACACGCGGTTTGCCCAGTCGCAGGGCGGGTCCCACTCCTTTTGGCCGGGCCAATTCTTTGGCCAATTTGTGTCTTTTTTTCTGTTGGGTTACCTTGGGCCTATTTCTTGCCCACCATTGGAGAACCAAGTCCAAAGGCCTATGGCCTAAAATTGTTGGCCTTTGGCCACCATTGGAGATGGCCTAACTACCACCATTGTGTTCCTCTCATTGAGTAGATGAATTTTCATAGGTCGTTTGCCTAATTTGGTTGAGTTTTGACGTAGATCGACTTTGCTACAGTGAACCGCAACCTTCGGGGCAAATACAGGCATTTTCCCTAGCTTGTACGACCAATCCAAAGGTACACCGTGATTCTACTCTTCTCCAGCTTCATTTTGATATATGGCACGTAATTTTTGGACTTGAAATGAAGAAGATACGGAGTTTTAAAAATTACCCAGAAACCGGCCAAAATTCCGGCGGCCGGCGGCGGCGCCGGCGACCGGAAAAAGACCAGAGGACCGGCGCTGACGTCAGCGATGACGTCAGCAAACCGGTTCAGACCGACCTTGATGACGTCAGCAGCTTAAACCGGCTTGAGTCGAGCCGCGTTGACGGCTTGAGCCGAGCCGTGTTGACCGGCTTGAGCCGAGCCGAGTTGACAGGCTGACCGGCTCAGTTGACCAGCTCACGCGTGAGCCGCGCGTGGAGCTGCGCGTGGAGCTGCGCGTGGAGCTGCGCGTGGAGCTGCGCGTGGAGCTGCGCGTGGAGCTGCGCGTGGAGCTGCGCGTGGAGCCATAGGCTCCGATCTTCAAGCCGCGCGTGAGGGCGCGTGGAAGGTCCAATTTGCATTATGTTTTCACGGGCCGACTCGTGACGACGTGTACTACCTCGGGGTAGTATGCATGTTATTTTTCGAGGTGTTTTGAACCTCCTGGTTGAGCAAACAAGGGATAGGTGTAATTAATTAGTTATTTAGTAACCTTTATGAGTTTAATCATTATTACAGTGATATCTCATATAGGTGAGACCTATCCAGAGGACTACCGGGGCTACCCAGGACCGGGGGGCTACGACCCGGCTACCTACAGGTGAGTGAGTGGGTCTTTGTTTTGATAAATGTATATATATACGTATGGTTTTAAATGCTTTCTTCAAACTGTTAGCATAATTCATATCATATACGTTTGTTGGAGGTAGAACATTCGTATTATATTGCCATACATGTTTTATACTGTTGCTCATCAGTAGATGTATACACCCCAGGTATTAGTACTCAGTCTTGTGGCTAGGACTAGCCTTGACGTTTGGAGTAGTCACTATCAGTACCGTTACGCAGCTTTGGATCCATTGTAGGTACTAGCCTGTCTTAGGTTGCACTAGGCAACTCGGACTTGTGTGACTGCACTTTGTGCACTAGCGCTTAGCGTTAGACTCGCGTCATTGTAGTACTCAGCGTATTACTTTTATACCTAGCCTGTTCATTGTGGTTTAGCCACGTGGACTTGTGTGTTTACATATGGGTGAGCATGTCAGTACATTATTATCGGGGAGTACCCGAATGTTTTCATGATAGTATTTTGAGGTTCATGCCTACGGGTATGACGTATTTTCTCAGTTATACTTGTTTTCCAGTGAGGGGTTAGTAAACTCTTGAAAACAACGGTTTTATCAAACTTTGCTTTTTGACCCACTCATCGTTTTATGTTTTGCGCCCCTCCAGGACCTAGTGACGGTTCACTTAGCGGTGATTCGAGGGCTCTCTTCGGCGGTGGTCGACGGTTCTGACATATCTTCGAACTATGTAGGATTCACTCCTACTTGTAGTTAACTTTTAATTATCCATCCTCACGGGGATGTGAATGTTTTTATATTCCTGCACTATTTACTTAGCTCTGACTGTTATGCATCCTGTATTATGGGTTTTTAACCCTCACCACACTTCTACTTCCGCACTCAACTCTTAATTTTCCTACTTTTCACCATTTCTTGCATAATTGGCTTTCATCACCTAACACGTGTCGGCCAGCACTTCCCGACACCTGGCGTGTCCGAGATCGGGATGTGTCAAATATCATCTCTGCAAAAAATCAATTAAAAATAAGGTCATTTAGTTAATCAACTGTAGCAAATAGTTAGACGGTTCATAATTCTTTTACCGGATATGTCCATCATTTTTTATACAATTCGATAACTAAATGATCTCACATTTTATTGATTTTTTACAGAGATGATCTTTACAAAATGCTCTATAATATGAATGGTTCCGATCATAAACATGAAATTTCGTAAATCGACCACGTAGTGAATTGAGGAGGAATTCCTCCTCATTCATTAAGGAACCAAGTTAATTTTCAAATATAAGAGAAAGACTTGGCTCCCCAAGAATTGAGGAGGAATTTTTCCTTAAAATACCTCGTTGTCTATCACAGAACTTCGTGTGTAACATCCCGTAAAAAGTTTGTTATAAAATAATTTTCGGGGGATATTTTGGACACGTGCGTGATTATTTTATACACAGGACCATGTAATTTTATTGTTTTGGTGGGTGGACAATACCCCCAAAACCCAAAATATCTCTTTTCCTTCTCTTCTTCCCCGTCACTTTCTTATTTTTTTTCATTTCTCTTTTCTTTCTCTCTCTCTCTCTCTCTCTCTCTCTCTCTCTTTCATTCTCACCGTCTGTGCAGTGCACGTCGACGAAAACCCATCGAATCGAGGTGAACTAAAATCACCACCATCTTCGTCTCGACGCAAACCTTTTGTCCAAACTTCCAACCGTTTGACGGGAAAAGCACACGGAAGAACCGGAACTTCCCGGAGATTTTCTCGCGTTTCTAGACTGAGGTGAGGTTTCTAACTACCACCATTGGATTCCTCTAATTGATTAAATGAATTTTCATATGTCGTTTGCTTGATTTGGTTGAGTTTTGACGTAGATCGACAAAGCTACAATAGCCGTGGCCTTTCGAGGCAATTATAGGTCATTTCCCAAGCTTGTACGGCCAAACCAAAGGTACACCGTCATTCTACTCCTCTCTAGCTTCATTTTGACGTAAAGAACGTGAAATTTGGCCAAGAAATGAAAAAGTTATGGAGATTTGAAAATTCTCTAGAAAACCGGCCAAATTTCCGCCGCCATCAACTGGAGCCAGTTGCAGCGGCGACCGCCCTGAACCCGATCCATACAGGGCGGTGACGTCAGTGATGACGTCAGCAACCGGTCCAAACCGAAAATATTCCTTTAATGCCGTTAGGAATATTCCTTTAGATTTAACGGAGGTGCTGGAATAATCGGTAATATTATAAATTACTATGTCAAGATCATCTATATAAAATATCAATTAAAACTAAGATCGTTTAGTCATCGAACTGTATAAAAACAGATGGAATGATTCAGTAAAAGCATTACAAACCATCTATCTATTTGCTACAATTGGTTGACTAAACGATCTTCGTTTTAGTTAATTTTTTGCAGAGATGTGCTTTACATAATGATTTATAATAGGAATGGTTCCGATTGTAAGCACAAAGTTCTGTGAATAAGTCAAGAATTATTTTGAGGAGGAACTCCTCCTTAACCTTAAGGAGCCAAGCTCTTATTCAATTATAATTGTGGGATTTGACTGTATATCAAAAAGATAAATTTTGTTCACACCCAATATCGTCTCTAAAGTGGCCACCCATTTTCAATTTGCAACTTTCTTTGCACACCCAACTTTAATTGTGAATACCAAAAATACCTAAAAGATCTCAAGAGCCTGGGATGAGGACGACTCGGTAGCCATTTCTGTATTGACATCAAAGAGCTCAAGAACTTTCTTTTTTAAATCTTCTTTAGACGTCGAATCAGTAGATTTTACCAAGGACAAGATCAAGTCTTCTTTAGCAGTTGAGGCTTGTGAAGAAGAAGGAACTGAGGTATGAACAGAATTACAGCTTAAAAGAATGCTTTTACAATAAAGAGATTTTGGATCCAGATGGGATATTATAAATTTATCCCACCACCTTACATTAATATTCCTTACAAGAGGCAAATAAATCAGGGAACCTTTTTCGCTGTCATCAAAACCATAAGACCATTTCAGAATCCAGGGGAGTTCATACAGAATAATGAACCACATGAGCACAAATCCTTGATCAGGAAAATCTTTATTCTTTTTAGCTCTTTTGGAAGATATTCCTCAATGGGGCCCCACACCAGAAACCAGTTTTTAAACCAGTTAGGAAGTTATTTCAGAACTGTCAGCTTGAATTGCAAAAACCAAGTGTGAGTATTTTTTATATTCTGAAAACAGAGAACATTTTTCCATGCTTCAATGTAATCCCAAAAAGAGGTATAACCCCGAGGCCTATATTTTATTTTTATTTTTATAAACGATAGAATAATTTACACTAAATATATTTAAGTACAGAGAGAGAAATTCAAACACGGAACCTCGACTGTAAAGACAAATACTTTTAACCAACTAAGTTACAAGCCAGTTGCATTTGCATATAGTTTTATCTAAAACTAAGAAAACAACCAAAGTTCTCTAAGTTCTCAAAAAACAAAAGTTGAAGAAGTGGTGACAAACCACCACCAGTCGTTGGCGACCTCGTCGG
>JAEHOF010000145.1:0-46641 GCA_018257905.1 Gillenia trifoliata | reverse complement strand
CACATCATTCACAGAATCAATCAATAAACAAATTCAAAAACTCTATACTTGCTGGCTAAATCCCAAATCCCTAACTGAAAACCTAAATACCGCAAACAATAAATTGATTATTGAGGAGGTCGAGAGAGGAGAAGAACTTACCAGAAGCAGAACCCAGAGAGGAGAAGAGAAGTGGATTTGATTGAGTAAGTTTGATGGTGTTTCAAACTTTCACAGAATTCAGTTTGAGAATTGAGGAGGTCGAGAGCTCAGCTGGGACTGGGAGGAGAGGAGAGGAGAGGAGAGGAGAAGTTCAATTCGATTCGAATGAGGATGGGAATGGATGGGATCGAATGCTGGGTTCGATCGGTATTTTCGAGAGCTGGGAGGAGAGGAGAGGAGAGGAATATGTATGTTTTGTCCAGACTCACTTGAATTCGAATGGCAATGGGGATGGATGGAATGGAAAGGATGGGTTCGATCGGTATTTTTCGACAATTGAGAATCGAATTGCTTCAATTCGGTTCGGTTCGGTATTACCGAAAATATGGTAAGACCATCCCGATCCCCGTACCGAAATTTCGGTATTTTTTCGGTATCGGTTACCGAACCGTTAAGGACTTTTCGGTTTCGGGAATTTCGGTATTCCGTTCGGTATTTTTCGGTTCGGTTTCGGTATTTCGGTACAAAATCCCCAGCCCTAGTGAGAATCATTTAAAGAATCAAACTAAAAAAAATCGCACTTATGAACTTTTATACATGCAGGGCCTTACAATAAATATTGGTGCCAAAACTTAGACAGAGCTTGGGCACTTGATTTAACACGTATTTAACCAGAATGTTTTTTTCGGTTCCAGTGCCACAAGCTGGCTTGAGAGAAAGAGAGAATAAGCTGGCATGATATCTTTCTGTGATGCATAATGCATTGAAAGATACAGGCTTCTTTTTTCTTTTCTTTTTTGTGTTCTCCTCTCATTTGGTGAAGTTTGATATTCCAAGTATCGTGCCGTGCCATGCCTTACTTAAGTGGGGCCATGCCTGTGCCGTACTCTTGCAGGCTTGCCCGTTTGACACGTCTAAACTTATCCATGAAGAGCAGTGCTGAGAAGTAAGCTGGTACAAGCTTAAACTTCCAACCTCTAGTAGTCAATCCTGCAGATGAAGTTGAAGGGAGCAACCCGATAGAAGCTAAGGAGCAACCCGATGGAAGCTAAGAAGCAACTCGATGGAAGCTAAGAAGCAACCCGATGGAAGCTAAGAGGCAACCCAATGGAGTCAGATGCATTCCGATGACTTCCAAATGAAGCAAGAAACTAAAGACTTGAAGTTTGCTGTTTTTAGTATAGCGTGCAACGACTAGTTTGTTTAGTCGTTTGTTTCTTGTATATTTCAGACAACTACAGCTGTTGGTTTTGTCTTGTATACAGCTGTTAGTTTGTTCTGTCACTTTCATGGTCTGCATGGACAGAACTGTGTCTGTGTACTCTATGCAGAACCATCAATGCTTGCAGAAGCAATGAGATTTATATTCATTGTAATTCTTATTGTTCAATATCAAGAAATACAGACTCTTGCTTTCTCTCAAGCTCTCTCTCTGAAATACATTTTAGCTTTCTGAAAATACATTTGAAAGCTTAAAGCTTTATCAACCAAACAATATATGCCTGGTACCATTTCTACAAACAGGTGCTTTAGTCTAGAAGGCAGTGGAATTTGACATGGAAATGTGAGGGGTAGCTCAACAAAAAGACTTACCTACACCTTCCGCGATGCCACAATGGTATCCCGAGACAATAATACAATGTCATGTGTTTTAAATTTTTTATATGGCACCGCATGATTAATTGGATTGGGGAATATATTGTTGGGGAATATATTTAAATTTTTAAATGTGTTTTAAACACATGACATTGTATTATTGTTCTGGGATGCCATTGTGGCATCGCGGAAGGTGTAGGTAAGTCCTTTGGTTGAGCTACCCCTCACATTTCCATGTCAAATTCCACTGCCTTCTAGACTAAAGCACCTGCTTGTAGAAATGGTACCAGGCATATATTGTTTGGTTGATAAAGCTTTAAGCTTTCAAATGTATTTTTAGAAAGCTAAAATGTATTTCAGAGAGAGAGCTTGAGAGGAAGCAAGAGTCTGTATTTCTTGATATTGAACAATAAGAATTACAATGAATAAAATCTCATTGCTTCTTGCAAGCATTGATGGTTCCCGCACAGTACGTGCATACGCTCTGCCTACGCATCATGAAAGTGACAGTAATGTACTAACAACAGATACAGACAAAACCAACAAATAGCCGTTTGAAACATACAAGAAACAAACGACTAAACAAACCAGTCGCTGCACGCTATACTTGTTACAACCCGCCCCAAAATTTATGTGAAATGACCAAATACCCCCTTGTGGTCAATGTTGACTTTGTTGACTTTTCGTGACGACTTCTAAAAATTTATTTACATATTCTAAGTACTGCCGATACGTAACGTCAGTATTTAAAGTGGAACTCAATTCCTGAGTTAAACGAACGCTTTACTTAAGCTTAAAGTGTAGGGGCATTTTTGGTAATTTGTCACCCGTATGGGAATTAGGGTTTTGGCATTTTGGCCGATTGCACAGCAGCCAACTCCTACCTGGGAATTGCTGCACGTTTCTCTCCTCTCTCTCTTTCTCCCATTCTCTCTCGCAAAAATACGTACTGAGCCACCATTCTTGAACGAATCACAAAACCACCAAACCAACGCCAAAAAATTGCGCCAACGTGATCCCCTGTCATTTTGACTCGGATCGTGATCTGGAATCTTTCAACCAACCTCGCTCGTTCAAAAACCGACGCCGCGAACGGAATAGGCGAATCAAGCTCATCGACTTTTCAGATAATCCGACCAAGGTAAGCCTCGACCATTACCATTGGTTTTGTTGGATTGAGTAGGTTCAATTTCATATAAAGTACGCCATTTTGCGCAGATCGGCGAGAACGAATTAGGGTTTTCCAAGCTCGCCAATTTCAGGCCATTCCCGCCACTTTTCCCAAGATCAAATAGGTATAAAATATTCTACTCTTTTCAACACCTTCAATTTGATATATGGCACGCTAATTTTTTGGACAAAGAATGAAGAAGATATCAATTTTGAAGTTTTGGGGACACAATCGGTATTAATCAGCTTTCCCAAGGAACCGCACGGCGGCGCGCAAGCGGCGACGGCGAGTCTTCTAGCGAACGGGCAGCAAGAGTAGCGGACGACGAATATTCTAATCTGCCGGTTGTATATTCTGGTTAACTTCAACCAAGGCCGACGCCGCTAGGGCACAGAAGGTGGCCGACGCCAAAGAAATACGCTGGGTGACGCCGCCATATGCTGTGGGGCGCGCGGACGCCGGTGGAGGGACACGCGCTGGGCCGCGTGGGACCACGTGCCGCTGCGGCGACACGTGCCAGCGTGACCACGTGCCAACAGCAGAGTCTCCGCCGCTGCTGCGGCCAGCGTGGGGTGGTTTTCTCCGCGCGTGTGGGCGCGTCCGGCGTTTCTACGCGTGCTTCTACAAGGCGGCAAAGCGCTGGGGGGTTTCCACGCGTGGAGGGGTTTTTCCGATCGCTTTCCGCGCGTGGCGGCGTGGCGGGCAGGCCAAAGACGGCGGGCGCCGGGCGGCGGTGATCGCGGCGGTAGGGTTTTCGGGCCCGAATTCATTTTTCGAGTCTGCTGCTTAAAATATTCATATTTTTGGGGGATTCTTTTTAAGGCCTATTTTTAATTATTTTTAGGTTCTAATTTATCCCCTAACTTTAAATAGGTAATCCTCTACCGCACATCCAGGAGGCAACATCGAGGGAGATTTCACTCCTCGAATACCTCGTGAGTGGACATTTACTTTATAAAATGGTTTCTATGATTATGAATGTTTATGTTTATGATTATATATGGTTTTAAAATGGCTTTTACATGTTTAATATATATATTTATTTATAAATATATATACTTAATGAATATGATTTGTGCTACCTAAGTGATTTATTTATGGTAAATTTATATTGATAAATGATTGTTTGGTGATTTGAGGATAATTTATCTTCTATGATTATATAGTATAAAATGGTTTATAATTATGATATTTCTCTGCATAAATACGAATTGATAGTTTATTATATGGTTTTGGAGAATTATTATTTATGCAATATTTGATATATGGGATTTATAAATGGGATTTTGGTTCCTATTTACATATGAGTATGTATATATGTTTTCAAACACACTAGGTATGCTTTCACCACGTTGTAGTACTGCCTATGGCCATTAGACAAGCCACATGTATGGGTCACACGCACTGCACCCAGGTATTGTCCGGTAAATACCTTAAGGCAAGCTTGTCTTACGTTTATTGTTGCTGTTTATGTAGTGCCATTCAATCGCCGCAATGACTTGTGGTGACGCAACATGGCGCTGTAGGACTTACATGTGTGGTACTAGGAGTACAAATTATTGATTAACGTATTGGACTTGTACTGGATTGAGATATCGTTTCTCAACCCGTGCATGTGTGATTACATATACCCGTGGTTGGTCTTCCGTGATTTCTTATTATTGATATATACGATGAAAGGACTATTGGAATATGTTTTGCTATCGTACGGATATTGTATATTGACATATCGCTCGATATACTTGTTAAGTACGTGCTTTTGCTATATTTATGATAGTATGATTTTACTATTATATTGATTTTCAAATGTGGGGTTAGTACTTTGAAAAGAGAAAGGTTTGCTAAAATCCCTTGATTTTGTCCACCACACCTTTTGTTTTGCGCCCTTCAGGACATAGTGAGATAGCATCCGCGAGGTCGAGTCTTCTACGTGGCGCTCGATCGATATCCCAACCATGTAGGATTTATCTTTCTTCGTTACCTACTTTCTATAATAATATCCATCCCTCGCGTGGATAGAGATTTTAGGAACTTCGACTCACTATTATATTTCCTACAAGCTTCAAATTAGTACGCCCGAACCATATGCATGAGACATTGAATTCCGCGAACGCTTATTACAATTTAATTTCATTTTCACGCAGTGTTGTCATGCATTTAATGGCTTCGCTACTGTGAGTGTCGCCAAAGACGCTTCTTCGCACTTGATCCACGTGGGTATCGAAAGGGGTGTGCTCGCCATATCGTATAGTTTCGAGAATTCTTATGACAAACACTTTGTGTGTAAAGGCCATTCTTGGGTAACGAGTATCTCAGTTGTTTCATTTCGCTAGAAAGCTATGCCACCTCGACGTCACCAGACGGACCCATTTAGCCTCCACCGGGCAAGTCATTGCTTAACGCAGTCAGGGCTACAGTCGCACTCTTCCCGAGATTGCTCGTGGTTTAGGCATATGGAACTTGAGGGTGTTACATGTGAGACAAAATTTAGCTATGGCTTGAGAAGGGGGAAGACCTCCAAAGATGAATTGTCCGTGAGGATCAACAGTTACTACACCGCTCTTCCTCACACACCGGGAGGCCGAGGTCAGCGGGACAATCGGCGGTACTTTTCCTCGTGGCACTGCAGTTACTTGGGAGCGCCTTCAAAACAGAGGTTCCAGATGCGATTTTTCACTCCCTGAAAGTACCTTGTGTCGAAGGAGGAGAGTTTCCTTGGATTTGAAAACAGGCACCATGACAAAGATCCCCAGTGGCTGACGGGGCTGTGAGCTTGGGCGAGGTATCGTCTAACGATGGAGAATAATGCAATGAAAGGTGCACTCCGCCATGAGGGGCCGAGGCGTGACATCGTAGATCATCACCGGGCCGACACCGAGCGTACCTACCCACGATGGAGTTGGAGTTGGCATCGACATTGAGCGCCTTGTTAGTGACTATGCTGGGGTAATCGTACGGCCAAGGTGACAGGGACGCCAACAGGGAAGCTTTTCTCGTTGGCGGTCCTAGGAAGCAAAGCAGTGGCTTCAAGAGGAGCGTCGAAATTTAGTTTTTCCTCGGGTGGAGGTTCTAGCCGTGTTCTCGATCCGTGAGGACGCATGGGTAACTCTCAAGATTCTGGCCGGTTCAACCCGCTCGACCGACCTTCGGCGTTGTAACCGGCGACATTTTGGTGCATGTCCGCCCTGCACTGCTGGTTGCTATAATCGTGGAGCGCCGATCATTACGTCGTGAGGTCCTCATACTTCAAGAAAGGCAGTAGCGGTAGTGCCTGTGGACCCCATGTAGGACCGACGAGTGGTGGTAGTCGAGCGGGACGAATCGTGGTCGAATGGTGCTATGTCTAGCGGTACCTGCATTTCAGCTGTGTGAACCGCTGTGGTCCGCTTCGTAGGGGACGCCGCGGGAGGCCGCATCGGGAGGCCGTAATGGCGCGCCGTGCACATGGCAGTCTACAATCTATCTCAAACAGGAGGCCTGAAATGCAGTCCAGGAGTTATCATGGGTACGTTAGTGTTTTCGATTATCATGCTAGAATTTAATTGATCCTAAAAAGGCACATCTGGGTGATTTCCCCTATGTTTGCTAAGAAAGTGAATCCCCAACCCTCACCTCTTGAGTGTGAGCACTATTGCTCAGCCTACGGGCGTACTAGTGCCATTAAATGGGAATTTAGGATTGTCCCACCTCGCGGGTGATTTTTAACTCATGGAGGCGAATCTTATTCCTCTAAACACATGATTTTATCCTATTCTGCATGGATTACATCTGGCATCATGCCACGTGGATTGTCGTATCAGTGGTCACATTCCAAACACGGTAGACCGTAGGCTGTTTTCCAAGGCAGAGAAGCGGTGTTATTGCACAGCTGATTTCATCACTACGCGCAAGGAAATTGTCGCGGTGGCGGTTGTCGTGGGTACTTGGCCCATGTGGTGATGAAGGAAGATTCTCCAGTCCGTCGAGGATGTTCACAAGGGTCAATGAATATCCCGACGCTTTTCCCGAGGACTTACCTGGTTTAGCTCCACAGATAGATCGAGCTTACGAGCTTGACTGATACTAGTACCGATCCTATTTCTCGAGCCGCATCGTATGGCTCCTGCACTGACTGAGGGAGTTAAAAACCCAACTGTGAGTTAGTTGATAAGGGGTTTATTCAACCCAAAGACTTCGTACCTTGGGTGCTCCGTGTTGTTTGTTAAGAAGAAGGATGGGAGTATACGCTTATGCATGTAGCTCATGTGCAACTCAATCGGGTGATCGCGAAGAACCGTTTATCCATTGCCTCTAGATTGATGACCGTTTGACGTACCAAGGCAATGAAGTTTTTCCAAGATTGATCTTCGACCGATAGTCACACATGCGATCCAAGGATGATGTGCCTAAGACTCCGCTTTCTCCAACGGTGATATGACATTAAGAGTTTCGGTGATGCTGCTTCGATCACTAATGCTCCAAATTCGCATTTATGCGGATTTGATGAACAGTCTTCCAATCGTATTTGGACCGACAGATCAAAGAAAACCGTCTGACTGACATCCTGGATCACCCTAAAGGAGATCTGACAATAAATATCTGATTGTTTTGGAGAGTTTGAGATCAACAGCGGAAGACGCTAAAGCCTGGTAAAACGCTTTGGCTATAGGATCAATTTTTGGACATGGAACACATCAATGGCATTTTGTAATCATTATGTGGCAGTAAGAACTGGTGTGCCGGATTCAACGTAATCGAGTGGCAGAAGTTCTGGTTGGAGTATGCTTACAACACACGTTTTGTGCGTAATTTTCTAATAGTCGGATTTCACATTACAACTCTATTGTAGTGAGCGTTAGCCTCATTTGGCACAAATGTAGAAGGAAGCCTGAATCTTAAAAACAACACCTTACTCATGCAATTCTGCAGCAGGTTTCATTTAGAGCTGTAATTTTGATATCTACACGATGCTTCGTTGCATGGTTTGGGTTGTGTGTTGATGCAACATGGAAAAGTTATCTACTATGCATCCGTGACAAAGCCAAACGGCACGAAATGAATTATCCTACCATGACCGGAGTTAGCCATGTCTTTGCTTGAAGATTTGGCGACATTATCTTATGGAGAGGAGACTTGAATGATTTCACCGACCACAAGAGTCTCAAGTATATTTTTACGCACGAGCTGAACTTGGACACGAGGAGATGGACGGAGCTGGATCGCTGACTATAATTGTACCATCGACATCATCCTGGTAAGGCTAATGTAGTAGCCGACGCTTTGAGTCGAAATCCCATGGACAAAGCTTGGCATCGACAGAGCGAATTGCTATCTCGATGTTGGGTGTTGAGGAGCACGTGCCATCTCCTTAATGTGGATAACGGAGCTTTAAGGCCCATTTCCAGTTAGATCCGTTTTGATGGATAAAGTTCGAGGCCTGTGGGATTGATCTGAGTGGCTGCCAAACTTAAGCGAGGAAGTTCTCGCTGCAGGAGACAGATTATGTGATCAGGAGGATGGAGTAATCGATGTCAGGTAGTCGATTAGTCGCACTCCAAAGGTGATAGTGATTGAAGAGGGAAATCCCGGATGAGGTAATATCTCACTATGCTTTGCATCCGGGGGTAGTACTTTAAGATGTACCGCACTCATCCGACCTTACTACTATTGGTCGTGATGAAGAAGGATATCGCCATTATGTGAGTCGCTAGCTTCACTTGTCGCCAGGAAGGCGAGAGGCAGAAACTTTCTGGTTGTCGCAGGCCTATTCCAAACTTGGAAATGGGAGAATGTTACCATGGACTTGTGTTGCTACGCCTAATTGAGCAAAGTGCGATGGTATCTCAGGATCGGTTTAATCGATCGATTTAAGATGTACCATTTCTTGCCAATTGGCCAGATTACCAAGAATAAATTGGCGAAGATGTTCATCGACGATTGTTAACTCCATGTGGGTACCGCCCATCATATTTCCGGGAGCAGATCCCGAGGTTCACTTCCACCGAAGGCATTTTTAAGAGGCTATGGAATAAACTGGTATTTACATGCCTTTCCACCCACGTACGTATAGTCGGGCCCCGAGAGGACGATCTGCACTTTGGATATGTTGAGAGCTCTGCCCCACCCGGGAAGCCGATGATCACTTAGCGTTGATAGAGTTCGCCTACAATAACAGCTTTCCATTCTAGCACGGTATGGCACCGCAGTGAGGCGTTGTATGGTAAGTAAAGTAGAACCCCATTATGTTGGACGAGGTAGGGAGAGCCAGCAATCGGAGGGCCCGCACTGGTAGATGGATACTAGCGTATAGCTGCCCGTGTGATTAAGCGTAACTCCGGCGGCCTGTGATAGACAAGAGTATACAGCACAAACACTCTAAGGATCGCGAGTGATGCATTGGCTTACTTTGTGTTTTTAAGATTGTCGCCCGAAGGTGTTGTAAGATTCGGCAAATCCGTGGTAAGTCGAGTCCGCACATTGGTCCTTATGAGATTGTGGGGCTGTGTTGGAGCAGCCATAAGATTTAGCTTTGCTGTTTAACTATCTCTGTACACGATGTCTTCCATGTTTCTATATAAGCCGAGAAGTATGTACCGCACGAGTCTCATGTACCCTGCACCACAGCCTTTTGGCAATTGGATGAGAGGTTGAGTTACGAGGAGGAACCTATGGGAGATTCTGGACGTAAAAGATAAGGTTCGAGGAACAAGGTGTGATACCGGTGAAGGTTCTAAGGAGTAACCACGAGGCAGTGAGGCTACTGGGGAGACTCGGGAGATATGAGGCTAAAGAGATCCCGCATTTGTTTTAGTATTTTGTTGTAATTTCTGCCGACGAAATTTTTTATTTAAGGGGGAGATTGTTACAACCTCGGCCCCAAAATTTATGTGAATGACCAAAATACCCTCAGTAGTTTACAAGTTGACTTTTGTTGACTTTTCGTGACGACTTTAAAAAATTTATTTCTTTTACATATCAAGTACTGCCGATACTAACGCTATGGGGATGCTAAAGCGAACTCACCCTGGAAAGTGTTCCAACGTTTACTAAGCTTTAAAGTGTAGGGCATTTTGGTAATTTGTCACCCGTGTATGGGAATTAGGTTTTGGCATTTTTATTGATTGCACAAAGAGCCAACCCTACCCAGAATTGCCGACGTTCTCTCTCTCTCCCCTCTTTCTTCTTCCCATTTCTCTCTCGGCAAAATACGCACGAGAGCCACTCATATTCTTGAACGAATCACAAAACCACCAAAACCAACGCCAAAATTCATACCAACGTGATCCTCTCGTCATTTTGACTCGGACTGTGATCTTGGAATCTTCAACTCAACCCGTCTTGCTCAAACCGACGTTTCGAACGAATAGCTAACCTGCTCATCACCAGACAATCCTGACTCAAGGTAAGCCTTTAGATTCATTACCATTGGTTTTGCTGATTGAGTAGGTTCAATTTCATATAAAGTACGATTTTGGTGCAGTATCGAAGGAGAACGGAATTAGGTTTCCTGCTTTCCGGCCAATTTCAGGCCATCTCCGGCCACTTTTCCCGGCTCAAATAGGTATAAAATATTCTCTACTCTTCAATACCTTCAATTCCTGATATATGGCACGTCAATTTTGGACAAAGAATGGAAGAAGATAATGGTTCTTGAAGTTTCGGGGACATAATCGTATTTAATTTCCGCTCCTGGCGAACTGCATTTGCCGGCGCGGCGGACGCAGGAGCTCCTGCGACCGCAAGAGGAAGGACGACGAATATTCGCTAATCTGGCGAAGGTATATTCGTTAACTTTAACGGGTGTCATGCCACAGCAACATGGGAGCGCCGTATCGACGCCGCCAGCCGCAGGTGACGTCAAGAAGCGCCGTGGGCGCGTGACGGGCTGCACACGCGTCAGCGCGGGACCACGTGCCGTCAAGGCGGGGCGACACGTGCCACAGGACCACGTACAAGCCACAAGTGAGCCACTTCCCCCCGCCGCCATGGGTCGCTGGCGGTGAAGTTTTCCTGGCTGGCAGTGGGCGCTGGCCTGGGGGTTTCTGCCGCGTTTGGCGCGCGCGTGCTGCCGGGGTTTCCTGGCCGCGGGAGGGGTTTTCCGACCGCTTCTGGCGCTGGTGGCGGCGCGGGCAAGGCGCGCGCACGGCGGCGCCGGGGCGGCGGTGGACGGCGGCGGTAGGGTTTTCGGGCCCGGAATTCGGTTTTTCGAGTCTGCTGCTAAAATATTCAGTATTTTTGGGGGATTCTTTTTAAGGCCTATTTTTTAATTATTTTTAGGAAGTTCAATTTATCCCCTAACTTTAAATAGGTAATCCTTCGTGCTCCGCACATCCAGGAGGGCAACACCGAGGGAGATTTCACTTAATACCCGCGAGTGGACATTTACTTTATAAAAATGGTTTCTATGATTTATAATGCTTGCGCCACATTATGTGTGAGTCGCGGAAAACACTTTATGACAGTTACTTATAATATATCTATTTACAAATATATGTTTAATAATACGTGATTCTATGTCACCCATATTTTATTTTTATGTAAAACTGGAGAATATAAAGTCGATTGTTTTAAGACTTGAGAGAATTGATCTTCATGATTTATAGTAAATGGTTTATTTTTCATGATATTTCACAAATACTAATTGATGTTTGGTTATATGGTTCTTGGGATAATTATTACTATGCAATATTTGATAAGGGATTTATAAATGGGATTTTTGGTTCCTATTTACATATGAGTATGTATATATGTTTTCAAACACACTAGGTATGCTTTCACTACGCCAGCACCGCTCTCATGGCCATTGTGACGCTTCTCACATGTATGGCCACACGACCGCATTCGTGTGGGTATTGTCCTAAGAATACCTTGGTGCAAGCTTGTTCTACGTGCTTATTGTTAAGTTGTTTATGGGGAAAATACCCCACCGCGTAATGATTCCCGTGACGTGGGCCACATGCGCCAGGACTTACATGTGTGTGGTACTAGGAATACAAATTATTGATTAAACATTGGACTTGTAAATTATGGATTTGAGAGGTCGCTCTCAACCCGTGCATGTGTGATCAAGCAAGATATACCTCTATGGTCTTCTCCGTAGACTTTATTATTGATATATTACTTATGAAAGGACTATTGAAATATGTTTTGCTATCTACCTAGATATTGTATATTGACATACGTTTATTATACTTGTTAAGTAATGCTTTTGGTTACATTTATGATAGTATGATTTTACTATTATATTGATTTTCAAACAAAAGGTACTTTGGAAAAGAAAGGTTTATGAAAACTTTGATTTTTGTCCACTCACACCTTTTTGTTTTTACGCTCTTCAGACAGGAGATAGCATCTCAAGTGAGGTCGTGACTTCTACGTACAGCCTATCAGACATTCAGTTGCTTCTTAGCTTTCATCGGTTGTTTCTAGCTTTCCCATCGGGCTAGTTCTCTTTAGCTTCCATTGGGTTGCTCCTCTTCAACTTCATCTGCAACATTGACTACAACAAGTTGGAAGTTTAAGTCAGGAACAACTTACTTCTCAAACCTCTCCTAAGATGCTTAATCGCTTAACTCAAGCCTCCTCAATCTCGCTGATTGAATTTGTCTCTGTAGGGCCTTTGTAAAGATGTTCTGGGCAGTTGTTCTTCACTTCTGCTGCACTGCAGTCAATCACCCCTTTTGCAGCTTCTATGAAGTGATATCTTCGCTTATGTGTCTAGTTCTCTGATAAAAAGACTGATTCTTCGCCTATAGATATAGCGGTGTATTATTATCATCACAAACAAAGGTGTTACTTGTGCTTGCATTTCCAAAATCATCAAGAATGAAACCCTTACCAAATTGACTGCGGGGATGTTGCCCCGATGTTGAGACAGACTTAGATCTCAAGAAAGAGATGGGTAATTCCCAGATTTTTACTACGTATGCCCAAGAGAATACTCCACTCAAAGCTAAAAGCATAGCCGTGACGCGGCTCCTCGCTTATCATCCTCACTTCCTCAGCCTAACTGCATCACGTATCCAATAAGGATTGCGATTTGTCTTTCACATACTCAATGCCATAGCGTCAGGGTTCCTTGCACATATCTCAAGATTTCTTCGTGCAACTCCCAATATGTTTCTGTGTGATTGCCCGCTTAACCTCGATAACAGCACTTGCAAACATACATAGGATCTGTCTAGTTGTCATAGCACAAAGACTTCAATTATTTTTCCGTAAAGTCCTTCATCGCCCAGATCACTTCCATCCACCTTCTTGAGTTTTTTCACCGCAGTAGCAATGGAATGGATATTGGCTCGCAGTCTCAAGTCCAAATTTCAAGTAAGGACTTGGCATACTTACTCATGTATGAATACCTCGATCGCCTCTTGTGTTTCCCATGCCTAAGAAATGGTGTAGGAGTCCAAGATCCTACATTTCATACTTCTCGCATCATTTCTTTGAACTCGATCAACATCTTCTCACTGGGCTTCAAAGGTAGACAATGTCATCAACATATATTGGAGACAATTATCAAACCTTTCTTCACTATCTAATCTTGTTGCTTGCAGTGGCTTCACTGTGCTTTCTTTGCGGAACTTACACCGAGAGAGATATGCATCAATCTCACCTACTGTGCTTTAGGTGCCTCGTTTAAGTCCGTGATAGGGCTTTCCTTAACTTGTAGACTTTGTGAGATGCATTCTTCTACTGCGCAAACCTTTAGGCTGCTCAACACACTTCTTCATTAGTACACCGCTCGTAACAAGCACCTACATCCAACTGAATAGCTTCCAACCCTTCTCGAAACGTAAGCATGGGCCAAGGGCTCTCGACAGTTCAACCTGCAACAAAGAAGGTTTCATTGTACAACCGTGTTTCTGCGGCATACCCTTTGGCTAAGAAAAGTCTTACTCTTGTGCTTTTCAACTGTTCCATTCAGATTAAGCTTGGTCTTGAACACCCATTTTACACCTTTTTACTGTGTTTATCACCGGCCTCTCAACGAGTTCCCAAGTTTCTCTATTTTTTCAATCATCTCTAACTCAGCCTTCATAGCTTCTTGCCAAGCCATATCACTTGCTACTTCCTAATAGTTCTTTTGGGCTCTATAATGCACATGTGACACCTTGCTATATATCTTCCGTAGTTTCAACTTTACTAGAGGAGCTAGATGTGAACCTGATCGTGGCTTTCTCCATTTCTCTCACCGACTCATTAACAACAACATTTAAATGAGAACTACCGTAATCATCAAACTGCAGCATCGCTTGTTATTCTCGACTTCATCTTCAGCTCCATTTCCAAGATCAAGGGTATTGTGATAGACTCACTTGGTTATTCTCCCAATTCCATGACTTGT
Source organism: Gillenia trifoliata (assembly GCA_018257905.1). NCBI lineage: Eukaryota > Viridiplantae > Streptophyta > Magnoliopsida > Rosales > Rosaceae > Gillenia > Gillenia trifoliata. The sequence continues at coordinate 32,410 of JAEHOF010000145.1, read as the reverse complement.
TTTCATTAAAGACCACACTCCTTGAAAGTACAATCTTCTGGATTGGCATCATACACCCGATATCCTTTCTCACAAGCCTTCCATATCCCATGAAGACTCCATTTCTGGTTCTTTCATCAAACTTACTCCCTAAAGGTGATGGGTCAGCGAAAGCAGTATATGCAACCAAATACTTTCGTGATGCTTTATTCCAAAGCTGCCTCAGAAAGCTTCAAAAGGTGTCTGTTCGAATACAAACGCTGTGAAACATCTATTTTGAAGATATACAAATGTATTTACAGCCTTCCTCGGCTCCGTAAAACCACCGTGAATTGCTACCACCAGCTGACTCGCTTATTCACTCAATCGCTCTATTTCTTCTCCTCAAGAACTGCTCGTCGAGGAGAGTAGGCAATGGTTAGTTGCCTTCCATTCCCATGCTTGCACAAGAATCCGTAAACTCATGTGAGGTGTATTCACCACTCGTCACGCCTCAACTTTTTCTCGATTGAACCCACTTTGTAATTCAACAAAGGCTTTGAATTTCTTGAACACATTGAAGGTATCGTGGATGGTTTCATGAAAGTATACTCAAGACATTCTAGAGAAATCAACAACAATGTATATACCTATTTCCTCCAATGGACTATTTTACTGGTCCACACAAGTCCGTGGTACCAAATAAAGGATGACTTGCTCTCCATGACTTCTCTTTGTCAAAAGGCCCTCTCGTGACAAATACAACCTTCACACACATCTTTCATCACCGCTTTAACCGTAATCCGTACCATTTCTCTGCTATACATATCTTCATGCTAGTAAAGTTCGCGTGGAAAAGGTATCTTCCACCATAGACGCTTTCCAGCAACAGCTTATCAATGTTAATGAAAGAGTGAAAGCACGATTTCCCCGCCATGATCACTTTAGCCACAACATTGTTGAGACTACTATCATCGAAGATAATAAACATATTACTCCCAAATAATACATAGTACCCAGTTCCATCATCTCGACTAACACTCGCAGTTTTCATCCAAACTCCTGAACCAAAGAAACTTCATGTATATACCTTTTTCCACGCTGAGTTTCAACCACTAGGGTGCTCTTATCACTGCCTGGGTTCGTACGAGATCTCCAAATTCCCATTTTGACTTCTTCTCTCTGTGTCACAGATCATTAATGTTTATTAACACAGACATTCTCGGGATGTCAAGGTGATTGTCAGCAGCACTATCCACGAACCATACACTTCTATCTTGCATAATCAAGAGTGACAAGCATAGAACATGGTTCCCGTGGTTACTTCTTCTTCCTTTGTATAGTTGGCTACTTGCTTTGTGACTATCACAAATTTTGGTAATATGACTAAACCATTGCATTTTCCACACTTTGGCTTTTCCTTTGTGTCTACACACGCCCAAAATGATACTTACAGCAGGAGAAACTTGACACTCGTGGTTTCACACTGACCCGCTACTCCTTGCTTGTTCTGGTGAATTGAACCGTTGTTCCATCTTCCTCTGTAATACCATTCAGCCTTTGAGCCATTGTTGCTATTCACATTTCCATTTTGAGACCAATTTGATCCCTTCTTGTATTGTCCCTGCTGACTGATTCAGCCTACTTTCAGGACCTTGGACGTACTCAGTTCCTTTGGCCATTACCAACTCGGGAGACTACTTAAACACTCTCAGCCCCGTTAACCTATCCCTTTCATCATGTAGTCTTTCCCTTTATCATAGGCCTTAACAATGCAATGACCTCTTCAACTCTAATGTCATCTAGATTCGAGTTTCTTCAAATAGATATACAATTGGGATCATATCTTCTTACTTAGACTCATCAATAGTTTCAGACTATCATTTTTTCAGTAATATCTTCACCAAGTGATTTCAAAGTTGTTTATAATTCCAAAAATCTACCCAAATAATCATCTAGACTTTCACCATCCTGTCATTCTCATATATTCAAATTTGCTTCTTATCGCTTTTGGAGTTTAACAAATTTTACTCTTTTTGTCTCTTGGGACTTTCTTTCTCTCAAAATGTCCCAAGCTCCTTGGTGTACTTCTCATTTTCACGCGAGAAAGAGCTCATCGCTTAATGCTCCTTGTGGCAAGACTCAACGCCACGTGGACTGGGCTTTCTCTAGAAATGGTAGGTGCTTCCTTGGAATTTGCTCAGCCCATGCTTTCTCATCTCCGATCCTTCTTACTCCTCGGAGTACCGGTTGTGATGGCTGGCTGTGGCCCTATCTCATTACATCCCATGTTGTGTGCTATGAGGATAGTTCCATTTTGACAAATAAAAATCGTAGGTCGTAATAACAAATCGCGCAGAGTTCGTAAATTTCCCACCGAAGAACCTAATCCCACCATTTTTCTTAGGGGTGGATATCAATGAAAACCAACAAATAATAGGAACCACCTTTTGTATCCCTTTGGCCGGAACTTTCCTAAAGAATATCTCGGCCACGCTTACGCCTTTCAGAATCGATCTATAGCTCGATAACATAGAAATGGTACCAAACATATATTGTTTGGTTGATAAAGCTTTTAAGCTTTTCAAATGTATTTTCAAAAAGCTAAAATGTATTTTGTAGAGAGAGAGGAGAGCTTGGAAGGAAGTAAGAGTCTCAGATTTCTTAATATTGAACAATAAGAATTACAATGAATATAAATCTCATTGCTTCTCATAAGCATGGGATATTCTGGGCATTGCAGTACACGTGCATTACAGTCATTCATGCGTAATTCATGAAAGTGACAACAGACAATGCCTATATATAGACAAAAACCAACAAACAGAGTCAAACATACAAGAGACAAACGACCAAACAACCAGTTGCTGCACGCTATACCGAAAATAGCAAACTTCAAGTCTTTAGTTTTTGCTTCATTTGAAGTCATCGGAAATGCATCCGACTCATCAAGCCTTCTAGCTCATCGGTTGTTCCTTCAACTTCATCCTGGCAGATTAATTCATCAGCAGTTGGAAGTTTGCTTGCAGCAGCCTTACTAAACAATTTACAATACTTCTCACTTGTTAATTAGTTAATCGCACCGCTTTTCTTTTCCCCCTTTTTCCGCCAGCTGTGAGAATGAAAAAGTGAAGGCCGATAGATTAGCTCTAGGTCCCCATGTTAGTACGCCCAATGGCAGCTTGAAACATATGACCCTTTCTGCTTCTGCTTTGTAAGGATAAGTTCTTAACCGTGAGTTTACACCAAATCCACGTTGAAATCCTACACGGAAACTTTACTTCAGGGTCCCAGATCTTCATATATTATCAGATATGTTTCTAACGTATTTCATGAGAAATCACATGGTTATGTCTTCCAACTAATGATATTAGATAATGATATTAGACAATGATGCATTTCATACAACAATTATATGATATATCATCATTGCTCACTATATATCAACGAACACATTATGGTTGCACTTAACCATTTTGTATATACCAATTGGCCGAATTACAACACATATAACCTAGAGAACAAAGGAACTAGAGACTCTAGTAAGATAGATAAAATTAACCGTGGTATTCTTCAAGCAAAACAAGTTTTCTCTTTCACTGTTTTTGAAATGTCAACCGAAAAGGAAACAAGCTAGGTTATCGCCCATGCATCGAACAAGCCAGGTTATCCCTCATAGCACACCTACCTATGGGATATAGCAGAGATATGGCCACAACTACAGTTATCACAACCGGTACTCCGCAGAGAAAGAAGGACTCGGAGATGAAGAAAGTATGGCTGAGCAAATTCCGTGGAAACACCTACCATTTCAAAGAAGATGTGAATAAAAACGCCAAGGGGGTTAAGTTGAGTCTTATACAAATAGCACCAATCGATGAGCTTCTCACATCGAATTGAAGATCGCAAAAGGAGTTAGGACATTTTGAGAGAGTTCGTAGGGAGAAGTAATCTCACGTAGAACCATGTTCTATGCTTACTACTGGACATGCAAGATAGAAGTGTATGGTTCGTGGAGTTAAGGTTCGGCAAAGAATCACATTGGCATCCCATGAATTTAGGCACAAAACATTGACATGACCAGACTGCAAAGTCAAAATGGGGATCGGGTAGTGCACCCTAGCGTGTTGAAACTCACGTGAAAAGGTGATGCACATGAAGTTTTGTCAGGTTCCGGAAGCCCCGGATGAAAATCTCCATCAGTGTTGGTCGATGACGGAGCAATGGGTACTATGTATTATTTGGGGGTAATATGGTCAAGCATTCGGCGATAGTAGTCCAACAATGTTGTAGCAAAAGTGATCAAGTAAAGGTGAATGACATGCAACAAAAGGATTCTGGATTAGGAATTGGATAGCGCCTGTTGCTAGGAAGGCATCTGTGGTTGAAGATTCTGGATTTGGCACGAAGACTTGGACACTTGAACTTTACTAGCATTTAAGATGATGCAATAAAAGGAAATGGTACTGATTACCTATTTCGATGCAGATGAAAGATGTGTGTGAAGGCTGTACTCAGGAAACACGCGCAGAGCCATTTGACAAAGAGAAGTGATGGAGAGCAAGTCATTCACTTGAACTGCACACGCACTTGTGTGACCAATGCAAATAGTCCATTGAAGGAGATAGGGTACTTCACTGCCATCTACTGATGATTTCAGAATGTGTTGGGTATACTTTTTCTAAAAACAAATCACACCTTCAATGTGTTCAAGAAATTCCAAAGCTCTTTGTTGAATATAAAGAGGGTTCATTCAAGAAGTTTATGATGAGGTGGTGAATACACCTCACATGAGTTTCTAGATTACTCTGCAGCACGGGAATAGAGTGCACCAACCATTCAGCCACTCTCTCAGAACGGAGTTGTTGAGAGAAAAATAGAACGACAGAAATGGCAAGGTCCATGATAGCCGAAAGGGAATTCTAGTGGTTTTCTCATGTGTTTAGGTACAAACAGATATCTTCAAAATGATGTTTCACAACGTCCGTGTCGAACAACACACTAAGCCGCCAAAGTAAAACCTGGAATAAAACATATGAAAGTATTTGGTTGCATATGCTATACTAAATTCCATCACACCGTGAGGAGTAAGTCGGATGAAGGAACTAGAAAGGGAGTCTTCATTGGATATGGAAGCTGGGGAGAAGGGATATTAGGTGTATGATCTCTAATCCAAGAAGATTGTACTTCGGCGAGTGTGATCTTTAATGAAAACAAGTCATGGAATTGGGAGACAAACTATGGAGTCTATCACAATACCTTTCAATCTTGAAGGAAATGGAATCCTAAGATGAAGTCGTGAGCAACAAACCGATGCTACCTGCTTTGATGATTCTCGATATGTTCTCATTTAAATGTCGTTGTTAATGAGTCACCGGGAGAGAATGGAGAAAGTTACTACTCAAGGTTCCACATCTAGCTCCACTCTAGTAAAGTTGAAAACTCGAAGATACATATGCTGTCACATGTGCATTATAGAGCCCTAGAGAACTATCAAGAAGCAGCAAGTGATATAACTTGCAAGAAGCTATGAAGGCTAAGTTAAAGATGATTGAAAAAAATGACACTTGGAACTCAAGAGAGGTCACCGATAAACTCCGTTATAGGTGTAAAATGGGTGTTCAAGACCAAGCTTAATTCGAATGGGAATGGGGCTTGAAAAGCACAAGGCAAGACTTAGCCTAAGGGTATGCACAAACCCGGGATTGATTACAATGAATCCTTTGCACTCGTTGTGTTGTTAGACACAATCGTAATCCCTTTATTGCTCTTGGCACTGTGGCGGTTGGAAGTTATTTGATGTTAAGTCAAGATTCTCGATCGGTGTACTAAATGAAGAAGTGTATGTTGAAAGCAACCTGGTTTTGAAGAATCCACCTCACAAAGTCTACGTTAAGGAAGGCTCTATACGGACTTAAACAGCACTCAGAGCCTGACATGAAGGAGATTGATGCATATCTCTCTCGTGGTTCACAAGAAGCACAAGTGAAGCCATCAGATACAAGATCAGAGCAGTGAAGGAGGCTCTGATAATTAACTTCAACATATGTTGATGACATTGTCTACACCGAAGCAAAGAGAAGATGTCGATCGAAGTTCAAAAAAGAGAAAATGATGCGTATATGAAATGTCGATCTTGACTCTACACCATTTCTAGGCATGGAGATACTACAAATCATCGAGGAGTATTCATACATCGAGTAAGTATACAAGTCCTTACGGTAAAATTTGACTTCGAGGATCGCAAACCGCATTCATTCCATTGCCTATTGGTGAAAACCCAAGAAGGTGGATGGAAGTGATTCATCGATGGAAGAACTTTACGTAAAAATAGTGGGAAGTCTTTTTTGTACCTAACAACAACTGTGACCGATCTAATGTATGCCGCAAGCATGTTATCAAGGTTCATGAGCAAGCCTTACCAAGAAACATATGGGAGTTGTACTAAGAAAGTACTGAGATATGTGCAAGGAACCCCTCGTAACTATGGCATTGAGTATGTGAAAGACAAATCGCAACCTTATTGATTCTCGCGGATGCGCATTAAGCCAGCGAGGATGATAGCGTAAGCACGCTCAACTATGCTTAGCCAAGTGCGGAGCATTCTCTTGGGCATCTCGTGAAGCAAAATACGCTTGCACTACTCCATCGCTAAAGCCGAGTATGTCTCAAAGATCGAGGCACAACACAAATAATTTGGCCGAGGTTCGCTCTGATGATTCGGGAAATACAGATATACAGAGTAACAATTTTTGTTCTCATGGATAAGAGGCGCCAAGCTATCAGAGGTCTCAGACACATGTGTCTGAAGATATCACCATGCAGAGTTTCTTAAAAGATTGATCAATTCGCAGGCGTGAAGAACAACTTGCGTATTATCTTTACAAAGGCCCTACCGCGACATTCATCAATCGATCGGTGGCCTCGAAAGGCCGCAGCAGCTTAGGTCGTTGGAGAAGTAAGTTGCCGCTGCTTTAAAATCAACCCGCAGTAGTCAATCTTGCATGAAGCATGAGCAACCTGATGGAAATCTAAGGAGCAAACTACGGAAGCTAAGAAGCAACCCGATGGAAGCTAAGAGCTTAATTGATGGAAATCCAGGCAACCCGATGGAGTCGATATATTCGAGATTTAATGAAGCAAAGAAACTAAGACTTGAAGTTTGCTCGTTGGTGAAGGCAGTAACGTGGCGAAATAGTCGTTTGTTTCTGCATGTTTTACGCCTGAGCAACGTTGGTTTTATGTTCCGTGATACCGTTAATCGTTATGTCACTACGAACCGACCGTGAACCGGGTAGAATTGCGCACGCTTGCGGAAATGAGATTTGAGAGTTCATTGTAATTTATTGTTAAATATCAAGAAATACAGACTCTGCTTTTCTTGTTTTCAGTCATATTTAGCTCGAAAACAGCGTTAGTGCTTTCACCAAACAGCCACATATGCTCGTGCCATTAGCAGCAGGTGCTTTAAACAGGCGCGCGGAAATTTGACATGAAATGTGAGGTAGCTCGTCGTGCGATTTGTTTCACACCTTCGCGAGACATATTATATCCCGACAATAATAGAATGTCATGTGTTTTAAATTTTTTATACTAAGACCGCATAGATTAATTGGATTGGGGAATATATTTAAATTCTTTTAAAATGTGTTTAAAACACATGACATCGTATTATTGTCCCGGATGCCATTGTGGCATTATGGAAGGTGTAGGTAAGTCCTTTGAGTGAGCTACCTCACATTTCCATGTCAAATTCCACTCAGCTTTCTAGACTAAAGCACCGCTTGTAGAAATGGTACTGCATATATTGTTTGCTGATAAAGCTTTTGGCTTTCAAATGTATTTTCGTAAAGCTAAAAATGTATTTCGTAGAGAGAGCTTGAGAGGAAGCAAGAGGTCCAGGATGGATATTGAACAATAAGAATTACAATGAATATAAATCTCATTGCTTCACAGAAGTATTTATGGTTCTCGCATAGAGTACACAGACACGCTTATGTTCCAGACCATGAAAGATGTAACAGACTAACAAATGTGAGTACATGACAAACCAACAATCGTAGTTCGTTGAAACATACAAGAAACAAAACGACTAAACAACTAGTCGTTGCACGCTATACTAAAATAAAGTAAACTTCAAGTCTTTAGTTTCGCTTCATCAAAGTCATTGAATGCATCTCGACTCTATCGCTGCTTCTTTAGCTTCCATCGGCTGTTCCCTTCAACTTCATCCGCATGATTGACTACCGCAGTTGGAAGCTTGCTTGTAGCGCCTACTTCTCAACAACTTCTCCTAAGCCGCGCATCGGCTTAACCTGCTTCCAATCTCGCCGACAGAACTGTCCTTCGCAGGGCCTTTGCAAGATAAACCGCAGTTGTTCTTCAATGCTGTAATTGCAAACAATCACCCCCTTCTTGCGAGCTTCTTTATGAAGTGATATCTTCATTTATGTCTAGTTCTCTCATGAAAGACTCGGGATTCTTCAGCCATAGATATAGCCGGAGCATATTATCATTGCAACAAAAAAGTGTTGCAAGAGCAATAAGGGTTCGATTGTGTCTAACCTGCGACAGGTGCAAATGTTTCATTGTAATCAATCCAAGGCTTCTCAGGCATACCCTTTTGGCTACAAGTCTTGCCTGTGCTTTTCAACTGCTCCATTCGTGATTAAGCTTGGTCTGAATACCGATTTTACCAGAGAATAAAAAGTTTAATACCGCCTCACCAGCCCCAAGTGTCATTTTTTCAATCATCTCTAACTCCAAATTTTCATAGCTTCTTGCCAAGCCATATCACTCGCCGCTTCTTGATAGTTCTCGCTCTATAATGCACATGACACCCCGTGAGTATCTTCCGTAGCTACCACTTTATGGAGCTAGATGTGAACCTGATCGTGGCTTTCTCCATTTCTCTCCGCCGACTCATTAACAACAACATTTAAATGAGAACCATCGTAATCATCAAACCGTAGCATTAGTTTGTTCTTTTCTTTGACTTCATCTTCGGGCCTCCATTTCTTCAAGATTGAAGCGGTATCATGGATGTACTCCACTTGGTTATTCTCCCAATTCCATGACTTATTTTCATTAAAGATCACACTCCTTCAAAGTACAATCTTCTTAGATTGCGTATCATACACCGATATCCCTTCTCAATGTGCCTTCCATATCCCATGAAGATTTCTTCTCGGTTCTTTCATCAAACTTACCGGTGTGATGGGACAATGAGTATAACATATGCAACCAAATACTTTCGTGATGCTTTATTCCAGGTTTTTTGCCTCAGGAAAGCTTAAAAGGTGTCTTGTTTGACACAAACGCTAGAAACATCTATTTTGAAGATATACACCGCATTTCTTTACAGCCTTCCGCCTGCAAAAAACCACTCGAATTCTTTCTGCATCATCATGATCGTACATTTCACCAATCGTTTATTTCTTTTCTCTCGCAACTCCGCTCGCCGAGGAGAGTGGGCACGTAAGGTTGCCTCTCCATTCCCATGCTTGCACGCATCCGTGAACTCATGTGAGGTGTGCATTCACCACTGGCCACGTCTCTCTTCGATCGAACCCACTCAGAATTCAAACAAAGCAAGCTCAATTTCTGAACACACTGAAGGTATCGATTGTTTCGAGAAAGTATACCCGGAAGACATTTCTAGAGAAATCATCAATGAATGTGATGAAGTACTCTATTTCTTCCAATGGACTCATTTGCATTGGTCCACAAGCCCCAGGTGTACCCGCCAAGTGGATGACTTGCTCATCACTTCTCTCTTTGTCAAATGGCTCTCTCGTGGATAAGCTTCTCAAATACAACCACACACATCTTTCACTTCACAACCGGTAATCCGGAAAACCATTTCCTTCGTTGCATCATCTTCATGCTAGTAAAGTTCATGTCCAAGTCGCCAACCAGGAATCTTCAACCATTGCGACATGCCTTCCTAGCAACAAGCGCTATCGATTCTAATGAAGAGGAAAGCATCGATTTCGCCATGATCACTTTTGCTACAACTTTGCTTTGAGACTACTATCATCGAAGATAACCGCCATATTACCCCCAAATAATACATAGTATGTATGCTCCATCATCTCGGACCAACACTCGCAGTTTTCATCCAAACCGCAACCATTAAAACTTCATGTATATACCTTTTTCCATCACCGAGTTTCAACCACTAGGTGCCTTTACTAGTTGCCTCAGACAGATCTCCAAATTCCCATTTTGACTTTCCAGTCACAGATCTCACAATGTTTATTAACACAGACTTGGGATGTCATGTTATTATCAAGTAGCACTATCCACTAACCATACACTACTTCTATCTTGCATAATCGAAGAGTGACAAGCATAGAACATGGTTCCCGTGGTTACTTCTTCTTCCTTTGCATAGTTGGCTACTTGCTTGTGACTATCACAGTCCTTTGCAATATGACCAAACCGGTTGCATTTTCCACACTTGGCTTTTCCTTTGTGTCTACACACGCCAAAATGATACTTGTGACAAACTTGACACTGTGGTTTCACGCCACTTTGACTGCTACTCCCTTGCTTGTTTTGTGAATTGAACCTGTTGTTCCAATTTCCTCCAGAATAATTATTCCAGCTTGAGCCATTGTTGCTGTTCACATTTCCATTTTGAGACCAATTTGATCCTTTCTTGTATTGTCCCTGCCACTTGTGATTTGGCCTACTCTGTGGACCTTTGGACATACCAGTGCCTTGGCTACTACCAACTCTGAGACTACTAAACACTCTCTCAATTCCCGTTAACCTATCCCTTTCATCATGCAGGTCTTCCCTTTTATCATAGACCTTGACAGATGCAATGACCTCTTCAACTCTAATGTCATCTAGATCTCGAGTTTCTTCAATGATAGATACAATGGACTTATATCTTCTACTTAGACTCATCAGTAGTTTCTGCACTATCCTTTTTTCAGGCACATCTTCACGAAGTGATTTCAGGTTGTTTATAATTCCAAAAAATCTACCCAAATAATCATCTAGACTTTCACCATCTGTCATTCTCATATATTCAAAATCTGCTCTTACTGCTTGGAGTTTAACAGCTGTTACCTTTTTGTCTCCTCTGAACTCTCTTCTCAAAATGTCCCAAGCTCCTTTTGCAGTCTTCTCGTTTCTGATGCGAGGAAAGAGCTCATCAGTTAATGCTCCTTTTATGAGACTCAACGCCTTGGCGTTTTTGATTCTGTCTTCTCTAGAAATGGTAGGTGCTTCCCTTGGAATTTGCTCAGCCATGCTTTCTTCATCTCCGAATCCTTCTTCCTCTTGGAGTACCGGCTGTGATGGCTGTGGTTGTGACCCTATCTCTACTACATCCATAGGTCGTGTGCCATGAGGATAGTCTCCATTTTGACAGCCCAAAAATCGTAGTTTGCACCATCAAACTACGGAGTTCGTAAATTTCCACCTGAAGAACCTAATCCCACCATTTTCTTAGTGGATATCAATAAACTAATAAATAATAGGAACCACCTTTATCCCTTGCTGGGAACTTTCCAGAAAGAATATCTCTTCACAGTTTACGCCCCTCTCAGGAATCAGACCTATAGCTCTGATACCATATAGAAATTGTACCAGACATATATTGTTTGGTTGATAAAGCTTTAAGCTTTCAAATGTATTTTCAGAAAGCTAAAATGTATTTCAGAGAGAGAGAGAGAGCTTGAAAGGAAGTAAGAGTCTGTATTTCTTGATATTGAACAATAAGAATTACAATGAATATAATTCTCATTGCTTCTGCAAGCATTGATGGTTCTGCACAGAGTACACAGACACAGTTCTGTCCATGCAGACCATGAACGTGACAGAACAGACTAACAACTATATATAGGACAAAACCAACAGCTGTAGCTGTCTAAAACATACAAGAGACAAACGACTAAACAAACTAGTTGTTGCACGCTATACTAAAAATAGCAAACTTCAAGTCTTTAGTTTCTTGCTTCATTTGGAAGTCATCGGAATGCATCTGACTCCATCGGGTTGCTTCTTAGCTTCCATCGGGTTGCTTCTTAGCTTCCATCGGGTTGCTCCTTAACTTCCATCGGATTGCTCCCTTCAACTTCATCTGCAGGATTGACTTCTGCAGGTTGGAAGTTTACAGTACTTCTCAACAATTTACAGTACTTCTCACTTGTTAATTAGCACTGTACCGTTTTCTTTTCCCCCTTTTTCTGTCGCTTGGAGAATGAAGGTGAAGGCCGGTAGATTAATACCTCGGGGTCCCTGATGTTAGCATAGTTCCAATGGTAGCGTGAACATATGACCTTTTCCTTGAGCCGGTTTTGTAAGGATAAGTTCTAACCATGAGTTTTACACCAAAATCCACAGTGAATCCATACGGAAACTTTACTTCAGGGTCCCTGTGATCTTCATATATTATTGGGATATGTTTCTGAACATATTTCATGAGAAATCACATGGTTATGTCTTCCAACTAATGATATTAGACATGACAGATTTCATACAACAATTATATGATATATCATGGCCTACTATATATCAACGAACACATTATGGTTGCAGAATTTAATCCATTTTGTATATACCACCTGCTGAATACAACACATATAACCTAGAGAACAAAGGAACTAGAGACTCTAGTAAGATAGATAAAATTAACTGTGGGTATTCTTCAAGCAAACAGAAGTTCTCCTTTCAGCCCCGGGTTTTTGAAATGTCAACCGGGAAAGGATCAAGCTAGGTTATCGCCCCATGTGATGATGTACTGTGACAAAAACATGGTGATTAAAGTTAAACTTGGGAAGCACATAACCAACCTAGCTAACATGATATCTTTCTGTGATATATAATACATTGAAAGATACAATTCTCTTTTTTGTTTTCTTGTTTTTTTGTCCTCTCCATTTGGTCAAGTTTGATATTCCAAGGGAAACGACTTTCACACTCTCGTTTTCTCATGCACTCCTCTGTATTATGATTATTGGCCATACATGGAAGATTATCCATGAAGAGCAGGTACTGTAGTCTATAAGACATTTGAATTACGGTTTGACATAGAAATGTGAGGAGTAGGGTAGGGTTGAGTAGGGCATGATTTTGCAAATTGCAACCTTTCTATCATCCATGATTCCATATAATTTCCATATCTATATATGCTGCAAAGTAGATTTACAAATCCAACAACCCAAGTTTTCATTATCACATAGTTTTCTCAACCAAAAATCTCTCAAGTCTCAAGCATATGAATATTCCACACAACATGGGCTTGAGCTTGCTATCGATCATCCGAAGATCTATATTAACGTCTAAGCAACTGAGTATGGCCACCAACGAATGTCCCAAAAGGCTACTTTGCTGTTTATGTAGGAGAGGAACAGAAGAAGAGACTTGTAGCACCAATATCATACAACCACCAGTGGTTCCAAGACTTGCTAAGCTGGAGTGAAGAAAAGTTCGGGTTCACTCATCCGATGGGTGGCATTGCTATTCCATGCACCGAAGAAACCTTCACTGGTCACAATTATTGTTTGTATTCCTCCTTGACACACCCCACCCTCGATACCCACGTGGATACCGAGTTTGGGCGTGCTGGCCGACACTCGTAAGTGACGAAGCCATTAAATGCATGACAACACTTAGTTTAAGTAAAGTAAATTACCATAAAGTTGCGGAAAATAATGTCAACATGCACAAGGTTCAGAGCGTACTAATTTGAAACAGCGGAAGCAAAATAACAGAATAAGTTCCTAAAATCTCTATCCATAACATGGATGGATATTATTATAGAAAATGAAAAGAAAAAGATGAATCCCTACATGATCGGGATATATGATCAGAGCTGCCACACAGATACCTCAACTTCGCCCGATGCTCTATCACTAGGTCCTAAAGGGGGCGCAAAAACAAAGGTGTGAGTGGACGAAAATAAAAGTTTTCGCAAAACCTTTCTCTTTTCAACATAATAACCCCCCTGTTTGAAATCCAGTAATTAATTGTAAAATCATACTGTCATAGTATGTATCAAAACGTACTTTATAAGTATAACTGAAAACGTATAACAATATAAAATCTGAAGATCACAAGTCATATTTCCAATAGATCATTTCATCAAAAATATATCAATTGTATAGATATAGGAAAACCAACACAGGGTATATAGGCAATCACCCATGTACGTGTTGAGGAACAGCCTCTCAATCCCCGTACAAGCACTTTACGTTATTCAATTAAATTGTACTCCTAGTACCACACACATGTAAGCACTTGCGCATTTGCGCGTCACACCCGAGTCCTTACGTAGTGGGGCCTTTTCCCCAAATACAAACATAAACGTAAGACAAGCTTGTACTAAGGTATTTACCAGACAATACCCCTGGAGTACAGTGCGTGTGACCCAAACATGTGAGACTTGTCCTACGGCCGTGAGACGGTACTACAACGTAGTGAAAGCATACCAAGTGTGTTTGAAAACATACATATATACATCATGTGTAGAAGAGAAGAATATTATGTATTTCATAATTTCCCAAATATTTAATCCTTGTGTAATCGAACATATTCATGCGTAGAAGCCAATAATTAAATACCAATATTTCTATATAAATATATTCAACCCTCAAAAACATTTCATAAAATATAACCATGTATATAATCATATCTCAAACCATTTCGTAATATATAACCATAAATAAAAACCATAAGGTTGCTTAATTGAATACCAACATATATATATATATATATATATATATATAAACATGTCCCAAAACATTTAAAATCATGTAAGAAACCATTTCAATAATTATTTTCAAGCATATAAATCATTTATTCAAACCAAAAGTCCACTCACAGGTGATCGGGAGTGAAATCTCCCTAGGTGTTGCCCTCCTCGAAGTGTGGCGCCGAAGAATTACCTATTTAATATTAGGGGAAAAATTAGAACCTCCCTAATATAAATTAATATAGGCCCTATAGAAAAATATTCCAAAAATAACACTATTTTAGCGAAAACGGGCTCGAAAAACGATTTCCGGAGCCCGAAAACCCTACAGCCGCCGTCCACCGCCGCCGGCGCCGCCGTGCGCCGCCGCACGCGCCGCCACGCGCTGGGAGGTGGCCTCACGCGCCGGACACGCGCTGGCACGTGTCGCCACGCGTTGGCGCGTGTTCCCACGCGCTGGCACGTGTCCCCACACGCGGCACTCGCCTGCACGCGCTCGGTGACGTCAGCCACGCGCCTGCTGACGTCAGCGCCTTTAGTTTTAACGGAATATACCTTTCTGACGGAATATTCCGTTACCGTTGACGGAATATTTCGTTACCGACAACTGAAAAACATTAGTAATATACTACAATAATCTAGTCCTCGTAATCCATCAATAACACAACTGCAGGTGATGTGCTTAATTAATTATAGTACTATATGGGAATGTAAAATTAATCCCGGATTACGTTACTGCGTTTTGGTAGTCTACATATGCACCCCAGTTCACCAAGTTTTATAAATAATTTAAACATCCTTTGTTTCTCATTTAATTAGTTAATATTTATATTCTTTTTGGAGCACCTATGGAGGCTAAGAGGAACATGAGACTACAGGATAGTTTGTATGTGATCTTGTACCGGTTGATGTCGTTCCTTGGAAATTTGTATGTTACGAAGGTATGTTATGAGGTTGCAAATTTGTAGAGAGGTACCAAGGAACATAACTTGCACATTCTATTAGGATTGAAGAGTTAGGGACACTAGATATTTCACCCGGCTCTATGGCCCTTTACTAGCATCAACACACGATCATGTCAAGTAAATGAAGTACCTATTTCACTCCCTGTCACATTAGCATCACATAGAAAAACCCCTTTCTTTTGTTATGTTATAAAAATTCCTACATTTACGAAGATCATTCTTCCGTCTTAAGTTCTTACATGATTCGCTATATAATCGTTGAGAAAATGTTGTTTGCTGTGGTTTCCTGAGATCGACCATTACAAGAATGAGAAACTTAGTAGAAGTTGAAGATATTTTGAAACCGGTGAAGAATAAGACATGGCCTAGCAGAATCCAGCGTATCGCTCGCCTGTATGTAATCATCGGTACCTTGTACTTACTTTTTCTTGCTTTTTCGTTGTCTATTAGAGCATTTCCATCCGTTAGAGGGAAAGCAAGGGCAAGGCAAGGGTAAGGGCAAGTGATTGCCACTCTAAAATAGTACTTGCCTGTGCCAACCACCCTCGTTGCTCAAGGGCAAGGGCAAGGGCTAGAGAACGAGAAAATATACTATTATTATTATTTAATGCTTTGTTGGCCTTATCCACCATGTGTCATTATTTGCCTTAGATTTTCGCATGCAGATTTTCAAACTCAAACCTATTTTCACTTTTTTTTTTTTTTGTACAAAAGGGATTTGAAAAGTGGAAAACAACATAGGAGGTTGCAGGAGTGTCAAGAGTTGAGTTGTGGTGTGGTGTGAGGAATGAAGAAGATGGTTAGGCGTATTTATGTGCTAAGAAAAAATTAATTTTTTTCCTATTTTTTTGTCCATTTTTAAAGATCGGATTAATCTTGACCGTTCGATTTTTTTAATCATAACAGACACACCAAAACCCGTCAGGTGGAAATGGTATTTTTTGAAATTTTTTTTTACTGTTGAAAACTAATGGTCCATATCATAATATTGGAAATTAACTAGCCATAAAAAGTCACGTCATAAGTGCCATATGCACTGGCCGAGCCGTCGCCGCGTGGCCCACACCACAGGTTTGGCCTTGCCCGCCGGCGCAAGGTAGGGCAATGCTGTTGGGGCAAGGGGTAGGGCTTTGTGGCCCACCACTTACCTTTTGAATATTGGACGGCCGGAGATGGCTTGTTAGGCCGGAGGGGCATCTTTCTTGCCCATGCCTTGCCTTTTGCCCACCGTCGGAAGTGCTCTTAAGATTTGTCAAAATAAATAAAAAGATTGTGAGTTTGTATACTTTTGGGTGAGATTGGAGGCTAAGAGAAACATGAGCCGATTAATTAGATCCCCAAAGGATGTTTTAGTATATAATCAAAATAAATAATTTATCTAGATCAATGGATTGTGTTTTGGGCATCCATTAATTTGTGAGAAAAAGGGAAGAAAAAATTTGGGTTTCTGGATTGATATTATTGGGATAATTTAATTTAAATAATTAAATACGTAGCGGAAAATAAATAATAACATACAATATGTTATCCTCACTATATATCCGGTTAGTTGTAATTAATAATGCGCATGAGCAAAGGTAGAGATTTAACTTAATAAGAATGGATTGAGCCACCGCAGCTTTGCTTTCATTCTGTTTTTTTTTTAAGTTACAAATATCGCACGATATAACGTGTCGCGTATAATATCGCGTGATATTGAGGACCAGGAAATTTTACGTTATGTCCCGTAATCCATACCGGCTACTAAGATGACCGCATGTTTTTTCAAACTTTGATTATTATTATGGTGTATCCTTCAAGACACTCAGCACTCCTAGGTACCAAACCATATTGTTAGCCTTCTGGCTCTCCTCCCAGCTTGGCAAAAAATCGATGTCAAGAAGTTATCCTTCCGTTGTCCTTGATGTCAAACCGTATGTTAGCATCCACTCTCATGATCTCATCCACCTGGAGTTAGTAATGAGGTGAAGGATGTCTTCATTGCAAGGCATTGTGATACCTCCCGTGGATGATAAATTCTTCTTCGCCCGACTTAGCAAGTCTTGGAGTGAAGACTGCTCGTGTATGACACCGGAATCACAAACCGCTTGCTTTGGCTTTCCCAACATAGACTGCAAGAAAGAATCCCTTCGAACATTGATGGCTTTTCGGCGCCGTTTGAGGTCGTGGGAAAGCACGAAGACTTTTCTTTTCTAGAAAATGAGCATCATAGAGATGCCTATGGAAACAGCATACTCGTCTCACTCGTGATATCGCTAATCCTGACTCAAATGAACTTTTGCCACTGGGATCTTTGGCAAAGATGTTCGTACTTAAAGATCTCTTGTGACTTTCGCAGTCTCCTCTGCAAAATATTCTCAAGCATCATGCTTGGGATGAAATGAGAGCAGCCTTGATTACATGGTCTTCCTCTTTCCGATTTCCCTCCCAAATTGGTTGAAATTTCCCTCCTTTTTCTTATCATTTCCCGTCCAAATTGGTTGACCCAACCTCTTAATATTCTTCCGTATAGAACATTCAATTGATAAAAGGCTACGCCCAAGTAAATTAATTCGTTGGAATCACAATTGAAATATTGAATGGAAGAAACAGTTTTGAGATATAACATTCATGAATCAATAATTGAAATATTGAAATGGAAACAAATGCCAATTTGATTTGCATGTTGGTATAAAATTGAATAAAAGACAAAAAATAAAATGAGAACATAAGAAACATAACAAAATTAACATCCATAAGAAAATCCATAATAGTCATAACATCCATAATATCATTAAAATATCATAATAGTCATAATACCAACTAATCATACTATCTAGTCTTAAGAATTCATAGACCTAAATCACTGAAATGAAAATAAGACAAAAAGATGCCAATAGTGTGTCAATGAATAGACCTAAATCAATTATTGATTCATCGAATTAATTTACTTGGGCGTAGCTTTTATCAATTGAATGTTCTATACCTTAAGAATATTAAGAGGTTGGGTCAAATAATTTGGACGGAAATGATAAGAAAATGAGGAAATTTCAACCAATTTGGAGGGAAAATCGAAAAGAGAAGGAGAGAAAGGATCGACCATGTAATCAAGGCCTTAAAGGTCATTTCATCAAACATATGGTGCGAAATGACATATTTACCCTCTTAGTTGACTGGGAGAGATAACGGAATTGGGACGGAAGTATCACAAGCCTGCTTTTATAAGTCTGCATCTTTGCATCCGCTTTTAAAGTTTGGGCATCAATCCGCCCGTGAGTGAAAGTTCTGTGTGGCCCATGGGTGATGAAACCCATTTAGATATTGATCTGGGAGAGATAATGTATCTGGGACTTAAGTATCACAAAGTCTTGTTTTTATAGGTCTCTGGGCATCTCGTGATCGGTTTTAAAGTTCGTGCATCAATCGGGCCCGGTGAGGAAAGTTCGGTGGCCCGTGGGTGATAAAACCCATTTATATATGTCTCTGAGTGGAAGAACAAGCAAAAGATCTCAAAGAAATTACATACTTATTTGGATGGAAAACTTGGGTGAGTTAGGTGGGATGAATGATTTCGAGAAATTGATATGACAAATGGCAAAAATTCTTAGTTCATATGACAAATTTGAAAGGTGTATAGGTTCATATGACATTTAAAATTCTTTTCACTAACATCCGGCGTCGTTCTACTCTCCCTTTCTTTCCGCCCAAACAAGACGGATTCTAAGGTTTTTCCCAGGTTAGAGAGTTCTGTCTCCTATTTAGTTAGTTAATTTATATGCTTTTGGGGGGCAGCTTTGGAGGCTAAGAGGAACATGAGACTAATGATAGTTCATATCACCATGTGATCTTGTACCGGTTGATGTGTCGTTCCTTGATTCCAATTGCCTAAGATGAAGGTGTTACGAGTAGCTGCTACTTAGAGGTAGCATGGTCCAAGGAACATAACTTGCACAATCTATTAGATATATTGAAGAGTTAGGGACAATAGATTTCACCCGGCTCTATGGTTTTTTACTAGCATCAACACATGATCATGTCAAGTAAAATGAATTACCTATATTCACTCCTGTCACAGTAGCATCACATAGAAACCCTTTCGTTTTTATTATGTTATAAAATTCCTTCATTTACAAAGATCAGTCTTCCGTCTTAAGTTTTACAGATCGCTTGCTTATGTAATCAGATTGAGACAATTGTTGCTGCTGCTGTGGAGCTCATGACCATTGGCAAGGGTGAGAAAACTCTAGCAGAAGTCAAGATACTCTGAAACCGGTGAAGAATCAAACATGGCCTAGCGGAATCTAGCAGAGCTGACAGTTTTGCTTCCTTGCATAACCATCTGTATTTTGTACTTTTTATTGCTTTTCAGTTGCCTGTTAAGGTTCTGCAAAAATAACAGATTGTGAATTTGTATACTTTGGGTGAGATGTGAAGGATAAGAGAAACATAAGCCGAGTTAACTAGATCCCCAAAAGTATGTTTTAGTATATAAGTAGTCAACAATTAAATGATTTCTATCTAGATCATCGAATTGGTGAAGAAATCTTCACAATAAATTGTTTTGTATTTCTTAAGTTTCACTTACACAAGTATGCTTTACATATGAAAAGAAAGAGACAACCCGCTTACTAGAATGACTTCTAGTGACCGGGTAAACCTACGTCCAATCTAATCCTTAAAAATAAAAGATTACACTAATACCAACACACGCCACTAATCAGTCATCTTCCTTAATCAAGGAAAGATGACTCTGGCATGTGCATGCCAGAACGCGCATGCACGTAACGCCGTCGAGCAGAGCACGCATAAGTTCAAGGACGTAGGAGCCAACCCGACAAGGGTTAAGGGCGCCCAACCCGATGAGAGCACAACCAATCCGATGAGTAAACAAAGCAACCCGACACATCATCCAAACCATCCCGATAAAGCTATGCAACTATTTATTTATGTATTTCTCAACCTCCCTCAAGCCGATCTAGTAAGTTAGTAGATCCAAGCTTGCTTAAAAACGATGCAGATGAACCGATGACGCTGGTTTGGTGGAAAAGATCTCAGCCATCATAGGCTTCTTGTGAAAACGCGGGAGTGAGTTGAGATTGAACTTGATTTCCGAACGAAATGGCAACTCCACCTCAATATGCTTAGTTCTCTCGTGGAACACGATTGGCGCTAATGTGAATGGCCGCCCGATTGTCGCACATAAGAGACATGGGTGTAGAAACTAGGGAAACCAAGGTCGAGCAAACCTTAAGCCATATTAACCGCACGCCGTGATCGCCATTGCCCGACATTCGCCCGCACTTCAGCGAGCAACAACTTGTTGTTTTTTGCTTTTCCGTGTGACAAGGTTTCACCAACGAGTGTACGTAGCCAGCTTGTCGATTTTTCTATCAACTTCATTTCCAGCCCAATCTCGCATCTCGTATAGCCGCAAAATATCGGTAGACCGGGTTGTTCTTCATGAGAATTCCTCGACCGACAGCCAATACCTTTTTGAGATAACGCGTAATTCTTCCTTCGACAATGCATATGGTGTGCAGGTGCATGCATGAACCGACTAACCATACTAACCGCATAGGTAATATCAGTCGAGTGATTGTGAGATAAAATGAGTCGTCCCACCAATCTCTCGATAATGTTTTTACATCCGCGCATGACTTCTCCATCAATGTTGAGCTTGAGTTTGCCGTCAACCGGTGTAGTGGTCGGCTTGCAATCGAGCATCTTCTCTTCCTTGAGGAGGTCCATACTATACTTGCGTTGGTGAATAAACAAAGCCCTTGGAGGATGTAGCCATCTCTATCCCCGTAAAGTACTTTAACTTCCCCAAATCTTTGATGGCAAAAAGTTTGTTGTAGTCTGCCAGGCTCGCAATTTCGCAAAGACTATCTCCGTGATGATCAAATCATCAACATAGATAAGAACCACAAGTTTCCCTCACATTTGTGAGGACAAATAATGAGGAATCGCATACCGTGTGTGAAGCCCATCTTGGTTAGTACCGAACCGAGCTTAGCATACCATGCTCGAGGTGATTAAGCTAACCCATATATCGCCTTGTGCAAGCACAGACCAAATTTCCTTTTGAAGAATCATACCGGAAGCTGCATTGTGTAACTTTCCTTATTCTCCATGAAGGAAGGCATTCTTTACATCCATTTGATAGAGCGACCATCCATTATTTATTGCCACGCATTTAGCGACCCTCACTAAAACTTATTCCTGGCAACGGGGGCAAATGTTTCTTTATAATCAACCCCAAAGGTTTGAGGAAACCACGGGCCACAAGTCGAGCTTTTGTACCTTCACGAGCCATCGCTTGAACTTGATTTTTGTATAACCATCGGCTCCAACAACCTTCTTTCGAGGAAGCCGAAACAAGACCCATGTGCTATCTTCCAAAGCCTTGGAGCTCTTCATCCACGTTGCTTCCATTGAGGAAGAAAGAGCCGCTTTCTGATAGGTTGTTGGTTCACGATGCCATCTAGAGCACTTACAAAGGCAACATAGGAGACATTGCACCGAAATTACATGACCGGGATACCGTGGAGGCATAAGTCACATAATCTTGTAATTTTTGCCGGAGGCTTCTAGCACGTGGGGGGTTCCTTTGATCACTCGAGCTTCTTGGATTTTGATCGATTTCCTCATTCTCTCGCACCGTCAGTCTGATTGCTCGGATGATTGATTCATCTTGTGGTTCCCTAACTCCCGTGGGATTAGATGTAGTGTCTTCTTGTATCACCGGATCTCGCAAAAGCTTGAGCAAAGGGTAACAAGTTGAATTCTTCCTCCTCGGTTGGAACCTTCTCAAAAATAAGGATTGTGTTCTTCAAATTAACATCCTTATCAAATTCATGCATCTTCATGGTGACTGGATCAAAGCATTTGTATCCTTTTTGAGTGGAGGAATACCCAATGAATACACACATTTAGTGGCTCCTGCATCCGCTTATCGCGATCCTTTGCTTGGATGTACATAGCAACACAAAAACTAAACACCTTGAGGTGTGTCAAATCGATTTTCCGACCCTTTAGTACTTCATAAGGGATTTGAACTTCAATACCGAACTTGGCGTCGGTTGACGAGGTATGTTGTCGTAAGCAAAGTGTATGACCGTAACCTCTTAGGAGTATTCATATGGAGCATAAGAGATCGAAGTTTTTTCCAAAAGATCCCTAGTTTTTCGTTCGCGACACCACATTCTCGTTGGGGTGTACCTACACAGCCTTGCTTCCATGGATGATGCCATGTTCACATAGATATTGAAACATACCGTTGGACATGAATTCGTGCCATTATCGATCGAAAATTTTTTGACATTTGATTGAAATTGGTTTTTTATGTAAATAAGGAAAGTCCTTAAAAATATTGAAAACTTCAATTTTTTGACTTCATCGTATAGACAAAACTAATCCTAGTAAAGTCATCAACAAACAATACAAAATATTCTAAAACCTTCCATTGATACAAGAGCAGACCCCACACATCGCTATGTATAAGTTCAAAAGGTTTACAAAGTCGAAGTTTGGGATTTGCCAAATGGCAATTTTGTGAATTTCTCGAAATTTACACGCTGCTAGCCAATGACCTAGCTTTACAAACATTTGGAAAAATTCTTGGACAATACAAAACTCGAAGGATGAGCTAGTCTTCTATGCCATAACAGATTTCATCTATGGACTTTAACTTGGCTTGCGTGAGCTGATTTGTGTTGTTTCGCACGCATAATAAAGTCCATTTATGAAGATCCCTCTCATCAATCGTCTTCTTGGTGATAATATCTTGAAAAATTACATTATTCTCGAGGAAAAAAATTGCACGACGCTAAAATCTTTTGTGATTTTTCCAACGTAATAATAATTGGAAAGGAAAGATGGTACATATAAAACACCGGAGGATGTTTTGCTGCTGGTTTCTCCGCACCTAAGGCTAGCAAGTACCGTTTACCATTTGCAACAAACACACACATGTGATGGTTTTGGAAAAAGGTTTAAAATCCTTAAATTTTTTATTTTGTTTGTCATATGATCAAAGGGCACCGTGAGTCACCATCCAACAATCTTTTTCAATACTAGTTACTAATGCAAGGGAGAAAGCTTGTAGAATACCCGGTGCCTCATTGGTACCTTCGATTTCCGTATAGGAAGCTCGGGCAAATTTTTCCAACATAGTTGAATGTTGGTCTCCTTCACCCATAGTCGATCTAGACGCTCCTCCACGTCCCTTCTCCTGTAAGTAGCTCTGAACCCGCGATGGCAAGCGATTGGTCATAAACTCGCCTGGACCCTTGGGATGTGGAGGAAGAGGGTTGATCGGGCAAAGAATCCTGAGCCTTGAAGTGGCTTTGCCCCGAGAGGATCGCTGCATGATTTTTCCCTTTTGGTAAACTTGGGCTTGAGCTCGATGGAGTTCCCAACACTTCTTCGTGTGCCCGACAAGACTGCGCATTTGCACTTTAGATGCGGAATCTCGCCCTTGTACACCTTTGCTTAAGCATGCTTTGGTGTGAGATACATACGCACTAGATTCCGTCACCTTCGGACTTGCTCACTACCTTCCTTCGTGCTTCTTCTCTCCGAACACCCATCGTGACATTGTTGAATGAAGGTAATTATTGGCTCATCAAGACAGGCTTCTTAAGTCCTCATAGTCTCGGCTCAAACTTCCCAAGAACTCGACAGATTCCCGTCTTCTTCAGCCTTTGAGGTACTCAGATCGCAGTATGTATGTGCACAATACTAGCTCATTCCACAGAGTCTTGAGCTTCTCGAGATGTTGAACAAAGGATTTACCTTCCTTTGCCGAAGACCGGGCAAAGGTCTTTCTTCAACTCGGAATACTCGTGCATAGTTGTTTTGATTTCCGTACATTTCCTTCAAGCTTTTCCACAACTCTTGAGAGGGAATTAGAATAGCGAATATCTCGCCTATATGCTTCTCCATTGTATTAAGAAGGAGCGACATAACAAGCTGGTCTTTGCACGCCTGGCCCACCGTACACAGGTGAGGAGATCGTCTCCTGAACTTCCATACCTCCATTAACGAAACCGAGCTCCTTTCCTCCAAGGGCCAACGAAACAGCTCACAAATCCATGGTGAGATACTGAACTGCTCGTAAGGATTGAACATAGTCGTTGATTGGTGTTTACCTCAATCCCGAGGCATCCGAGTAGGTAACATTTGAGGGGGCATTTGAGCTTCCCCCAAATTTCACGCATCCCTTCCTCACCATTTTGATGAAATAATTTTACAATGGAAAAGGAAAATTCTTAGAGCTCGTGTTAAGATTGAACCCAAGCTCGATACCTCATGAAGAAATCTTCACAATAAATTGTTTTGTATTTTAAGTTTCACTTACACAAGTATGCTTTACATATAGAAAGAAAAGAGACAACCCAAGCACTCAATGACTCCTAGTGACCGGGTAAACCTACGCTCCACTCCAATCCTTAAAATAAGGAGATTACACTAATACCAACACACGCTCACTAATCAATCATCTTCCTTAATCAAGGAAAGATGACTCGGGTACGTACGCGTAACGCGTATGTGCGAAAAACGTCTGCTGTGCCAGAGAGCACGCATAAGTTCAAGTGACGAGGAGCCAACCCGACGAGGGTTATACAGCCAACCCGATGAGCACAAACTAATCCGATGAGTAAATAGCAACCCGATACATCATCCGAACCATCCCGATGTGCCATGCAACTATTTATTTATGTATTTCAAATTGATTTCTGGGCATGCATAAAATAAATATAAGGAGAAATAGGCATTAAAAGCGAAACACCAATGGAAAAGGAAGAAAATTCAATCAATCTGATTAAGATAAAAGCCAACAGTAGCTATGTTCTTATACAATCATAGTTGGCTCATAATCCCAGCTCTTTGATTACTGATCGAGTTCCTGGTCGAAAATATGGATCAGAAAATCCAAAATTTCGGTGCCAAATGGTAAGCATATCCTTTGAATATCTGTTGCCATAACTGTACCTCAAATCCATATTGTTAGTCTATGGTTGTCTTCTGCTTCAGCCAAAAGAACCTCTGCTTGGCAAAAATCGATGTCAAGAAGTTATCTTTCAGCTGTTCTTGATGTTATGTCAGCAACCACTCTCATGATCTCATCCACTGGAGCTAGAAATGAGGCAGGAGGAATCTGTCTTCACTGCAAGGGATTGTGATTCCACCCATAGGATGATCATATCCAAATTCTTCTTCAGCCTGACTTAGCAAGTCTTGGAATGAAGGCTGGTTCAAGATATCGGAATCATAAACCGTTTCCTTTGACTTTCCCCAACATAGACCCGCAAAAGTAGCCCTTTGGAACATCATTGGCTTTCGAAGCATCCTGGTTTGATGTTGAGTGTCGAACATTTTTCTTTTCCTAAACGAAACCCATAAGCAGCTTGTTTTATTTGTCTGGAGGACGAACAAGGCAAAAGAGTTCAAAGAACTTGTAGAACTATGGAAGTGGATAAAATGACAGTGAATGAGACTGTGTTGCTTGTGAAACCAATTGGGTTTATATAGATGAAAAGGGAGTTAAAACTTATAATCTTCTATTAAAGTGAATGGAGCTGTCTTCAAGACAATTCACGAGTTTGGTCTGTCCACTATTGTTATGTGGACTTCATTTGATATTGGCCAAACTGTAAGGCTGTAACCTTCCATAGAAACATCTTTGCCCCACCTCATCTCTTCTCTATATCTTCTTCTTCGCCTCTACAGTCTGAGATTCTCCAGTTCACACCCATTCTCTCATGGCCATATTTTGGATAATCCTTTCTTGCCAGATCACATTCCCTCCCATCCTACATACAATTTTTGAAAAAGACAATTTAATTAAGAAGGGCAACATAGTAATATGCCATAAAAGTTCAAAATAGAACAATCCCACGTTGAGGAGTAGTTACTAACTTTAGGGTCGGGAATTTTGTACCGAAACCGAACCGAAAATACCGAATGGAATACCGAAAGTCCGAAACCGAAATACCTCCCGAATAGTTCCGGTCCCCCGATACCAAAAATGCCGGCTTTGGTACGGGTTCGACGATATTACCGTATTCGTACAACCGAACCAACCGAACTGAAGTTGAAATTTGATTCTCGATTCTCGATTCTCTAATATCGAACCCAAACTCTACTCCGATCCCATTCCCATCCCCATTCGAACCGAAGTTACCGGGAACCGAGAAATCAAACGAAAAACAAAACATTCCCGCCAGCCTTCTCGACCTCCTCAATTCTCAAACCGTGCCAAAAACACCATCAAACCTCAAATCCACTTCTTCTCCTCTCCCGGTCCCGTTTCCGGGAGCTCAAGCAAAGAATTTATTGGTGTCTTTCTCCCTCCGCCTCTCCTTCGCCTTTTCTCCGCAAGTTAGGGTTTGGGTTTGCTTGCGGATTTAGGTTTTCGCTTGGGATTTGGAGTTTGCTTCCAATTTGGGATTTGGGATTTAGGTAAGTACTAGTTTTTGAATTTGTTTATTGTATCTCGTATAATGGCAAACCGTCTACCGTCGAATGTTGGCTCTTCTTGTGCAAGTTTTTGTAGTACTCTTCGTAAATTTTTATTGTAGGCCAGGTTTGAGTATTCATACATGGTTGTATGTTTTTGAATCTCATGATTTTCATCCTTAATTTTGGGTGGCTTGTGTGCGAAGTTCAAACCCTTTCGATTTGTGTTATATGGAATTAGATAAGATGTTCATTCAAAGCTTGGTTTTGCCATTTCAATGTTCTTTTTTGAGCTTTCAGAGATATCGCAGATTGCTGAAATAGATTTAGTAAAAGATGAGTGGAACTAGTGTAATCTACTAGAGAACAAATTACACGCATGCATTGAGCAAAACAGACATATAGCCAAGTCCTTGAAGTGTTCGCTCCTGACAATGAGTGTGTGATGCTAGTGTGTGTGTGTGTGTGTGTGTGTGTATGCAAAGTGAATGTGTGTATGCAAAGTGAGTGTGTGTATGCAAAGTGAGTGTGTGTGGTATGCAAAGGAGGTGTGTGTGTATGCACCGCTATGACCCTCTAATTCAGCACAAAATGTATGCCATGCTTCTACTCAGAAATGACCAACTAGGCTAAACAAATCGCTAATCCAATGTGCCATGGTTGCCATTTTTTGGGTTGTATAATGGATTGAATTTGAATGGATTGAATGGGATGGATTGAATGATTGAATGGATTGAATGGATTGAATGGATTGAATGAATTGGAATGGATTGAATGAATTGAATGATTGAATTGAATTTTTGAATGGATTGAATGGATGACGAAATGGATTGAATGGATTGAATGTATTTCTTGGATTGGAATGGATTGAATGGATTGGATTGAAGGGATTTCGATATCTCCAATACCAAACCAACCCAAAATTTCTAAGATGTCGAAATTTTCTGGCTCGGTTTCTGTGACAGGAAGCTGGGTCTCCGATTTTTCGGCATCTAGATTCGGTGGAGGGTTTCTGCCCGGTTACCGAACCGAACCCACCTCTAACTAACTTCAATTGTTTTAATTCTTTAAAAAAATCCTCATAAATTATAAATATGTATTTTTAAATAGAAGAATAGCAATAAAATAATTAATTAAATTAAAAAACCAATTGCCGCATGCATTAGTGTGTGATAAGAGGCTAATTTTAGATAAACTCAAAGTAGCCTATAGAAGATACAAATTCAAATTAACAAAAATCTTATAAACAATATAAACTTCTTAAGATTAGAGACCTGGTTAGACATTTAGTTATCTGATATGACAAATTCAATAACAAGAGCATTAAATAGGAGATGGTGTTGCTGCAAGCAAACAAGGGGCCAATAGTTAATTAGTGTGGCTCCACTGATAACAATTAGTTATTAGTAAGAAACACCGCCAAGAAGCAAATTATTGGAGGAAACCCTCTCACCTATCAATTGTTAGTGTCGAGTGCAATAATATATAGTTGAAGCAAGATGTGCTTTCTCTCTTGCAAACAAAGGCTTTGGCTTTTAGAATTGAAATAGATTGGATAAGTCCCTAGATTAAATGTATCTTGAATGAAGAACGTATGTTAGCCTCCAATTTTTGTTGTAGTTAGAAGGTAGAAGCTAGATTAGCAATAAATAAAACTTTACATTCCACTAAAATAGAAGAAAAGTTTTCTTCATAGCTAATCAATCCTCAACCGTAATACAAATAGGGAGATTCACATCCACTCTTCATTAATGACAAGAGAGTTATCGATCCATTCCATTCCCACACACCAAAAACAGACCTAAGTGATTTTTGAATATAAAAAGAAGTATATTTTTTGGTAAATATGAAAGGGAATTTTGAGAGATTTATTTGTGAAGATTTTAGGCTAATATCTTGACTAGAAACTTTGGAGTCAAAAGTCATTTTTCGACTCAAATATGACTTACAACTTTTAATGAACTTTTGCCTTTTCGATTGGAGATATTTAGCAGATTGTTAGAGGAGGCGGCACACGTCCAAAGTCATGGGAATTACGTACAAAAACATAGAAAACTGTCTTTTAGTTATAGATTCATCAAGTTGCAAAACAAGCTTCTTGAAATTAACATGAAGCGTTCCCTACTACTCATCGCCTCATCCCATTACCGCATACACTATTAGAGATGCTTCAGCACTTGGTGTTTTAATTGTTATGCTTCTAACAAAACCACTTCTAGAAAAATGTTCTACGATCGAGAAGTGCTTCGTAAAGAAGCATTCACAAACCGGCCTGTAGTATACGAGCATATAGGCAAATAGGTATATGTAGTGTATGAGGATATATAGGTGACACGGGCCGCATCTGAGGCTAATTTGAGCATAGAGGAGGCCCAACTCCTTGGAGCATGGAGGAGGCCCGGGTCCCACTTGACCCGCTTGATGACCCCAGCCCAAAAAGCCCATGGAGATGGAGGGAACATTCTAGATAAATCCTTGGGTGCCCAGGTTCATTGTATATTCTAGATCTTTCCTTGTATCATGGTCTACCAGATTGTTGTAATCCTTAGCCATCCATTCTTCAGGGGCTAGAGTTGTATATAAGGTGGAGGCCTCATTTGGCCAAAGCATCCATCTCATAGAGAAATCTCTCAATTGTAAAGTTCTCTAGTGAGCAATACAAGCATCTTTCTCTCAAATCTCTCTGAGTGTTCGTACTTGTTCTTTGCTAGTTCTTGTGCTCTTGTGTAGTTCGATCCAATCGAGAGGGTGGGAGGCTGACTTGGCTTGGACTTAGCTTGTTCGAAGGCGAAGAACGAGTCTAAGGCCGCACGGGCAGGAGGCTTCAAGAGTCATCCCGTGACAGCTGGTATCAGAGCAGGTCATTCCGATCTGCAAGAAGAGACAAGATGGCTGGAGAGAGCACGAACACAGAGAGACAATCCAAGAAGGGTGGAAGGGAGCACTCGAAAGACATGCTCTCTTCATTGGAGTCCCGCGTCGTCAGGTTGGAGCACGCCGTGGTTGAGTTTGACAAAAGACTCGATGAGGACGTTCCGTCGAAAGAGGCCGTAGAAGGTTTGGAGGATGACCTCAAGGGGCAACTTCAGGGAGCACTCAACTCAGTAATGGAGGACTTTCGTAGGGAGCTCAAGACCCAATTGGAGCAGTTTGCAGCAGAGATCACGCAACTGCGCGAGGAGATGAGAGAGGTCAAAGGCGATTGGACCTTGTTTCGAGAGGCGGTGCTCAACAGGTCTCATGAGCCAAAGCTTCCAAGGGTGGTGGAGGCTTTCAAACCCAAATCCTATAATGGGAAGAGGGAAGCAAATGAGCTTGATAGTTTTCTATGGGATATGGAGAGGTACTTCAAGAACCTAAGGATGGATGATGATGAGTCGAAGATCTCTACGGCTTCGTTGTTCCTTACCGACAATGCTCTTATGTGGTGGTGTCGAAGATGCATGGAGATAAAGGCAGGTACGTTCTCACTTAAGAGTTGGGCAGATTTCAAGGCTGACTTGAGGCTGCATTTCTTCCCCAAGAATGCAAAGTTTGAAGCTAAAGAGAAGCTAAGGTGGTTAAAGCATACTGGCAGTGTGAAAGACTACGTCAACACATTTGTCAACCTGTTGTTCGAGGTGCCCGAGATGACGGAGGATGATAAGTTGATGTATTTCTTGAGTGGCCTCCAGACATGGGCTAGAGTGGAGTTGCAAAGGCGACATGTCCAGACCTTGTAAACAGCCATTGCAGCAGCCGAGTCTTTGGTGGAGCTAAAGAAGACAGACCAAGGCGACTCTAAGAGCAAGTGGAAGAAGTCTGGTGACGGAAAAGGTGGGGGAGACAACAACAAGCCAAAGGAGGGAGACAAACCTAGTGGCAGTGGTGGTTCCAACAAGTCGTTCTGCAAGGAGAAAAAGTATGACAAGCATGAGAAGAAAGGCGACAAGGGCGACAAGGGCGACAAGGTTGGACCCTGCTACTTGTGCGATGGTCCGCACTTGATGCGTGATTGCCCACAGAAGAAGGCACTCAACGCAATGAACAAGCAGAGTGAAGAGGAGGAGGCCAGAGAGGAGGTGAGAATGGGTTCGATACGGATCCTCAATTCCTTGCAAGCCAAAGTCACTCAACTCGAAGGTCCGTCTGGTGGGACGATCTTCGTCGAAGCGGTAGTGAATGGGAGGAAGACTCAGCCGTTGGTGGACACGGGAGCATCCCACAATTTCATAACCGTGGAGGAAGCAAAGAGACTTGGGGTGCGAGTCTCTAAAGAAGGTGGCAAGATGAAGGCGGTGAACTCTCCTGCTAGCATGATCGCGGGAGTGGCTCGTGGAGTAAAGCTACATCTTGGCACGTGGAGTGGAGAGATGGACTTCACTGTCACACCGATGGACGACTATGACATGGTGTTGGGCATGGAGTTCATGGACAAGGTAAAAGCTTTCCCCATTCCTCATTGCAACACTATGTGCATTGCTCAGGATGGAATGATGCCGTGCATGGTGCCACTGACGAGGTCTGCCAAGCCAAAGGAGCAGTGCTTGTCAGCCATGCAATTCAAGAAGTCGTGGAAGAAGGATGAGGTGACCTTCCTCGCGACGATAAAGGAGGATAAGCTCATTGTGGACATTTCCTCAGTCCCCGAGATTGTGGAGGATCTCATGAAGGAGTTTGGTGACGTGATGCCTAAGGAGTTGCCGAAAAAGCTACCACCAAGGAGGGAAGTGGACCATGTCATCGAGCTTGAACCAGGTGCTAAGCCAACAGCCAAAGCACCTTACCGCATGTCAGTTCCAGAGTTGGAGGAATTGAGGAAGCAGCTGAGGGAGTTGCTCGAAGCTGGGTACATCAGGCAGTCTAAATCCCCGTATGGTGCGCCAGTCTTGTTCCAGATAAAGAAGGAAGGAACTTTGAGGTTGTGACTACCGGGCGCTCAACAAGATTACAATCAAGAACAAGTATCCGATCCCACTGATTTCAGATTTGTTCGACCAGTTAGGGAGGGCGAAGTTCTTCACAGAGTTGAACTTGCGCTCAGGGTACTACCAAGTGCGTATAGCCCCGGGAGATGAACCGAAGACCGCGTGTGACGAGGTATGGGTCGTTCGAGTTCTTAGTCATGCCGTTTGGTCTCACCAATGCCCCAGCCACGTTTTGCACGTTGATGAACAAGGTATTCCACCCTTACCTCGACAAGTTTGTTGTGGTTTATATTGACGATATTGTGGTGTATAGCAACACTCTAGAAGAGCATGTTGAGCATCTGCGCACAGTATTCCGAGTCTTGAGGGAGAACGAGCTCTACGTTAAGAAGGAGAAGTGTTCATTTGCTCAGCGTGAGGTGGAATTT
>JAEHOF010000137.1:0-48713 GCA_018257905.1 Gillenia trifoliata | reverse complement strand
TTCGGTTTCTGCCTAGGGCTATGCAATCTTGTATGCAGCCATGTTGGTCCGCCTGAGGCCCATTGCTACCCGATACTTTATAGCGTTACAATTGGTTACTGGGTACGAACCTGATGTTTCGTATTTACGCATTTTTGGGTATGCACCTTCTGCCATATTGCGCCGCCGCAATGTACCAATATGGGTCCTCAAAGAAGGATGTGAATCTTTGTCGATTGTGATTCTCCTTCGAATTAGCTCTTTAGAGCCCTTGCACGCGATCTCTTTACCGCCATTTTGCGGATTGTCACTTCGATGAGACAGTCTTCCCGCCGTTAGGGGAGTCAGGTACGTCAGCGTTCCTGAAGAACGACGCGAATTATCGTGGACGTCCCCACTATGTCTCATCTCGATCCCCATATTCTAGACCGAGTATTGCTCGGGCGCTTTCTCTTATCTAGATAAAAGTGACAGATCACATATACCAGCTGCAAACATGCCTGCAAGGATAAACGTACCGCCTAACGGACGTCGAGTCCCAACGTCCGGAAGGGGTGTGCCGCCCTGAAGGACGGTTTGGCCGCCCCTGTTGGACGGCCTGGTACGCTGACGGCTAGCCAATCAATCTGTTCTCGGCCTGAAGCGCGACAGATCATTCAGTTCGAAGGATTCACCTCCCTAGAAGTGGAGAAGTATGGCACAAAATGAATCCCTTCCTCGTTCGCTATCTCAACCATTCCACCTCATGAAATTAATCCGGATTATCCCGAGACCTGTAGTCTTGGTCCATTATGCATGCATGGATGAGTTAATGGAATTGGAATGAGATTATCATCGATGATATTCACGTATATGGTAGCTACCCAAAATAAGTGAAAAGCGACGATATCGAACTGCGTTCCGTTGATGAATGTCGACGTAGAACTGATTGGTCAAACTGGAAACAAACAATCTAGGTCGAACTTGATTCACTTGCGAAACGTGTTTTGGGCCTGTAGTTCCTACACTTCCACATGTGAAGCCCGTTTGCTACAAGTGGGTTTTCGTAAGGAATCGAAATGAGAAGAATGAAATAGTGCTAT
Source organism: Gillenia trifoliata (assembly GCA_018257905.1). NCBI lineage: Eukaryota > Viridiplantae > Streptophyta > Magnoliopsida > Rosales > Rosaceae > Gillenia > Gillenia trifoliata. The sequence continues at coordinate 47,652 of JAEHOF010000137.1, read as the reverse complement.
ACGAAGCACGCCTTGTGGCGCAAGGTTTCTCTCAAACGCCCTGAGATTGATTACGAGGTGACTTATTTCCCCGTAATGGACGTTATAACGTTCCACTACCTTATCAGTTTGGTAGTTTCCGAAAAACTGAATATGCAGCTTATGTACGTGGTTGTAACGTATCTATAGGGATCTTGATACGGAAATATATGTGAATGTTCCCGAAGAACTTATAGACTGATCCAAATAGTTCTAGACCACAGAACACCCTCTCTATTGAATTGAGGCTTTCACTTTACGGATTGGAACAATCCGAGCGGATGTGGTATACCCGTTTAAGTGAATATTTGATCAGTTAGGGATATGTGAATAAACTATGCCCCTGCGTGTACAAAACCGAATTTGCAAGAGTTGCAGTCTATGTCGATGACATAAATCTCACTTAGACTCTGGAAGAGCTTGAGAAAACTGCCTCGCACCTGAAGTCGGAATTTAAGATGAAAGATCTTGGGAAAACTCGTTTATGTCTCGACTCGAAGTTTCGAGCAAAGTTCAGATGGTATTCTGGTCCACCAATCGAACTACACCCAGAAGGTGTTGCCTTTGAGTACACCCATGACCGTTCATACGCTAGATGCAAATGAGATCCTTGAAAAGGTTGTGGAACCTGAAGTTCTATATCTAAGTTCAATTAGCGCTTTATTGTACTTAGCTCATTGCATTATGCATGACATCTCATTCGTTGTTGATCTTTTGGTAAGATACAACATTGCGCCTACACGCTACCACCAAATAGGTGTTAAAGACGTTTTTCCGTTACTACGGATTTGGGCTTATTCTATCCCTACGCATCTCAGAATTAACCACAACCCCTTGGTTATCGGAATGATGCCTACCTTGTGGGATACGCTGATACAGACTATCCATCTGTGCTCCGCACAAGGCACGCTTCCAAACGGATTATGTCTTTACCGGTTAGAACACTGCGCTAAATATCTCTGGAGGTCAACCAAATTGTATCTTAGTTGCGACGCCTTTAGCCACCGCCATACACGGCTGCCACCCGTACATGGGAGCATATTCAAGCACTTGTAATTCTTCATCCTTCGTTGGAGTCTCCAATAACGATCTATGTGAAGACAATGTGCCGCATGTATCGACCTGCATCATAACCTCGAGCATCCAAAAAGTCAACACCAAGCATATTGCGTCTACATCAATCAGCATAAGCATCAGAAGATTGAAGTCAAGCATATCTGATCCGAAGACAACCTTGCCAACCTCTTCACGAAGTCATTGCCGAAGAAGCTTGTTCGAGGATTTGGTATGTGCAAATTTTCTCATTTGCTACGCTTGTAGTTCTCAGGGGGAGTTTTGTCGAACTCAGGGGGAGTATCCTGAAGTATACTCGCTTGACCTTAATGTACTCTTTTTCCCTACGATCAGGATCATTTTTCCCATTGGGTTTTTGTTGCCTGACTAGGTTTTAACGAGGCACCCATTCTGGGCTGGTCATACTCTTGTGTGTTTTCTTACTACTTACGTCTGGAAGATGTTAAGTATCGACATTGCATTAACTCACTTTTCTCCTAGACTATGGGTTTTGTCCCGTCTTGGGTTTTACCATAGCCAGGTTTTGTGAGAGTTTTTATTCTTTTTTATATGCAAGTTCCCTATATGATACTCGAGTGTCCTCTACTGTGCCTACGAGACGACTTCATCAACTATCATCCTGAAGATCTGATGCGATATCTACTTGAGTATTTGCACACTCAAGGGGGAGTGTTGTAGATAAAATATAACATGTGTTAAATGTGATTGTGTAAATCCTAGGTAGATATGGATTAGGATTTTCCATTATGTATGGGATTAGTTTCCTAATGTACTTGTACTTCTATTACTATAAATAAAGGCACCTGGTATGTGGAATATATGAATTACATATTCCACATACACTACAGTTTCACCAAATTCTCTTTATTCTTCTCTTGCCGCACCCTTCACTAAAATCTGTCCACAACAGTTAATATTGGTTTAGCCTAATTATTTTTTTTCGTTAACTTAAAAAAAAAATTTGTTTAGATTAACTTATCTTAATTTTGTGAACATTTTGACCTAAAAATATTTAAATTCCGATAAAGTATGAAAAATGACACAGTAGACACATACAAAAGAACACTTAAATTTATAACATAGGTTGATCATACAACAATTAAAAACTCCATAAACAATTAATATGTGACGACCTGTATTTTAAAACAATACTTATATGTTAAATATGATATTATTTTATAAAGAATTCCATATTCTTATATATATATTTATATATATAATATATGCTATTCCACCGATTCATATATATATGCTACTTATATTTTATAATATTTTATTGGTTAAAAATTTAAAATTTTTATATAATATTATTAATAGTTATCAACACTTTCAGTCGGTGTAGGATTGGAATGCTTAGCATTCCTGTATTGGTCCTAGCTATTAGATAAGAAGCACCGCCTGGCCTTCTTATATCCAGAAAACAGAGAGGGCGAGAGAGAAAACAGAGAGGGCGAGAGAGAGATCAATCAGAGAGATGGAACTTAATGATTTGCTGAAAGGATTTATATCAAAATCCTTCCCCATTAATCTTCCTCAACTTCTTGCTTAATAGACGTGTTCTTGGTCTCTCTTTCTCGTTCTAGCAAAGAACACGAATGATATTCGTGTGCTTTTGCCTGCAACACTAATATGGTGTCATTTATTCAATCAGCTACTTTCAAAACCTGGGTAAAGATTCATATATCTTCTATATTTTTATAGCTATTAATCTTTCTTATCGTTGTTGATATTATGCAGTAATATACATCTATTCTATGGCGGATTACCCTACTTATTTGTAAATAGACTTAATTTCACATCTGAAGTGCTTTGGTTTCATATATATGGTGCTATCATATATACTTACAATTGGAGATCGATCAACTTGCCTACACAAAAGTGATAAGTCTGAAGCTATATACAATTATCACATGTTATCTATTATCTCTTATCTTTAATAGAGATTGCTGTATAGAGGGGGACTCAAGCATATTAGTTTTAAGAAAACCCTAATTTTATGCATATGCTTAAAGTTATTTGGTTTTTAATATATATGTATGTCCATATAGTTAATAGCTATTTTGGTATAAAAGCTGTTTATATATGTCTACTTATGCATGCAGTTGGTTTTCCACCTTATCAAACTATATATATTTACATACCAAACAATATATCTTAAAGGATGGAATTGGTCTCTTAGTAATATATGTATTCATGTATATGTACTGGAACCAAAACCAAAGCTTTCATGTTTTCAAGCTGTTTATGTATGTCTACATATATATATATATATATATGTATATATATGTATATATATATTTATGCTATCTGAAATAAAGTATATGTTTTAGAGGTGGAAAGGATTACTTGGATTTCATGTATAGTAATGATAAAGCTTATATACAACTATATAAGCTAAAGTGTTTTGATGAACTGGTATTATATATATATATTCACTTATTTTCCAAAGACGTTTGTAGACAAAACGTTTCTTGTAACCATGTTATCCTAAACATCCAAAATGATATTTGAGTTGTTTGATGTTCAATTAGTAATCCCAACTTATTTGATTAGTATTAGGGTATGCATTTTAGTGATGGCTTGTATTATGTGAATAGGAATTGATCACGTTGGTGGACTCTTGTAATAAAGAGTCGGAGCAATGCTTTGGAATACAGGTAGGGGAAATACGGCAGACCTTACGGAGATTGATTTTATTAAATTTCGTGAAGTGCTATATTATTTGATCTCATTGGTTGATTATAATCTTGTTGGCTGTTACTTGGATATGTGTACATCATTGGATTACTTGGATGTTTATTCGTTATTGCTTATTGTGTTACCGTGTGGAATGTTATTCGTTGAGAATATTTGTGGTGCATGTGAATGATGAAATGAAACTATTTGTGCATCACTCATATGTGAGAAGTGGTTGGAACTTCAGTGTTGAGAAAGAATTGGAAATGAGGGTAGTTGGAAATGATCTTTTGTGTAGTTGAGCCAAATTCTTAGTAGGTACCAAGTCTCAGGTGAGCCCACAGTGCACAGTTTCTTTTAGGGTAATTCGGGATTGGCGACGAAGAGTTTTGGCAAGATGACTAACAAAAGGGGAAATTGGGATGATTGAGTTACGGGGGTTAGTTCATATAATTAAGTGCTCGGGACCAAGTGGTATAAGTACGGAATGGGACGTACGAGGTCTGGGTGTTTAGTTATACGGATTAACGGGTATAGACGAAGAATATGCATTGCACTTTGCATTGTTATAGATAATGATTTGATACTTGGTTATATGATGTCATGACACTTAATTTAATTTGATCAATTTGTTGTTGTAAGGTTATGTCCCTACTGAGCTGTAAAGCTCATCCCTATATTGTTTTATGCAGGTTTATGAATTAAACAATCAAGAGGGTAGGTGGGATGAGATTGGATTAAATGTGAGGCTAGAAGTTGTTATTTCTTTACTTTAGCCTCGTAAAGAATTCTTGGTTATGTATATATGAGGAATTTATTCTCCACCCCGTTTCGGTTTGTCTTTAATTATTTATTTTTTTTAATTTTAGCTCGCGCGCCGGGTGCGGGGTTATATTTACCGACCCCGGGTCCGGGGCGTGACATAATACTTCAAATGACAATTAAGATACTAAATGATATTTTTAAAAATAAACTAATATGGTGGAGGACTTGGGTGAAAGCTATAGCCAACATCATCAAAGAGAGTGCGCCTTGATAAAATTTCATCTTGCTTCTCACGAAAAAACCTCTTCCTCCGTGGAGTATATTGGTCGAGATCCATCTTCATTATTTCCAACTCGTACACATCTTGGTCTAATTTATCTCTTGTGACTTTCCTTGCTATTTCTCACTCTTCCATTGCCATTTGCCGCTCCATGAGTTTGCGCATTTGCAACTTCTCTTGATTGCTCTCTTCACTACAATGAAGTAGTTTGTCAAGTTTTTCCTCATACTTCTCGCTAGACGAATCCACTTTCTTCCCTTTTTTTTCTTTGCTTCCTTTTGCTTATCTCGCCCCGGCGGTCTTGCTATAGATGAAGATGGGCTCTCATCTACAAAATCATCAAGATCAACACTTGCCCCGCCTTCAAAAGGTTGTCTTGGAACTTTAGTAGATACATTTTCATTCCACCTAGGACAATCTTTGAGGATGTTCCAAGCATGAAATAATTTGAATTCGTGACCTTTAGGGGTATCAAGTGTCATGAATATAGCCATCGCTTTATTAATCTATGTATGAAACAAATAAAGATTGATTAGTTAAAAAAGGTAATTATGCACATTAAAAATATAATTATGCACATGAAAAAATAATTTATCAAGAGAAACTCACCACATCTTCTTGACTCTTTCCACTTTCAAGAACATCTTTGGCTTTATTGTAGGCCGACTTCCAACAAGTGCATTTTTCGTTGATTCTCTTAAACCGATCATACATACCATCAAGGGTTTGTGGCTTGTCGGGCAACGGTGGGGGAGAGGTGCTAAGGAACACTTCATAGACGCGAGACCAAAATTCTTGAATATTTTGGTTTGTCCTGGTAGCACCATCTTCGCTAATATTGATCCATGCCTTGCACAAAGCTATGTCTTCATCTTTAGACCAATTAGGTAATTTTGTACTAATTTTTGGCATTTGAAAATTTTGGAAGTGGGTAAGAATAATGAAAATTTGGAAGTGGGTAAGAGAAGAATGCTAATTTAGAAGTGTGGGTACAAGAAAAAAATGAAATTTGGATTGGGAAAGGGAAGGAAGTGATTTTGTGTGGATAATATGACCAAATGAATGGGTATTTATAGAGTTTTAGGGTGAAATTCAGGTTAAATATTTTTTATTAATTATTTTGTATTAGTTTTAATTTGGGCCGTTGGATGAATTTGTTTCTGGATTAGATTTGATATCATTTAATCACGGTCGTTGGATTATAAATAAAAGTAATTAACAAGTAATTTAAAAAACAATTTGAATTATGGCCCAGTTGGGATCAACCAACGGTCGAGATTTTGGGCCAGTTGATCTCAGCGTTAACATCCTGTGCCCAGTGACCATGACGTCGACCACATGCATCTCCCACGCCGGGTAGCGTGAGGCGTGTGGCGAGTACGACCGAGGCGAGTGGCTCACGCGTGCAATCTCACTCGTAGTGTGGGTCCCACATGTCTTGGTGGGCCAATTCTCGAGCCTATTTAACTTTTTTTTTTTTTAGTTATCTTGGGCTTTGGTATTTGCCGTTGTTGGAAACACAAGCCAAGGCATGTGGGCCTAAATTTGTTGGCCTTTGGCCGCCATTGAAGATGGCCTTAGCAAAGAGTGGATTTGCTTCATTTTTTTGTTACTATCGATATTATCATTATTATTCTTAAAAAAAACTACAAATTAAATAGAAATAAAAATAGATGTAGCCCTAAATCAGTTGTTCATGAAAGCGAATCCGCCATTTACACCAAAGTCGAATCACTCCATATGTAACGGCAGTTTAAAATATATACCGGCTTGGAAAAAAAATATTAAAAAGTTAGAAGTCGACGTAAGTTAGAGTGAATATTCAAAACAAAAAAAATAAAAATGAAATAACAATACATATATAGTTATTGATACAGTTAAAGAGCAATACCGCGGGTGGGTCGATGCCGCTTAATTCTCGGCAATGTCGCTCTCCGACGCCGAGATTGAACCTGTAGCCGTAAGCCACGCTCCCTTTCATCTCCAAAATCCAAATCCCCAATTTTCCCCAATTCCCCAATTTTCTCTTCCTCTTCCCTCCCTCACACAAATGACAGCTTCCCAGCTCCCAAAACCCCAGCTGCAACACACAGGTACTCTAAAATTTCAAATTTTTCCTTGGAATTCTGTATTTCTTTTCGATTTTTTTGGATTTTGATCGGTACCCATCTCAGTTTAAGCATGCCCACTTGGAATTTGTTCTTGATTTTGTGGTTTTATTGCTGTATTTGATTTGCTTAGCTCTAGTTTCAACATGTTGATTGTAATTTGGATGATATGGGATTGTTTTTAATGATGGGTTCTTAGAGGGAAATTGTGTTTCGATCTGTGACTGTGCAGGAAATGATGGATTCTTAGGGAAGTTGGGTTCTTGAACTTTGAATTGTTCTTGTTGAATGGTCTCAAGCACTTCTAGTCAGTATGTGAATGATGATTCATTTCTATTTGTGATTATATATATATATATATATATATATATATACTGAAATGAATAAAACAGATATAGATAGTGGGATTCTTTTTCCGCAGCAACATAAACCGGTGGAGTTTTGCAGTTTCAGTTTGGTGATTGGATCAGAGATACTATATTACTAATTGATTATGAAAGTATAGGAGATAATGTACATGGTTTCTGTATTTGATTGTGGTTTTCGAGAATTTTGTTGTAATGGAAAAGACATTTATTTGATGAGTATGTGGAAAAGAAGTGTTGGGATTGAAGTTTTGTGAGTATGAAGAGTGACTTGTATGACTGGTCTTAAGTTTCCAATTTTAAGGAGAGGGCTTCCGGTAGCTGAGTGACGTTCTTATGCAGCTAAGTAGGTCCGGACACTTGTTTGATACCATGACTAATGAGTGCCTGGCCAATCAGGTCAATGGATCCAGAAAGAAGCACCGTTTGTTGTCCCAAACACAGTAAAGAATGTACATAAGAATGTCTCTGTACAGACAGGAGAGGAATTTTCCATGGGTTTCTTCAGGATCGTTCCGCAGCGAAGGGAAGTTCCTGCTGTGACTGATATGGTTGAGAATCGCGAAATGGGGTCCCAGGTTCAAATATAATCAGAATTATCAGCTGGGGTATCAGGATCTTACTGGTCTTCTGGGATTGAGGAGAATGGATTCTGAGTGTGCATCTGATACGTCTGACTTTGTCTCGGCAAAGGGTGGGTAATAAAGAGATTGAAAGCGAGGCTTGTGTTGACAAGTTAAGCAGATGCAACAGGGAGGAGGTTGATAGTGGACAAAAAAGGATCAAGGCTTTTGGAGAACTGAATGTTGACAGAGCGGTTTTGGACCAACTGCCCTACCTATATATATGTCTGAGTCCCCTCATTCCAACACTGTTAATGGGTCAGGGCGTTGGATGGTTCTCAATCTGGGAAGATGAAGTTTCTTTGCAGTTTTGGTGGAAAAATTTGCCCAGGCCTAGCGATGGGAAACTCAGATATGTTGGGGGAGACGCGCATTATTTCCTTCAGGAAAAGTATTTCATGGGAAAGAGCTTGTGAAGAAAACTTGGTTTGCAACCTCATACAATTAAGTACAGCTCCCAAGTGAAGATCTTGATGCTCTTATATCTGTCTTCTGACGAGGATCTTCAAAATATGATAGAGTACCATGGAGCTCGAAAGGCATGAGGGTTCTCAGAGACCTCGGATCTTTTGATTCCCTCTAGGTGAATCTGAAAACACATCTTCCTTTGAGGCGGATAGCATACAGCAAAGTAACCTGATTACCAATATGTTGCTGCTGTAAATGGCATGATAGATCCCTAGTCCCTAGGAAAAACAGTGGAGGGCAGGGTCGACTACTGAAGCAAGTCAACAGAGAACCAAGCCTGTCCTATTCCCTATGGAGATTAAGAATGATCTTAAAGCCCCACATCCTAGTCAAATTTTAAGTGATCCCCAAATATGACTCGATTTGCCATTCAACACTCCTCTTTCTCCAATTCTGCATCAGCGAGGAGATTCTAAGTGTTCATTTACAATCGCATGGTCACAAACTCATACCAGGGTAGTAATGAAAGTAGTAGTTCTTTTATAAGTGCTCAACCACCACAAGGCACTCCAGCAATAGCACGGGAAGGTTATAAAATTCATCCTGAGGGCAGTGACTCTTATGGAATATCACCACCCTTGTAAGCAAGCTGATGACAGGCAGCCGGGCCAATACCATGGCGGGCATAGTCTCAACCACAATCCCAGCAAGATTCATGTCTACTTTAGCTGTTGGTCAAAATGTTGGTGATTTTGATGGATTCTCATGAGAGGCCATTGCATGAGAAAGAATATTTCCTCCTGACAAGCCTATCTCACGCCAAGAAGATTCAAAGATTACGTTGTCAGGATCTAGTTTGTTGATTGTCCTCGTGGCATGCCACATGCATTTTCTGATTCAAAACTGCAGAGAATGGAGGAGGTCTGTATACTGTTCACAAGAAGGGCTGGGCCCATCGTCCCCATGTGAATTTTGCGAAGGCTCAGTCATCATTGCTGCTGAACTCAGGTATTTCACAAGAAAAGCCGACCTTACTGCGTGACAATATTGAATCTTTGAATCCTCGGTTACACAATCCAGTTACATGGTATGGAGTCGATAGGATTTGCAGAGCAGACTGGATTTGCCGAATTCTTCTCCATGTTTAGAACCACTAGGCAGGAACGAAGATACTTCCAAATGTAATCGTGATTTTCATGAAAAATGCCCGGACAGCTAAAAAGAAAGATTCTTTGACTTTGGAGCTGACAAAGAAGTTCAATGAAAAGGATCCTTTCTTTACATCAGATGCGGAAACCCTTTATGGGACAAGATCACCTGCTACTGCAGTTGATTATCAGAATGATTTCCTAGTATAACCCCTAGCCCATCATCTACTTTTGCCTCTGGGGTGGTTGTTCCTGTAGCAATTAATTTGAAACCGTTGGTAAACAACAAGGTGGAGGATTCACAAAGGCTTCCAGTGTGACAAAATCCTGCTGATCTTCTTGTCACAAGTCAAAGAGCTGCCAATGATCAAGTTGTGCTTTGGCAGGGACAACTAGTGGTGAACAAGGGCGTGATGTTTCAGGGGCCAGGAATTCTGAAGTTGCAGGCTTATTTCAAGTACTAAGCAGCATTCTGTGAGTAAATTCTTTGGCTGATCTTATCTCAGGGTTGTCCAATGGCCCAGTCTCCCATGAATCTGCACAGCCTCAACTGTTTGCAAGTCAGAAGGATATGGGTTTCCAAGAACCCTGCCTATAAACTCTGCAAATAAGCATCCATTGATGGTTCTTCATGATCCTGTGCTGGAAAAGAGTGACCTTATGGTGTTGCAGAATCCAGTCCAAGATGTGTACGTTTAAAGACAGGTCTCTCTTCTTGATGATGACTTTGTAAATTACCTGATAATAATGTTGAGAAGTTGAGCTCAAATGTCGGGTGGTAGTTTGGCACAAACAAAGCCTCAACAATTGAGGATGATAAAAAGCAGTTGGAGTCGGTGATAATTTATGGAAGATATAACTAAAGGTATTACTCCTGGCATCCAGTCTTCATCACCGGTTTCCCCATATGCTGTGGACGAACCCATTGGTGATTTCTGCTCCCCTACTGCAACAGAGGTGGAAGCGTCAATCAAGAGTCTGAGTATGAGGTAAAATTGATGGAGTTTGTTTAGGGTAATCTGATTGTATGTTATGTATATACTTTTAAGTTTGAACTTTGGTGCTGTTTGCTTTATTTGTAGGATGATAAGGCTGATGAAGAAGACAAAAATGAATCGTTTGAAATGATACAATGGTGCTGAAATGGGAAGCCAGCATCTATGGCTTGCAGATTATTCAGCTGATGTCTTAAGTTTCTTCTTGATTAGAGACATGTTTTTGTTTATCATAGTACACAAACTTACATCTGCTAGCTGGGGCCTCTGCTGCTGCCAGCTTCTGGTGCAGCATTCTATATAAAAAATTTCTTGAAGAGGTTTCTTGGGGTTGGTGAATGTTGAGGATACTAATCATTGTATTAATTGACAGCTTAAAACTGATCATTTATTTCTTCAAAAGTAGAGAGAGTTCATTATTTTTTTAATTGTTCATTATTTTTAATTCTCTTAAAAAACATCTATAGCATCTGATGATTACATAAGATGGGATGTAAATGCAGTAATTCTCATTTTGAAAGTTTCTCATGCCTCCCTAAATCCCTAATATTGTATTTCTGCCTAATGACCTTGCCTCTAAGCACTTAATTTTGGAGTATACGGTTTTGAGTCCTGGTCTGTTTTCCTTAGGGATAGCTCAATACTTTCCAATGATAAAAGATTTTGTCAAGATTCTGACATGATATATGTGCGTATATGCTGGTCTATAGAGCTATATTCACTGATAGGGGATGTGTGATGCAGTTTACTTACATATGAGACAACAAATCACTCATGCGTGTGTAAACTTCTCATTCTGCCTTTGATTGATTTAGGTGGTTTTATGTTGCTCCTTGAGATAATAGCCAAGCTGAAATATACTCTGATTGTGAATGATCAGTTTCCGGCATTTTCCTTTCAGGTATTTATAAAAATTTAATTTCTTCATACAATTGAATCTTCTAAAATGTGGTCAGATTAAAAATGCTGATCTTGAAGAATTACGGAATTAGGATCTGAGTACATATGGAACTGTTTATCATGGAAAATGGCGGGGAACAGATGTTGCTATAAGCGAATCCAAAAAGAGCTGTTTTGCAGGAAGATCATCAGAGCAAGACCGACTGGTGGGTTTCCTGAATAAATTTGTTTTGTTATTTTCCCATTACCTGCACAGTTGGTGTTGAGGAAAGTTAACATCTTTAGTTGTGTTATGACAGTAACCCATGACATTAAATGTTTGAGTAGTATGATATTCTTTGGCTTCTGGCATGTATTATGACACATGCACACTGTCTGCCTTAAAACACGCGGGTGTCATTTTTATCTGGAATATGCTGTGTACCTTATGAACAATCTGTAAATTTCTGTGAAAAGTTGTAATTTTCATTTGACATGCATGTGAAGTTGATTGTTCATTTGGCTGTATCAGACAAAGACTTCTGGAGAGAGAGGCGCAAATCCTTTCAGCTCTCTCCATCATCCAAATGTGGTTGCATTCTGTGGGGTAGTACCTGATGGAGCTGGAGGAACGTTGGCAACTTCAACAAACTGAGTACATGGTGAACGGATCACTTAGGCATGCCCTACTTAAAAAGGATAGGTAACATTTCTATCATTTCTTTTCTTTTTAAGCTACTTACAGTTTCTTATGCATATCTTTGAACGTGGGATTCCTTATGCAGATCCCTTGACCGTCGTAGAAAGCTTATAATTGCCATGGATGCCGCTTTTGGCATGGAATACTTGCATTCAAAGAATATTGTCCATTTTGACTTGAAGTGTGACAATCTGCTTGTCAACGAGGGATCCTCAACGACCTATATGCAAGGTAAGTTGGTATGGAACCAAGTTTCATGTTCCAGGGATTGACGTAAAGCACTTTATTAGAAAGCATTTTCCTTTGTAGTCTTTATACAATTCCGGGACTTGAAATTCCTGAAAGCAAGAATTGGAAAATTTGTTAAAACTAGGTAGACTATTATGGTGTCAAAAATTTCCCGGCTGATCCAATTGGGTAGATCCAATGGGAGTTTTCATTTCTCTTATGGAGGGTAGAAGTCAGAATGTGATCATGTTTGTATCAGGATCTTTTATGTGAAATTTTGGCCACATATCAAAATGTTTCTTTCTTTATTTGATTTTCCCTGAGGACTTAGATAAAAGATTTTTATTTAATACTGGTGATTGGGGGATTGATCTTTTAGGTTGGAGATTTTGGTTTATCGAAATCAAACGCAATACTTTGGTATCTGGTGGTGTCACGAGGAACTCTTCCTTGGATGGCACCAGAACTTCAGTGCATCTTGCAGCAGCCCGGGTTTCACAAGGTTAGTACGACTTTATATATATGTCAGCAGTGTAGAAGGCAAAAATGGGTGATTGTTTAGTAATTAACGTTATGGTATTAGCACGACGGAGTTGATGTTTTCTCATTTGGAATTTCAATGTGGGAGATCTTGACGGGAGGGAACCATATACTTAATATGCATTGCGGTGCCATCATTGGTAAGTTTATGTCATGAACCTACTTATTGTCAGTACTGATTGCGAAAAGAAAGTCCACCTATGTGATGATTGAAGGGAAATAAAATGATTCTTTTATAAAAGAAATTTTGTTGATAAAAAATATCTGTTTGAGTATCTTTCCCCTACTTGCTTTAAATTAGGACTAGTACGGGACACTTTGTATCTATATATCAATTCTTCTACTGATTTGGAAACTTGTGAACGAAAGGTGGGATTGTGAAAAACACCCTTCGACCTCCTATTCCTGAACGCTGTGATTCCGAGTGGAAGAACCTGATGGAGCAATGCTGGTCACCTGATCTGACTCAGCCACCTGCGAGATAACCAACAGGTTGCGAGCTATGTCCAATGCACTTCAGGCAGAAGGTACCTAGCAATCAGGCAGAGACAGATGAAGCCCAGCGTTTGACATTCTTGTCAGGTACCATAATTATATAGCATCGCCAATGGAAGCCCTTCCGGTTTGAGGATCAAAACTTTGACGGCAATCCAATTCATCCCCACTATTCGACGGTCTATTGATTTTCTTCTGTTGATAAAAGACTCCATAATTTTTTGATTCTTTTGTAAAATAACACCGGGTAATACTAGCATGCGAACAGTGGCTTGATCGACAGTTTTTCTGCTAAGTTTGGTGTCCATGTATTTTTGCTGGAGAAACGGTTGTCCATATGTATATATACACACAAGTCATAGAGCTGTTTGGTTTATCTTGCCCCTCTTCTTTTACTGATTCGTAAAATGTGCATTCCTGAACCTTTTGATGAGGATGGCTCTTCGTCTACGAGATATGTACAAATAAAACCGGCTATAAAGAAGTTTTAATACATGGGATCGAAGTAACACTAAGCAGACAATAAATGAGTAATAAACTTATTATTTATTTAGTGTGCACTTAGTTCCGATTTTTATTAAAAGTGTGTAACCTGTTATAAATATGTTTATATTTTGATAAAAGGTTATGGAAAACGAAATTGCACCGCGGCCATCAGTCAATGATTCACACCTACCAACAGTTTTAAAATTGGCCTCGAGTAATTCGCATTGGTTTCCAAATTAAAGCGGAAATAAAGAACAATAATTGGATTCAGTGGAAAACATGGGAGTTGGTTCCTTGAATTTTCCGAAAAGAGATCTAAAAACAATAAATGGATATATTTATTGTGATATAATATTTGCGATTGGTTCCTTATTCCTGGTCGTCAGCAGTGCCTTTCCATTTCGCAATTTGACTAAGTGGGTGTTGGTTACTTGCGGAAATTTCACAGGTCGACCTCATTAGTCATACTTCCTATAAATCCCACAAACCATTGCTTGATCTGTTGTTGCTTCACAAAGTGTGTGGGATTGATCAAAAACTTTCTGCAAATTCCATTTTCTAGAGAGAGAGAGAGAGGAGAGAGAGAGATGGATAAAGCACTCAACAGACAGAAGGTTCTTCTGCAGCATTTGAGGCCCAACTCTTCTGTTTCTTCTCCAAATTATGAATCTGCTGCTCTCTCTGTAAGTTTATAACTTTACATCTATCCACTTTCTTTTCTGTTCACTTTGACTTTTTAAAAATATTTTTGCTATATATTATTTAGCTGTTTTTTTCAATTTTTTAATTTTAATTTTATTTTCTTCTGAATTTGTTTGTTAGGCTTCAATATGTGCAGCTGGGAATAGTGCTGCCTACCATAGAACAGCTGCTTTTAAGGACGATGTAGTGATTGTAGCGTGAATGGACTCAACTGATTTGAGAAAGTTGTTTTAATTTTCCTTCCTTTTTTAATCTTTGTTTATAATTTATAACAAAGTTTATAACTTCTCAGCTTCTCTGTATTAAATCTTGCTGTAAAATCATGTTAAATAGAGCCTACCGGACTACTTCATTGCAAGGCAGAAGCGAGGCGGTTTTAAGGACACTTCACCTGATGATTTACTGGCACCTGTTTTAAGGTTTGATACAATTCCTGAATTCCCAACTCAATTCAGAGGAATGAATGTGTTTTCTTCAAACTATGAATGTATTTTCCCCAATGCAGCGAGTTTGACTCTTCGTTCCTTAATTTATATTAGTTTAAAGTAAGAATATCGCATTTTACAAAAAAAAGGATAAGATTTTGACATATGGTGTACTTTTTATGCAGGCAGTAATAGAGAGAACAAATTTGAACCCAAGTGAGGTGGGGGATATAGTTGTTGGTACAGTTATGGCACCTGGCTCACTTAGAGCAACTGGGTGCAGGATGGCAGCATTTTTTACGCTGGCTTCCGGGTACATTTTCAACCATATTTGATGTTTGGAGGCCCTTTTGTATTAGTTTAGCTTATAGTGTTATGATTTGGTGGTTTTTGTCCAGATAGGTTCCCATCAGAACCGTCAACAGGCACCCAATGTTCATCTGGCCTTCAGGCAGTTGCTGATGTAGCTGCTTCTATAAAAAGCAGGATATTATGACATCGGTGAAGTATAACGATTATGCATCTGATCTAGCTGTTAGGCGAATTCTCCATCAGTGGACTTGATCTTTGATTTGAATACAGGCATTGCTGCTGGATTGGAGTCCATGACAGTTGATAAACTTGGCCAGTTCAGTAAAGTTAACTAAAGTATAATCCAACTCTTCTTGTTTTACTTGATATTTTGTTTGACGTGAAGTTTTTAAACTAGTATATGTTGTCAATAGGTGGATATCTTTGCACAAGCAACGACTGCCTTCTTCCATGGGTATTACTTCTGAAAATGTTGCTCAACGTTATGGTGTGACAGCGGGAACAAGACAGGCTGCTGTGGGTTTTCTATTTGTTTTAAGTTATAACATGCATTAACTGTTCGATAAACTGGTAATGCTGAATCTGTAATTTCATGAACTTATGTGGGAATAGGTTGAATCGCATAGGCGTGCTGCTGCGGCCACAGCATCTGGTAAATTCAAAGATGAAATTGTCCCTGTATCTACTAAGGTAATTATAAAAAATGTTCTCCATTTAGTTTGCGAAGGTCTTACATAACTAAAATTGTATTTTATTTTCTTGTAATTGGTTATTTGTATCATCAGATTGTGGACCCAAAAACTGGAGAGGAGAGGCCTGTTACAATTTCTGTGGATGATGGGATTACGTCCAAATGCAAACATGAACGATTTGGCAAAACTAAAGCCTGCATTTAAACCAGATGGTTTCTACAACAGCAGGTATTATTTTATCACTCGATTTTCATAAAGCTTGCTGCTAGTTATGCGTGACAGTTTCTGGAACATTTTAGTATTTTGCACAACTCTTTCTTTACGCAAGTTTTTTAACTTGTTTCAAGCATAGTGAATCAGTTGATTGCTTTTGTCTTTCAGGAATGCTAGCCAGGTGAGTGACGGTGCTGGAACGATCCTCCCCTCATGAAGAGAAGTTTAGCTATGCAGAAGGGACTTCCTATTCTTGGTGTTTTCAGGTAAGATGTTGATTATTTCTGTTCAATCTAAATGCTTGAAGTAGAAAAAATATTAGGGCTCTCGAGTTGACTCTGTAATACGGATACTGTAAATTCATAGTAGATAACTCTAAATTATTAAGAAATGAAAATTGAGAGATGGGCTGGTAGATGTTTATTCATTCATAATATTCTTTTCATTTGCTAATTGTTGTCGATTTCCTTGAGATGGAGTATGTTCAACAACTAACTAAAGCTTGCATTGTACTTTCAAAGCCTGACTTTATGATCTCTGTGCAGGAGTTTTTGCTGCTGTTGGCGTGGATCCGCTGTCATGGGAGTAGGTCCAGCTGCTGCAATTCCCAGTAGCAGTGAAATCTGCTGGTCTTGAGCTTGATGATGTTGATCTGTTTGAGATAAATGAGGTAGTCCATTGCTAATGAGAAACTGTAACATTCAAGATAAATTTAGTTTTAGTTTGAAAGAATTTTCGGCTAAGCAGTTTAATGGGTGTTCTATAGGCATTTGCGTCTCAATATGTATATTGTTGCAAGAAATTGGAGCTGGATCCTGAAAAAGTCAATGTTAATGGAGGTGCTATTGCTCTAGGCCATCCTTTAGGCGCTACAGGTATATGAATTGACAACTTAAATTGGACATTCCCTCCGTCTTCTTTTCTGCAATAAACTGAAGCTGATATGTGATGATATAAACACGCGTGCACGCTGTGTTTAATGTGCTTATCATTTCGTTTATTTCCTTGTCTTACTGAACAACAAGGAAGTGATTCTCAGACTCTCAGTGTGATTTATGGTGAATTCTGTATTTGTTCTTTTGTGTTAGGTGCTCCTTTGCGTTTGCAGCTCTCTGAATGAGATGGAAGCGCCGTGGCAAGGATCACCGCTTTGGAGTGATCTCCATGTGCATAGGTATCCATTTGCACCCTTCTACAGTTCTACTTGATTTATTTATGAATGAAGGCAGAATATTGAGAGCTTGATATGAGAATGTGAAACGCGACTGGCGATGTGTCCTTGTTGCAGGCTCAGGTATAGGGCTGCTGCGGTTTTGAAAAGGGGACTCAGTTGATGAGCTGTAACGCTAGGGCTTTGTCAGTAACAATCTTCTGTCAAACGATGCCGTAATACGTATTGCTTTGTTTTAAAATGGTTTTCAGCTCGATCATCAAAATAAATACTTCCGGGATGTATTCTGAGACCTAATAAAGCTCCCTCAATTTTTAGGAAATGTGATAATATACGGCTTTTGCCTGTTATGTTTTGATCTTATGAATTTGTCTATTGTTTTTTTAACGGCTGGTCACCGGTGGTCTTCTTCCCACACATTTTTACTTTGATTTTTAAAGATTTATTTTCCGATAATTTTCGGAAACAAAACGTTCAAGCATTCAGAATCACTATCAAAGAGACCAATGGGGAGAGCAAACACAATTCAATCTGAGTTTACGAACGAAGAGCTACGACATTGTCTCACTTCCATCTCCGTTATTCTCTATCCTTTTGCAGGCGGCAGGATGTCATGACCAATTGCAACATTAATGGAGCCTTCCAGCAAGATATTTGCAATCTGGACTGAAAACCAAACTAGAATCTGATTTTGTTATTTTTGATCTAGGTCTGGTTCGTTCCTCTTCAAATCCACTGTTTCCTCTACATGCATGCCATCTTTAGTATTTTGTTATGGCATTTGAGAAATCTCCTGACGCGAATATCGACATCCCGGCCGTTCATATACCTCCGATGAAGTTTCCGGCGCATGCAAATTTCATTTAAAATTTAATAGTACACATCACTGTCGTGTAACGGTCGTGAGAAGATGGAGCAAGATCTCTAGAAAGAAAAATGAGGCAGAAGAAAGACCTCCCCAACCAAACAATGCGAGATAATTTCCTTCTCATTTCTCAAGCTCATGCAAGTTGGGTGTCATCGCTTTCAGATAAGTTGGAAGTTTTGAAATTTTTTTTAGTATGCTATTCATCTTTCATTATATATGTTTTCCATTATATCTTATTTTTTACTTGTAATTTTTATTCCTTTTTATTGTTGTTTAAATATTTTTATTTAAAAATTGAAATAAAGAAAAGAAACTGCTCACTACGTGGCCCTAGTTTTTGTTATGTTGGTTTAGATTTAAAAAATATATTAAATTGTTTTATTTAAAATTCTAATTAGGAAGGGGATAATTTTGGGCTTATAAATGCTTCCACTTTTTGCCTTCTAGCTTTATATATATATATATATATATATATATATATATATATATATATATATATACTACCTCATGTTGTGGCTTTTGGTTCTTTTAATAATTTTTTTTTAAAAAAAGCTTAGTATTTTAAATCACATGTTTAATTTAAATTTTTTTTATAATTCATTTAGTATAATTAATATGTAGGAAAGGGCAAATTTGATATTATAAATGTTTTACCAAATTGGTGTGCTCCCTTTATAATATAGAATAAATATAGATATAGACAAAGTGAGAAAGGCAAAAAGGGTGAAACTTTCAATATCCCTATAATGTCCTCACTTTGATAGAGAAGAATAATGAACAACTACCAATAAACATGTTACATCCCGTTCCGGAAAATAATACTATTTTATTCCCGGAGGTGCAAAATGACGATTTTACCCTTGGTTGACTCTTCGGTTGACTTTTGCGTCGTAACTCGTACGACGTTTCCATTTGTATTTTCTTGACGTGCTCGTCGCTACGAACGTGTAGACGCGAGCGGGACGTCGTTCGGACTCCAAACGAATATTTTACGGGCGTTGATTTTCGACGTTTTCCGCAATTCAAATTTTTGGGCAGTTTGGACTGTTGGGCTGGGGCCCAAATGTCAGCTGGCCCATGTGGACTTATCCCTGGATTTCTGGGATGTTGTCTGGATCTTGTCCTTGACCCAGTCTCCTTCTTCTTCTTCTCTGCAACGTTGAACACAAAACACAGAAAAATTACTCAAGGCACCCGAGGCCTCCTCCCTTCTCTCTGAGCCATTCCTTGGCCAAGGAAGGTCACTAACCTTCTTCTTCACACAATCCGAGCCAGTGTGCTTGACCCTGCAACCTGAGAAACCAGAGAAACCCTGAACCCAGAAAATCCCGACGAACCTTAAAACTTTGCTTCGGCCTTTCTCGGTGAAATCGAGCCCAAAACTCATCAAACAAATCACCATTGTGTTCCTGGAAGTCCCAGGAACCTTGCTCGAGCTTTGGATGATCACGTTTGGCCAAGAATCGAAGAAATCAAATCGGCCTCCTTGCACCCGTGGCTTCCCCTCAAATTTCAGGCCACTTCTGGCCAGTTTTTGGCCCCCAAAATGGTAAAATATTATTCTCCTCAGTTCTAGCTTCATTTTGGTACTTGAATCGTCCAATTTGGCCTTGAAATGAAAGAGTTATGAAGCTTTGAAATTTCCCAGAAATTCCGGCCAAATTTCTCAAATTTCGGCGACGGCGCCAGTGACCGGAAAAAGGTTGAGGGTGACCGGCGCTGACGTCAGCAAACCAGGTCAGGCCGGTCCTGCTGATGTCAGCAAACCGGGTCAGACCGGTCCTGCTGATGTCAACAAACCGGTTCAACCCGGTCGGACCGGAATATTCCGTCTGTTAACCTTAACGGCGTTAACGGAATATTATAACGCCGTTAGAATATTCCGTTAACTTTAACTGTACAGTAACGGCGCGTGACAGGCGCGTGTCACCGGCGACCAGCCGGCGCGTGACCGCGCATGACCGCGCGTGGTGGACTTCCTGCCGCGCGTGGAGGCGCGTGTGACCTCACAGCCGCGTGTGGTGGCACGTAAGGCCAAATGGCAGCGTGTGGCGGCGCGTGCGGCGGCGCACGGCGGCAGTTTCGGGGTTTCCGACCCTGAAACTCCGTTTTCGGGTTTCCGAACGCCGTTTTCTTCGTATTTTCGAATACTTTATTAATTTTGGGTGTTCTAAAATAGGTTTTGGCGACCCGTGGCGTTCGGAGGACGTACGCTTGGACTTCCCGGCTCTGGTATATGTGAGTGGGCCTTTTCCCTATTATTTAAATGTGTTTTAATTTGGGAAATTATATTTAAGTAATGCCTACATTATTACTATGGTTTTAAATGGTTTTTGATGGTTATTTATTCTCGTATTTTTGGTAGACCTCGTACTTCGTAGTATTTACTCGGTTTACTAGTTTCGACTCGGTATTTCGTTAGGCCATGGAAATTAGTGGGCTTTGGCCTACATTTCCATTTGGGAATTACACCATTAAATTGGTGATTCCCGTATTATTTTTGTACGCGTATTTCTTGTATCGAACCAGCCCTATTTTGGGGGGTTTTAGGGACTTAATTGATATTGTGCCTATTTGTGATTATGGGTTTTATACCGATCTGACGGCCTTGGGCCGTATTCGGGTGAACCTTGGAAATGGTAATTTTCTACCGTATTTTGGGTTCACCTAATTTACCATTAAGTTGGTATTTCTATACCTTGGTACCCATGTGGCGTATTCTTGGTATTTCACGTATTATAGTTATACGCGTGGTATTTCGGGGTACAACACCCGAGAATACCTTATATATTGACTATTTTGAGGTTTATCCCTTAAAGGGAAATTACCCCACCTTGTTTTATTCAAAATATTTCGTGGTATGTTTTCGCACGCTCAACTAGGAATGCTTACACGGTGTTAGTTGTACTGTCCGGGGCCAGGACCAGCTTCACGTGATTGTTCACACGCACCGATACGCTCGCTATGGATCCATAGTAGGTGCCAGCCTGTTCTAGGTCGCCTTGGCGACTCGAACTCGTTGTGATGCGCATAAGCGCCAGCTTCACGTGATTGTAGTACATGAGCGTACCGTTATTTATACACCCAGCCTGTTCATGACAGAGTACATCTGTATGAACTCGTGTGTTTGCCATACCTAAACGAGCGTTTATCTTATAGATTTGTATTGTGATTTTATCACTGATTTTTACTAATACCACGAAGACTTTTAGCTGAATTACGGGTTCCCGTATATTCTTATTTTTCGAACCTTCGGGTAAAGTATTTTCTACCGAACGGTGGCTTTCTGCACGTGTCGGACGGTAAGTATATTTCCGTACTTACCTTGATTTTCTATCTACTATTTTAGTATGTTTTCTGAAATGGTTTTCCGAATCAATTACTTGATTTTGACGGCGAGGGGTTACTATTTTAAGAAAGGAAAGGTTTTTACAAAATAACTATCTATGGCCCACTCACCCTTCTGTTTTGCGCCCCTCCAGGTTTAGTGGCTGGAGCTGTCGACGTCGAGGCGCGGTGGTATGACAAGTGTATCATTCTTGATACTTGTATTCTGTACTTTGTATTTGGTGCTTTGTACAACAGTTTACTTTACTTATTCTTCCGCCTGTACAACTTTTGTGTACTCTGACCGTTAATTAATTCAATTGTTCAAATTATTTCTTATTTCTTCAAATTGGCTTTCGTCACCCTACGTGGTGTCGGCCAGCACACTCGACTTTTGGGTGTCCACGTGTACATCCGGGTCGGGATGTGTCAAAACAACTACCCAAACAAAATAGAGACAAAATGGTAATTTTACATGTTTTAAATGAATATTCAAATCCACTTTTGTGAGTGGTTAATTATTCTTCTTTTGTTTTTGAAATTTTTTTATTAAAAAAAATGTAATTAGACATAAATAAAACTTATTTTTTAAATTAAAAAAAAAGTCAATTGCCACACGCTAATGTATTTGTGTGTGTATATATATATATATATATATAAGGGATCCATGACACCACATTTTGAACACAAGTTTTAGATTTTCGAATTTAAAGACTCTACACGGTTGAGATTAAAAGTGACATGTCATTTTATAAATATTTTCTCCCCTTCTTAATTTCAGAAAAAAATTAAACAATTCTGCTGCTTTTCTTTTTAACTTTGTAAAATAAAATATAAATTTGAAAGACCAAAATCTTTAGGTCTCCTTCTGTTCCTCTTCACGTACTAACCTAAACACTTGTTGGGTTTTATAGCAAAATCATCTCCATCGATGGCAATTTACTCATCAATGTTAAGAACTTGAACAAGAGAAAGAACCCTTTGCATTGGTGACTACTCACACCAGCAGCCTATTCATTCTTCTTAACCTTCATTGCTTTTGTTTTTGTCTGACACAACGAAAAATACTAAACCATTAGATATGAACACAATTTAATGGCTGAGATTACATCTCACAATTAGTTAATTAATATTCTTTTAACAATGCTTTAACTAAAAATTAATATTATTTAACAATATAATAATAATTATTTAACAATACTTTAACTTCCTTCATGGAGAAGTTTCAAAGGAAGCTTCCTCAGTTCCATCTTTGGTCAAAATAATATTTGTAATTCAATTCAACGTTGTCAATAAGATTATCCAAAGCTTTGATTTTTTTTTTTTTTTTTTTTTTTGTCAAATAAAGCTTTAATTAAGATAAGGTTGATGTTTCCAAAGCTTATTAATCTATCAAAGATAATAAAGTAGCCCGGTATAAAATGAGAAATTCACGTCATGCTACGTGCAATCAACGGCCTAGATTTGAATCATTTTTCAAAAACTTAATATAAAATATAAATAAGAAAACTGGATGAATCTCTACCGCATGTGGTGCCGTAGCATGTGGTGCTACGTAGCACCACAACGGTTATAAAATGTTTAACATGCCTCTCCTCATGCCCTTTTGGATGACATCAAGTTTCTTTTTTAAGATCGATTTCTAATTCACTTATCATTCATGCTCGATATTCTACTAACATTGTATTGCAATTAGCCCAAGTTGGCCCTTTTATTATGACGTTGAGTTTTCTCTTTTCTCAACCTTTGGATATTATCCATGATGCTTTACTTGAAGATTTAATGTTTAATTTTCAATTAAATATCTACCATTGTAGCAAAAATATTTAATGTTCAAATTATTATGTGTAATAAGTATAGAATTTGTTCCTACTTTTTACTTCATATTTTCTATGTTTTCACTGTCCTCTTTCACTTCGACTCACTTTGGATTAAGTGATTTTTTCACAATCCACAATTAAACATATTTATATTTAAGGTGACACCTGCTTAGAACTTCGAGTGAGGAAAAACAGACTTTTTGTGTTTACAACAGAAATTTCGTTGGTTAACTATTTTACTTTTGTTTAACAAATATTTTCTAGCTAGAAGGGTTTTTATAAAAAAAATACAAGTGAGACATTATATGGTATCAATTTGTCTTAACAAAGTTTCTCTAAAGAAAGCTAAGCATGTGAGAAAAAAAAGGTACCATATATACACATATGCTACAAGTTGTTAGACCATTTACTTTATGGCACCTTTACCAATCACTAGATTCCTTGTATTCTTATTTAAATTGAAAATACTAATCGATCTTTCCAAAACTAAACTGGGACAAGTGGTATTGCACGAGCAAACTCTCAAAAGATTAAGGCAGTGGGGATCACCAAACCATTTTGTTTTGTCTCAGCCTCTTTGTGTTTATTATTTAAACCTTCTACAGAGAAAGAGAAGCGACCACACGCTCAAACGAGAGAGAGGGAGAGAGATGGCAGCGAGGAAAATGTTGAGGAAGCTGCAGAAGGGAGTGAAGAAGCAGGAGAACCCAGATGTGAACGACGAGAAGAAGCAGGGAAAATTGTGAAGATGAAGCTCAGCTCAACAGAAGAGGAGATGAAGATCATGGTTCTGAGGGGGAGACAAACTACTCATGCTTCAAGCCAAAAGCTGGAAGTGTGTTTTATAAGGAAGATCCGTGAAACGCATGATGTTTGATCGTTTTGTACTAGAGCACTTTGGCTCGTAACTTCTCATTCTCCTCCCTCCTCCATTCCACTCATCAGCTGTAAGCCTGTGGCCTCCCAAATCCCAATCCCCAACAAACCCAAATAGAATAGCTATCTTCTCTCACATATCATCACCCAACACGTGAAACACCACCAAATTAAACACCAAGACATAAATTCACCAATTACCCATTACCCAACAAACCCATTATAATTAGCATCTTATATTTTACTCTTTGCAAAAGCACTTAATTTTGTGTGTTTGGCTTTTTAATCATTTAATGTTATGTGGTTCTAATTTTGTGTGTTTAGCTATTTTAATGTTCTGTTGATCATGTTTTAATTTAAATGTTCTATGCTTTCATGAGTACTATATGGCTGAGGTTCTAATTTCTTGCTTGTAATGATTCATGTGTGTCCACACCACATGCACTTTATTTTGATTTCATGGGGATTCACTGATTCGGTTAATAAAATGAGCATCAATAATTTTTCTAAGAGACAAATACAAAAAATGGAAAGAAAACAAAAAGTACTAGATTTTCTAGCCTTACAAGAAGTTCTCAACAACCCATAAGCCCAACTTTGGAAAAAGCGATGAAATTTGTGAAATTCATCACAATTGGAGTTGAATAAAATATAAGCTAAAAGGAAACCAGAGCGTTTTAGGTTTAATCTTATCTGAATTTCCAAATCATGACTTATCTCTATCTGCTTCAGCAGTTGGATCGTTGTGCTAGATGTTGAATTAATTCTGCAATTTGCTGCAGCAACTACAAGAAATAACCCCACTAGCTACTGTTTTATATCTCCCTCATGTCTTCCATCCTTATTAGACAGTCTGTCTTGTTAGTTTCTGCTTGAGGATTGACACTCATGCATGGATCCAATAACACTCCAGACACAACATACACACAAGTACAACAAACAATGTGTGTTAAACTTTTTCTGTTTCCTTCTTTTTTTGTTTAGGAATGCTAAAAGACTAATCCCTTTTCCTAACACAATAAAAATTTAGCTATTTTTCTTCAAGATTTAAATATACCTCGAAGCCTCAATTTTAATTGTCGATAAAAAATTAGGACAGGCATGTTTACTTAAGTGGAAAAATGAAGGAATTGGCAAAATAGGAGAAGTAAGGAAAATGAATCAGAACAAGCTAATACCTCTCATGAGGCAATTCCTTGTTTTGGGTATTTGATTATGGATTTGAAGGAAGACTGCACTTGTCGAATTCTTCATCATCATATGTCTTAAGGGTGAAAGCTTTCATAATACTCAAATTCCCTTCTCCCATTGAGTTTCAAAAAAATTTTTATGTAGTGGGACTGTAGGGTTTATTATTTTCAAAATATATTTTAACAAAAAACAATAACAACTAAAATTAAAAAATTAAAAAAAAAAAAAGCAAAAGCAAATAAATAATATATTATAGAATAGTAATAAATATGAAATAAAAGGCGATTGCGGAGGAGAGTTAATAGGAGAAATGAGGCTAGTGTGTAAGAAGTAAGCGCAGATGAGAGTTAATGGGGAGAGAAGTTTATAACACCCATAGTCTAACAAACTAGGGAACTCCAAGAATCAAAATGATTATAATTCTCATTCCTTGAAAGTAAACATGCCGATTATTGCAAATTTATCTCAAATTACCATATATGCATTAACAATATTATACCAACTATATATATGGTTGTGCCTAAAATTTTAGTTATCGATTCGTTTTTCTCTTATATGAAATTGGCTAGTCACTTTCACACATATACAACTGAAGACTTGTTGCCCAAGCTATAGAATGGCATGACTAAAGGATGGTAAGGACTCAGTTTTGCTCTCCTGGAATTTCTGGTTTCTAATTTTATGTGGTGTACTTACTTTGAATTTTAATTTAATGCTTTCATGTTCACACTGGCTGTGGTTTTTGTTATCTTGCTTGTCACAGTCATGACTCTTTCACTGTGTTCTAATTCGTAGAACACTTGGCGATTTTACTCTCATGGGAATTTTAATGAGGAATTTCTGTTCTTTAGTAGACTGTCGCGGACATTACGTGGTACGCGACAACGGCCTCTGTGAAGATTTACAAGATAGCTCCAGGGTCCTAAGGCCATTTCCACCCGGTTACCCAATTGCAAGGGCAATTGGGGCCATCTTCCTACCAAGCCAAAACCTTGCTCCACCCATGTCCAATTGCGAGGAAGCGAGGTGGGCCCAACCCGGCCCTACCTCAAGCCCTACCAAGAATTGCAAGGGCAGGCGCCCTCGGAGGCTTGGACGTGCGCGTAGCAGCTCCGGGAGCCGTTGGATCTCACGAGTGGCCCGAGCCCAGTCTGGACGTTGGATTCCAACGGTAAAAAAAAAAAAATGAATTCTAGATTGTGCGTGGCGCAACGGTAGCAGTTTGATCAAATTTTTTTAAATGCGAGATTAAAAATTTTTTTTTAAAATTATTATTATTATTTTTTTATAAATACCACGATTCTCTTCTTCATTCCACCCACTTTACAACTCGATATTTTTTAAGTGGAAATTGTCGATTGGAGGGTGTCGGTGGAGGAAGTGTCGATTAAATTGTCGATTGGGATATTTAAGGCCAACTAAAAAAAAAAAAAAAACCTTGCCCTTGCCTGCACTTACTCCACGAGCGGGTGGAGTTGCACAGAGGAGCAAGAAGCAACGCATTCCACGAGAAGGCGGTGTTAGGTGAGTTGCACAAGGGCAAGCACGCTGCAGAAGGCAATTGTTGCCCTTGCCTTGCGCCTTTCCATAGCGGTGGAGAGATAATACAAGAAGGAGGTTGTGCACTTTGTTAATTAGATTCTGACTATGTTTGCCATACCTATTCCAATTTTTAAAATCTGCAGAAATTGACGCTATATATAAGTACATGTGTTTTTTTATTGATGTGTAACTCTTCAATTATACTATGGATAAACATTGCCTTGCAAAAATACATATAAATTTAGGCTAATCTTTACAAGAAAAAAATTTGACGAAAAGTCACAAATTCGCTATGGCCTTATAATTTTACATAGAATTTGTTTTTCACAAGAGGTGCAAGCCAGATAAACATCTTCATCAAATCTCTTTATTCTTTGAAGATATCGGAAGGGTGCCAAAACTGCAAAAAGCATCTTCCCATCTTTTAGATTAGTGGACTATGCATATTGAAATACATGTTTTCCCAATCGTTTGTGGTCTGCATATTAATTTGATTATTTTATTCTCTTGTTGTTCGTTTGTGGGCTAAACAACAAATCTGTTATTAGTCAGAATCAGATGAGATGGCGCCAACAAATGAAAAAAGGATTCTAGCTATGGGTGTTAGTTGCCAAAAACTTGGAGGGAGTTCGAGGTGGATGAAGTCAACATGTATTTGCTTTGAGTGTTGGTTTTGGTCTCGGTGTCACAAAATGGCTAAGAAAAGAGGGAATGAAGACGTGCATTTGTTGGGGGCATCCCAGGCGGACAATGATTTGTGTGTTGAGTAAATGTGAGGTGGAGCGTAGAAGTGACTTCTAGACTAAACGATTGTGGGCAGTGGGATCTTTGGTTCGGCTAGGTTCTTTCGGTGCCTCAGGCAGGCGATAATTTAAAAAATTGAGTGTGAAGATTGTGTGTTATGCTCAAAGTAAATAAATAGTAAATAGAAACTAAAACAAAGAATGAATGTAATCACTTCACGATTGAGTCAAGATTACAAACATTCATTAAGTAAAATCAAGGTCGATGGGCCAATCTTCATAGCGGAAACGTAAAGAAAGGCTGTAAAGAAAGCATTAAGACTACTGAGGAAGATTCAGAAGCCATGAAGGACGAGGATAATGCTAGAGAGTCCATGAGATCGTTGTGCGGTTGGGCCCGGATTACAAAACATTTGCCTCAAGGGTGGGCTGGGGTGTACGTCAACCAAGAATCCTTTACGTGGTGGTAGAGTTAAAATAGTTTTGGGATCGTGTGCATGGTTTGCTTCGAATGAAGGCTTTTGTGTTTGTAGGCTGAAAAATTTGAAAGTTTGATTCTTCGAGAAAGAGCAATTGTGGTTTGATGCCTTTAGCAATATTTGGGTTGATTAGAGAATCGCTAAAAGGTTTTTTGTGTCATACGAAGAGATTGATTTGACAGGTCTTAAGCTTGAAGGCATTTCGCTGTTATAGGCAATGTAGAAGCAACCTCAATCATATGGCTTGAGTTAGAACATGGGTAGATCGGTCTTTTGGCTGGCGGTATTGTAATTTGGTAAGTGGCCATGGTGTCATGAGGCGATTAACGCCTAGAGTGACGTCAGCGGCGATGAGATGATTCTGCATGCGTTTTCCAAGGGCGAGATCTTTCGTGTTTAGTGTGCATGGCGAGATGTGCCTGTAGAAACCTTTCAACCTGACAAGTTGGAGAAAATGAGAGATTAGGTAGAGCCCCGATTTGGATTTTTGAAGTTAGTGGACGAGAATCGTGCAACTTTTGCGTAAATAAAGTTATTGTGGGCCTTATGTGGGCTTTATTTTATTTATGGCCCAAACAATGGGAGTGACCTCCACCTTTTCTTCCCGAAGATACAAACTTTCCCTGCTTTTACTCATAATTGGAATGTATTGGTACGTTTTTGTATTTTCTAGTGTCTAAAAATATGTATTATAATTAACTCTTAGATCTTAAAATTCCATTAGAATTATCAGAATTTATTTATAAGATATGCTATTATAATAGTGCGGTGTCAATATGTTAAGAAGCTAGATCTCACATTAATGGGTGCATGGACCTATAAGTTGGGCTACTCTGTATTATTAATTGGTTTGAAGTGGAACCTTAACTTCTTTCACGATAACATCTAAAAACGGATTATATAGCTAAAATTATCTTAAAGTATAATACTCTCAATTATGCATCTATTCTAGCCGTTGAGTGAGTACCCATCAATGCTCTTTTGATTTGTGTTTTGAATAGAGCATTTTTTAAAAGTTGAATGAAAAAGATTAGGCGAGATTAACTCTTCGGCGTACAGTGGCGTATGAGGCACCTACCTCCCAAAAAAAGTGAGGACCATTACACCTGAAATCCCTCGCCCAGAGTCCTCATTCCGCAATTTTATTAACAATTATAAATGAAAGTGAACCAAAAGATACAAGCGAGGACTAAGCCAAAACCCACAATGACAATTATCCAGCAGAAGCTGATACTAAAGGACAAATGAAATCTCACGAGCATGGGCGGAGGCTACAAAATGGGAATCGTGAATTCCTGGTGATACAGCATAACTATACGCCTAAATGAAGTTAAGACGCTCTATGACTGATTTTCCTTCTCAATAAATATGTGTACATATAAATCACATTGACAAAGTCGTTATAGCTAATTCTTCCAATCCACCATAAGGAACCAAAGGGACCGCATTAGGAGCCTTGAAAGATAATATTGAATAACCAACACGGAATGTTGTTTCAATCCATATATGCTTTTAGTCTTTGACCCAAACTATCGCCTGACAACAATAAATGCAAGAATTTAATGCGACATTAAACTTGCAAATTTCATTTGATGCAAAAGCACCAAGCACCCCCACTTTAGATGAGCGATCCCCCCAAAACTGCGTCTATTGACTAAAACCCATCAATATTAACCTTAAACCATCAGTCATCGACAACTTCCAAAGAAGCTGGAATAAAGGATGGAGTCGCAAAGAAAGTGGTGAGATATGCCATAAGAGAAAATATGCAACAATAGAACTGATGAAAGGGTATAACTCGAGAAACACACACTAGGGCCGAGGATTACGAAACAAAGCCGCTAGCCAGCGCGAGGCATAAATCACTAAGGGAGCAAACTTGCCCTCGAACTAGAATTTTATAACGAAGAAACCAAATGCTCTATATAAAAGTCAGAAAGCCATTATAATATAAAGTTTTCAAGTAGAATTCAGAAAAATCTGAGAAAGAAAGGTTTCTGAAAAACTTGTAACACTGATCTTACCAATAGAGATAAGCGGCCAGAAAAAGCTCCGACAACCAAAACCAAAGATCCACTGCCAAAGGACATTTCAAAGAAAATTGTGAGAGAGACTCCAATGGCTGAATTACAAAATGAGTAACGAAAAACCATCGACACTCTCATATGTTGAATTACCATCGGTGAGGAGAAGACCACGTAAGACTTTCCAAACAGTAAGGCTTTGCCTTGGTCGAATCCGATGAAATCAGATGATTTTTCCTCAAGGCACCTGAAAGTGATTGGAAATTGTAGATCCATGCGGAATGTGTGGACACCATCGTAGGCTTCCATCTTAGTTCCCTTTGTTGCTTGCTGAATTCCGGATAAAATTTGAAAATTCATGATCCTTTGGATATTGGATTATGGTCACTTAGGATGAACGCCATAGATGATTGATAGGATGAATTTGGTGATTGAAATAATCATTTTTGGGACATTGGAAGAGAATTGAAGTTGCAATTTAGAAGATGATATTTTTTTGAAAAATTAAGAGAGAGTTGAAGGTGTTTATAGCTTAAAACATAAGTTAATTTCGTCATGGGCATTGGTGTGATGTGTAGCCGAGTGAGCGAGTTTGGTGACACTATCTAATATTCCTTTCATTCTTTGCAATAGCACGATACTCGGCGCATGTACAAGATCAGGGCAGCCTCAACTTTCTTACAATGGTAACGGAAATTTGGATCAACACATGTCGGGAAGAAATCAAACGGTTGGTATTACAGTTTGACTCGGAAAGGCATGGTCGTTGGATAACTATCCATCCTTAAAGGAATGCCTTTAGAAACATAGTTAGGAGCATTTGTGGGACATGAGTGTCTAGGTTTGAATGAAGGATCGAGAATACGAATACCATAGAAGTCGATCATGGACTCAACATTTACGTCTTATGGGGTAAGGCTGTACAAACGGAACAACGATGCCACCATATTAGTTGTACTCCCGAAATGGTAGCGAAGTCCACAGGTCTTAAATCGAGATCAATCATTCTTGTTCCCAAGAGACACGGAAGCCATGTCTAACAGGATCGGTTGTTTCCTATATTCTTAAAGATTCCTACACTTTAGGGATTGTCGTGTGATGCAAGTAATCACACTCCTGGAGGAAACAATATCTATTTCAGATATTCTCTAGTTTAATAAGGATTAGAAATTATACTAAAGGTCTCATTTGTTTATATAAACCGTTTAAGTGCGATATCTAGTAACGTAATCTAAGAATACATAGTTCTTTACATTTTCTCTTGTCCGCTCACTTGAGTACTAACATTGGCACTAAGCTTGTGAAGTCGGAGGCGCTTTGACGATGCCACATCGGATCTGTGGGTTCTTCATAATTAACATCACTTTTCTTATAGGTGGCAGGATTTGTAGATGACCCCCCAATAGTGAAGGTCTGCAGCGAGTTTGGGTTCCCAGCGGGTGTGATTATTTACAGATTTAGACCTAATTTTTTTTCCATTTAGAAATCTACTTGAGAGGTTAAAGGTGTTTGTTGTTATGAAATTCGAGTTCGGAGGATTACAATATAAACGAGAATAAAAATTATTTACAAACAGCTGAAATTTCGATACCATACTTAACTTAAAGCACATAAAATACTTAATTTAAATAAAAAATAAGAAAATTGGCGGAAGAATTGCTTACCGCTTGCAATTCACCTTCAAGCAAGTAGCAGTCGAAACGCATGCAAAAGGTAGTTTGGTTCCTAGAAATGAAGAGGGGATGATTGGTAGTAGGCGAGGTCCAAGTTCTTGGGTGTTGACGGCCCGACACGTCAAACTTCCAACACGGAAACCACTTATGTAGCTTAATACTTGAAAGTCATATGTCTGTGAAATTGATTTGAGGGTTTGATTGAGTGTGAGGAGAGGATTTGTTTTTACGTTGATTTGAGGAGCTTTAGGGTTTTTAGATATTTGGTGTACGGGTGAAGAGCCGGGAGAACGGCGAGAAGGAAGAACGAGAGAGCGATGGAGCGAGGAGGAGCGATGAGAATTGGGAGGCGAGATTCTGGTGCTCGCAAGCATTGAATGCTCACACTAATCTCACCCACCGCACCCCCTACTCTCTCTCTCCTCCCTCATTTTAATGGTGAGATCGGTGTAAGCATTCAATAGCACTGTGAGCATTAGCAACTTTACTCCAATGAGTGAAACGGGCGACGATGTGGGAAGCGAGGAAAGAAGAGGGACTTCGTCAAGGGCAAAAATGAAATTAAAAAATTAAACGGAGGCAAAAGTCGGCCCACACTACTTTTATGAACGGTGTTTCCAAACCGGACTTTCGTTTATAACACTTTATAGGCTTTTTGGGACCTTGTCTCGAACTCACTTTCTTAGCATATTCTTTGTGTTGACACTTGACATTATTACTACCCAACAATTTTGTGCGGGGAAAATACAGGTCCAACCCGATCGTCTGGCCACCATTGAATAGTGCGTCTTGTTAAATAGTTAAAATCATTTGGGGCCCACTTTGCAAATTAATCTGAACCATTCAATAGTCGTACCATTGAATGGTACGTACCACTCAGATTTTTCCGGAAAATCTTATGAAAATATGGGCGATGGGCCACCAATACCACGTGTCCATTTGCACAAGCATCCCACTTTCATTTTAAAGTGATTTTGTCTCGTCCTCATGCATGTTGTTCTTTCAGGTGATTTTGGGGAACCATGTCGTCATGTTCATTGTTCTTTTTCATTATTTTAAAGGTAAATTCATATTACATACCAAGAGTGGGCAATATGTTTTAAGAAAAATATCATATTTAAGAAAAAATATCAAGTCTAATTAAATGTTTTATGATAAGCCACAAACTTTATTCAAGTGATCCTATGACTAAATAAAAGATATGAGAGATTACCATATTGTCTTCAAGTTTATTTCTTTTAGAATTTTGTAAGGTCTTTAGAGCTCGGGTTAACTTTGAGGGTTTAGGGTTTTAAAAGGTGGATCAAGGTTTAGGGTTGATCATTTTGGGTTTAGGGTTTTAGAATGTCCTTGGGAGGAGCTTAGGGTGTAGGTCTCGGGTTTGGGCTTATATAGAGTTTAATTACACTTTGAATTTTAATTTTAGTCTATTATCATCTTGAACTTTATAATTAGCCAATTTCTCCTCGACGTTAGATTTTGGAATTTTTATCTATTTTTGTCACATGAACAACACGTAATGAATATTTAAGAGCTGATAAGGTAATTTATTCATAGTAGTGAACATTAATTGCTTTTTTTTTCTCTTTCTTCTCTTACCTTAGTTGACTCCATACACTTTATGTTTGAATTAGTCATGAGAGTGTAATTAGTAGGCACCAAAATATTGGCTTTACTCCCAATTTATCAAGACAAAATTATCTTTTTTGCCCTCATGCGGTTGTCATGTATCTTGTCTATGTGATCGAGATGAATGAAAATTTAATCCCAGCGATGGGAAAAGCGTATTTATAAAAGTTGAGTATTGACTAAAAAATTAAAATTTGAAAAGAATTAGCGCTCTATACAAGTTCAGTGAAAATTCACCAAATAGGTCTTTAGAAGAACAACCGCTGGAGGCCCGGTGGAGCAATGCTCGAACCCACCTTGATTGGGTTAAAATCCCTTCGCATGGTTAAATTCTAAAAAAT
Organism: Gillenia trifoliata; assembly: GCA_018257905.1. Lineage (NCBI taxonomy): Eukaryota > Viridiplantae > Streptophyta > Magnoliopsida > Rosales > Rosaceae > Gillenia > Gillenia trifoliata. Next base: position 13,836 of record JAEHOF010000137.1, on the reverse strand, counting down.
TGGGCGAAGAACCTTCGGTGTGCCACATGCCCACACAATTTGACTACTTTTCAAAATTTCCATCATAAACAAAAAGATTTGTGTCATGGGAAATATCTTAGTACTTTTTCATTTGCGTATGCAACTGAGTTCTACGGCCTTGTCAACTTGTTCTCTTCTAAGTTAACGTAGTGTCATTTTCTTACATGCACTCTTGACTCTTGACTGGTCGAATTCATGTGTGAACTTTGGGCTTTTGCTCTCATGGGATTGTATTGATAATATTATCCGTTCAAATTGGTAAAATTAGATAATAATATTTTGTTAAACATCTTTAATTAATCAAATATTTCTAAGGACTACAAATTGTACCCATCTTAATTTGTAGAAGGTAATTTGGGCGATGGTTTAAGCTTATATGTGACTTATATTTAGGTCCTTCAACTCAATTTTTAGTTCATGTAATCCTTCAACTTGACCATATGATGCGGGTCTCCTTTCCGTCATTTTCCTTTAAGTTAATCTGCAAGGGTAAGTTAGGAACTCACACCTCACATTTTTAAAATAAAAAGATAATTTGGAGCGATTAATAGTCCATGAAATTACCCAAACTTTACATGTAACTCCTTCCAACTCATTTTTTGGTATGCAAGTCATCTTCAAAATGAAAAATCAAAGATTTTATTTTTTTGACAAAAGCGATAGTAGTATTTCATTGATCAACCCAATCAAATACAAAGGTTAACAGTGGGTACATTGCTCCGGTGACCAATAAATTGATACGAAGTGAATTTGTACAAGCAACCAATACACATTAAACCCATATATGGTGACCAAATGCGAGCTACAAACCCCACCCATACAAATTTGTCACAAAAATGATAGGCACAGCAAATGCGCTATCGGTGACCACGGGATCATAGCTAATTAAGCCGAGGCCATGTAAAGGGTACACATACACAAACAACATATCCGAATGATACCATTGTGACGAAGATATGTGATATAAATAGGCAATTCCATCATTGAATAAAGTGTTTTATTCGGCACATTGATACTCACTTGTTAGAATCATATTAATTTTTTTAACATCAAAATTGATGAGTATTCGTCACCTTATTAACAAACACAAATTCCATGACTCAGATTGGAGAGATGTCATGGACAGAGAATACTAGCAGAAAAGAATCCGCATTACAACCACCGGTAATTTATTTTAGGACTTATTATATTTCACATACTTAAAATTTGGGGTAATTTTTTAAAAGAACTAGCTATGATGTTTTAGTTTTTCATTTTACATCATAAAATATTAAAACCGTCAATTACACCAGAGTTTCTCCAAGTTGATGATAAGATTCCTTTTTTTTATGGCCCTCACTGCATGCATGTCCCCGACTACGAGACGTAGGAAGCTTATTTTCCCAAGGATAATCACGTCTTCCCATTTGGTGAGTCACACTGTATCTGGCTTTAATAATTTGGGCGATGATATTTTTAACGTATTTTATTGTTTTAAAATAAAACATATGCTATTTAATTTTTCTTGGGCTTTTAAAAATAAAGACACATAATGTCATCTTTTGATTGGGCCAAATCAAAAAGTGAGTATATAAGTCTTTCACTGGTGAGTACCCAATATTAGGATATCTTGAGTCTTTGTTGGTGAGTGCTGTATACCAACTTTAATAATTTGGTCCAATGATATTTTAACACATATTTTATTGTTTTAAAATAAAACATATGCTATTTAATTTTTCTTGAACTTTAAAAATAAAGGAACACATGTCATCTTTTTATTGGGCCAAATCGGAAAGTAGTATATAGGGTACTCTGAAGTGAGTACCCAAGTATTATCCAAGTATTATCCTTTTCTAATGCTCATGAAGTTGATGGAAACGCAGATTGATAGGTTTCAAAATTTGGATCATAAAAATAATATAAATCAAACTATTGGAACCATCAGAAGCAGTCACTCACCACTTTTTGTTTGCTCTGTCATAGCCCATTATTACCCTTTTCTTTTCCTGCTAAATGAGTTAACTTCCATTTTCTCCACATGAACTATTACGCTAGTCACTTTACCTCACAATTTTTTTTCAACTCATTTGAACTACGAGCTATATAAAATTTGCCAAACTCTCTCATGAATTCATTTTCGTTGTAAAAGGACTAAATTAGCAGGAAAATAAGTGACAGCACGAAGATTCGGGTCAGAATCTTACAAGCATTCACATCTTCTGCGAATTTAATTTAATGATTAAATTCTTTTAATAATTAAATTTGTATAAACGTAAAATGATTATATAGCATTCATATCTCCACATTTTGGTGTCAAATTCAGTGCTATTTACAAAATGTCCCTCTCAGGAAAACGGTGACGTGGAGTGATGGTTACGTGATCCATGAATATGCTTAACTACCATGAACCCTCTTTGGCCTTTTCTGTTCTTTTGCCTATTAAACTTGCAAAGGGTTTCAGTTCTTCAATCCTCAAAAACCAACCACAATAACACACTCAAAAAAAAAAAAAAAACACGGGGATGAAAAACCCATCTCAAGAACAAATGCTGGAACTCCACAAGAGGCTGAGCCACGGATGTTCAAACCCTTGCAGCCAGAGGCGTTTTCCCTGTGAAGAAAAAGGTTAGTATTAAAAGAATGATGCTTGATCAAATTGTGCAATGGTTTTGGTCTGTTGCAGACACTACAGTACTTGGAGCCTCTGAAACCTCAAATGCCAAGAAAGATCGTCAGCAGCCACGTTTACCCTAGCCCACCATAGCATATGAGCCAATGACTAGATCAATGCAGAAGTTTTTGTATTTCTGCTAATGAATTTCTTGGGGATGTGTGTGTTGTAATTTCAGTGGCTTTCAAGTCATATAGTGCTGTTATTTCACTTTTGCTCTTTCTATCTGTTTTGATGAACTTTATAAATTCCATAATATAGGTTTTCAATTCATGATTAATCTGAAGTTTCTATGTTTCTTCTCTTTTTGATTAATTTGTAAGCTATAATACGAACGGTTCAGTGAACAGAACGGTTTTATGGGATACTAATTAGAGAAATCATATTTGTTAGCTATAATCCAAAAAAAAATCCCTTTCATTTGTACTCTTTTCCCTTATCTCTCATATGATAGAGGGAAGAAGAAAATTTATGGGGATGTCATTGGAGGTAATTACTTGAGTGTGTGATTGATTTGTGATCTGATATAAAATCTAAGCTTTTGCGTATGAAAATTAACTACTCCATCCTAAAGCCATTTATAAGAAATTGGATGCTCATTAGTCATTTATAAAGAGTGGAAGAAAATACGAAAAATTGGAAGGGTTCAATACAAGCCAGAAAAACTTAACCTACAAAACTGTTAGAGATGGCAAGCTAGAAAATAAAGAAAATTCTAGTATCTAAGGCGTTTCTATCTTCTTGGTAATTTCATGAATCTTGTTTTTCATATTTTTTTTTCACATCAAATAATCAGCGAGTCATTTGATAGTGACCCATAGATGCAACTGGGAATATTCTTTTTCATAACACACTTTCTCTGTTCTTTCCCCTAGAAAAAATGTTCAAGGTCCCCGCCCCATATGCATGAGTATAAAGTAAAATTGGAAGTGCAAAAGAAACAAAATCATTTGTCTTTTAGGTTAGATTTGGTTGAAAAAATTTTGAGTGGTCTGTGAGTATTTAATGGTAAATTAATTTAGATGGTATCGATTAATTTGCGATGAGTTTGAATGAATTTTGAAGCTGATAAATAGTAAATCATAATCCCCAAATTTTTACCTAGTTGGTTATATACATATATAAATGAAGTACACAAACTAAGTCCCACTCTTTTGCGATCTACATTTTTGCAGTTTAACTTCTTATAGAAACATGTAAGAATTGGTAAACTTGTGGTATGAGTTATATTTTCACATCCTACGCTTATTCTTCGTCCTCTGTTTTTTTTTTCTTTTTCCAAATTATTTTTCATACATACTCTGATATTGTTTGTGGGCTAACAGAATTATGTTATTTTATTCACAATCCAAATAAAATGGCACGATCGAAAAACAAGTCTTTCAGAAACTCCTTTATGAAAATCATGAATAAAAACTAGAAAGGGTATACGACAATATGAAGCATCCGAGTAATAACATAATGGAAAATGTACGTAAGTTAGCATTTAATGATCACAAACTCGAGCGTTCGCTCCGGCCCTCGAACAAAAATATTATCAATCCCAAAAGTGTCAGTTAATTCTGACAAACGAGGGAAGTCGGAAAAATTAAAGTGATCAGGTCACTATCGGTACTTTGTGAATAAAACAGATTGAGTTCAATGATCACATCTGCAATTCATGACTGGTATGGCCCAAAATCTCCAATCAGATCTTTCAAGTTTCCATTTTTGTTTTTTAAAGGAAAAAAATGCAATCCGTCTAATTAAGCTTCACCATACAAGCCCCAACACATAATATTTCAGTTTGTGAAAATCCCTTACGTTTTCCTCCGTTTCCTTCCTTTTCTCTAGAGCCTAGAGCCATGTAGGAATTCGTTGGTCTAGTGGCCAGCGAATCAGGTGATGCAGCCGGAATTTTCACCCGACTCGGAGCTCCGGCGTGGCGGCGGCATGGAAGTGTGATAAACAGTCAGGTGAAAGTTTGAAAGAATGGGTTTTGATTTATAAAAGCGGTATATTTGTATTATTAGCTAAAGTGAAAGGGTAAATTTGGTATGAGAATGTTCATTCCAGGTTTACCATTTTCAATCAAACCCCTCTGTCAGGTTTGATTCCACCAATTTTATGAATAACATTCTGATTGTTGGTGGATCCCTTTAATTTTGATTCCTCCATCTTTGGTAAACGGAGATTTTGGATAAAGATAGTGCGCCTTTGTCAAGAGAAAGGAGCCTTTGAAGGAGCTTTGTCAAAGTAGAAACTAAAAAACAAGAGAAGAAATATGAAGATTGAGAAGCAAACATTGTTGGGCGGCGCGGTGAGAATTTTGTAAGCTTGCCTTACTTATTGGCGAGCATAGACTATATGAATCAATGGGTGCTTGATGCAGTGCACCCGCTGTATGACTTCCCAACGTCATTGGTTTTCATCCTTCAAGAATCTCAGGAGCGGTATATGGGTGATGATAATCCATGCAGCGAAAGGAATAGGTAGTGTTAGAATTAAGCACCATGATGGTGTAGTCAGAAATTACAGGGTAAGTATGTTCGGATCTCAAGAAGAACTTAATTTCTCTAGGCACCCTTGAATCTCAAGGTTGCAAGTTTTATTCTGAAGATAAGACACTAAAAAAGAGTGAGTTAGAGGTGCATTAGTAATAATGAAGGCTCCTCGAAGAGGATTGCTCTGTTGTTAAGGGCATCTGGAGACTCGGATAGCTATGGTGGCAAAATATGATCAAGCGATACATCTTCTTTGTGGCATATGAGGTTGGGACATGTGGGGAAACAAGGCGTTGCAAGGATTGATTAAACAAGGGGTTCTAGAAGGAGCCAGAGTGGAAAAATGGAAAGCTTTTGTGAACAGCTTGCATTCTTGGAAAACAAACAAAGGTTAAGTTTGGTACGGCAATACATCAAACTAAAGATATATTGGAGTATGTACACTTGGATATGCAGGGACTTTTTGCAGAATGAATATCTAGGAGGGGAAGAGATGGTTTGTGTCATTCATTGATGATTATTCACGAAGATCATGGATTTATATGATGAAACTTACAAACATGGGAGTGCGAATATCTTCTTAGAATGGAAGAACACGAGTTGAGAGGAAAGCGGGAAAAAAATTAGAATGCAAGAAGTGATAATGGTGGGGAGTATACTTGATCCATTATTCGAGATAACACAGCGGGAAGGAATCACTCGTCATTTCGGTGTGAAGGAAACTCCCCAACAAAATGGGATTGCGAACGGTTAAATCGAACAACACTAGAAAAGGTAAGATGTGTATGCTTTCACAGGCAAAAAACTAAATAAAAGTTTTTGGGCGAAGCATTAAGTTATGCGTGCCATATTTTAAATGTCTTCCTTGGCGGCCTTGAATGGTAAGACCCCAATGGATTGTAGTGGAAACATAGCTCAAGACTATGAAAGACTAAGGGTGTTTGAATTGTGATGCTTACTACCATGTGAGAAGAAAACAAACTTGATCAGGAGCAAGGAAAGCTATCTTCCTAGGGTTTAATAGTGGTGTCAAAGGGATTCGGATTATAGACCGCAGTTTCGGGAAGGTTATAGTGAGCGAGAAATGTAACGTTTAATAGATCTCATATGAAACTTAGAGAAGATATAGAGTCGCTGTCCATGAGGTGGAGCTATCAAATAATCGGCGAGAATCAAAGCATTGTAGACAACATCCATAATGAAGAACAAAGATTATCGACCAAGAAGAGGGCAAAGAAGAAGACGATTAGCCAAATGATGACGTCCCAGCTCAAGAAGAATGTATTGCCAAGGGAAATGGAAGAGAGAGGTTGTGCTTCTGCTAGATTCAAAGAATTGCATTTCATGTATGGCATATGCATTACCGGTAATTGAAGTTGATATCATACAAACTTTCTTTTGGAAACGGCAAGTTGTTTAGAAGCACGACAACGCGTGAAGCTATGAATGATGAGATGTTGTCATTAAAAGAAAGAATAAAACACAGGATTTAGTGGAGTTACCTAGGGAAGAAAGGCCATTGGATGCAAGGTGGGCATATGCCAAAAAGGATGGTATAAGAAGTGAAGCAAATTAGGTAGGTTCAAAGCAGGACTAGTGGCTAAGAGTGTGCTTCAAAAGGAAGGAATAGATTACAACGAAATCTTCTCACACATTAGTGAAACATTCATCCATTCGTATTTTACTTACCTTGGTGGCGCGGTTTGATCTCGAGTTAGTCGGATGGATGTAAGCGCTTTACATAGGTATCTATGCGAAGAGATTTACATAAGGCAACTTTGAAGAAGGTACGAAGAAAAAGGAAAGGATGATTTGCAATTACTGCCAAGCTCAACAAGTCACTATATGGTTTTAAAACAATCAGAGACAATGGTACTTGAGGTTTGGTAAGTTTATGAAGGATCATGACTACACTAGAAGTCGATAAGTCATTGCGTATATCCTGAAATTAAGTGAAGGAACATATGTCTACTTATTGATTTATGTGGATGATATCTTTGATTGCCTCAGTGATACTTGGAAATTACAAAGCTCAAAGCTTATATGCGAAAGAGTTTGGAGGATGAAAGGTCTCGGTGAAGCAAGAAGATTTTGGGAATGGAGATCACACGGAATAGGAAGAAGGTCCACAGTGTATTTATAAACCGGTATTTGGAAAAATTTGCTACACAAGTTTGGCATTCATGGTGAAACCAAACTTTTGTAAGTATACACTTTAGCTCTCCATTTTAAGTTGAGCACTCAATCATGCCCCTAGAGTGATGAAGAAAAGGCTAAGATGCGAGGATATTCCTTATTCCCAGGTCTAGTTGGAGGGCTGATGTATGCCATGGTGTGTACTCGGCCCAGATCATTGCTCGAAGCGGTTGGATTAGTGAGTAGGTTTATGTGCATAATCTGGTAAAATGCATTGGGAAGGCTTGCCAAATGGATATTGAGATATCTACATGGAACAAAGGAATCTTGGAATTTTGTTTTGAACGAAATAATAGAGAATTTAATAAGTTCTCTATTGGTTATGTGGTTGATTTTGCTAGTGATTTGGACAAAGAATTGACCACGTGGTATGTATTTACTATGGCAAAGGTCCTATATGTTGGAGATCCAATACTACGGTAAGTCATTTGCTTTATCAACCATGGAAAGTGAATATGACAATGGCTGAGGCAATTAAGGAGGCTATTTGGACACTTGGTTTGATGCTTGATTTGGGTGTAAAACATGGCAAGTTGGATGTATTGTGATAGTCAAAGCGCCATTTACTTGGCTAAATATCAAGTGCATCATGCAAGGACCAAGCATATAGATGTGAATATTATTTTGTTCGAGAGGTTATATTTTGAAGGTGAAATCCTTGTTAAGAAGATTGCTTGACTAATAATCCTGGCGATATGTTAACAAGGTAGTTGGTGTATCAAAGTTCAAACATTGTTTGGATTTGGTGCATATGAGACAAGTTTAAAACTTGTCAAATGGTGGGCATTAGGCGATTTGTAGTCTCTAGTTGGATTTCCACCAGGGTGGAGATTGTTGATTTTGGTATAGAATCCAGATGTAGTCTGGCAAAGTTAGGAGTCCTAGTTGTAATAGGTATGGGAAACTTGGACGCAAGTTTCCAGCTAGGTTTGGATTCCAACTTAGTTTAGGATTAGGTTTGTAACTAGTATAAATATATATAAACCTTAACGTTAGGGTGAGTGAAGCTAGAGATTTTGTGAGTCAAGAGAACTAGGGCGTGTGTGTTTGTGAGTTCTTTTGTAATCCCTTTATTAGTTAATAAAGTGAGCTTCCTTTGTTCATAAGTTTGTGCGATTGTTTTGGTTTGATCTTGATTGAGTTCCAACAATGCGTAATTAATGCGAAATATTACAATTAACCCTCATCTTCCCCAGAGAAATTAAGATAAGCTTACTGATGATGGACATTGTGAGTTGTTTCTTGCTTTTGATATATTTTTATGGACCGGCTGCGGACAAAAAAACGGCTGTTTTCTTTTTATTTTGGATTAATTGGTAAGCAATATTACAACGGGTTAGAGTGAAGATTTAGCGCACCAACAAAATGAATAAAACAGATTGAGTTCAATGATCATCTGCAATTCTGGACTGGTATGGCCCAAAAATCTCCAAAATCAGATATTTCAGGTTCCATTTTTGTTTTAAAAAGGAAAAATGTAATCCGTCTAGTCAGCTTCACCATGAAACCCCAACACATAATATTTCCGGTTTGTGAAAATCCCTTGCGTTTTTCCTCCGTTTCCTTTTCTATAGAGTCAGAAGTGATGTAGGAATTCATCTACAAAAAGTTGAAGAAAATGAGCAAAATTGGAGACCACCATTCTAGTTGTACAATCGAAAATAGAGAAGGCAAACGTTTAAAGTGCATAAAGTTGTAAGCCAAAAGAGTCTAATCAGAACGAAATGACTGTCTTTCTCCTAATTTCTCTCTTGTCTATCTTCATTTCATATTTTATTTTCAACACCTATTTTATTCTTTAGATTTATTTGGCTCCAAGGAGTCCTAGAGTCTTTTTCTGGTCAATAAAAATTACAGTGGAGTCACATTATTGTAGATAAAGGAAGGGAATGCATCAAAATTCATGCATATATGGGAGGGGAAAAAGAGAAGATAAGTAATCCGCTTCTGATTTCTCTCCTCTGCAAAGTTTTAATCAAAGAGACTAAAGAATCATGTGCTGTGTAAGCTGCTCCATCCCTCCCTCTTGGTTTCTTTCATATTGCCTAATATGTCAACGTCATGGTACCTGACGTATACCTGCTGACTCTGAAGTACCTTTGACTTGGCATTTGTTTGAAAAATTCTCTAGTATTGATAATTGATAATCGGCACATAAACCAAGGTCATAAATTTCGTAAGGTTATTGGAATGATATTGTTATTCCCTGCCAATTATTATACTATAAACGTCTTGTTATAGTATAGGCACAAGTTATTATTAGTGGACGTTATGAAATTATCCATTATCATTATTCATTTTGGGCTCTTTACATTCACATTTAATAGTGTTACAACATGATGTTTAACATTAATTTAACATGAATTATAAGAAAACTAAGTTACACAATAATGCGTTGAAGGTTACAATCTATGGTTACATAATAATGGTAAGGTTATAGTTAATAGCAGGAGTGACATTGTTATTATTGTAACAAGTTTGATTTTTACATTGTGAACATCATATTAATTATACCGTCAACAGATATTATGCATGGACGTAATTACATTACTAAACATTGTTCGATTAAGAGGGACTGGTAGTATGATATTTTCAAATGGTACCATAGACTAATAGTAATCTTTTTGGAATAGAGCAACTTACGCCAAAGCAGTTTTACACACACATAGCGTAGCGTCTCGATGCAATAATGTAACATTATGTAGAGAGAAACTTCTGGCATTCACATTATATTATTAGAACGGGAATCATAACAATAGCGATAAACTCATTCCTCGTAAGTCATTTTCATCCTAGAATGCATGGGGAAACTAAGTCTAGATCTGGCCAAAAGATAAAATAAATAACTGATGAAGTTTGGCAGTCTTTCTAGTCGGTTGGCAAATATTGGCGAACAAGGGAAGCGGATCCACAACAATAAAGCAAATGAAAAATGTTTCTACATTAATAATACATTATGGAGGGGAATATTCCCTTCATGTACATCCAACTTTTTTCGATTACTTAAGTCGCAAAGGAAGGCTCTGACTTAAGCAAAATTGATCGCAAACACCAAGTTGAACACACCCTCTAAAACAAGAAAATATGACAACGAAGAAAATGGAGAATCCAAAGGAGATGGTGAAGTTGAACATCGACAACATCGACAAGACTGATCAGGCTCCACTGATGCTTTTCAAACCAAAACCTGGGAACTAATTCCAGCAAAGAGGGAGGGTTGGTAAAGGCCATGGCGGTTGGTCGTTTTAGTCCAAATTTGCTCTGCTTCTGCTGACCGTAGTAGTAGTACTCCTTCCACTTCTACTTCTACAGGTCTCGAAACCAAACCGAAACCCTACTATGCTGATATGTAAGGCAGATGAACAAACCCTACAGTGTTTATCAATTTAGCCTCCATATATATTTAACATACAATAAGGCTTCAATGTTGGTTAGGTTTCTGTAACGTTTAAATTTAAATAAAATTAAGACATGCAAATGTAGTCTTTTTGGTAATTTATGCAAATGTAGTTTATCATGCTTTGAGGAATTATGTTATCCTACTAGAACATTGGTACGTGGTATAGATACACTAAATTTTATGAGTATCGAAAATGTATAAGTCATGTGTGTATAATTTCACATTTTATAATAAAGGTGGACGATATAATTGATATGTCATATTTTAGCATAGAACTGGACGAGCAGCTCAGATTGATGAAATATGGCTTAATACCGTTTTATGTGGTGAATAGTGTTTTTGGAGTTTGTTTCTAGCCCAATATACCTATTCGGAAATGGACTATAAAAACTCCAAAAAAAAAAACTATTCACGCACAATACACTCCAATCTGAGATACTCTTCCAGACTTCCAGTTTAATACGTCATACTTCTAAGTATATTAGTAAATAAAAAAAACTTGTAAGTATATTAATAAAAAAAAATACCCATTATAGCTTAATTAAGTACAATAATAACGTCATGTGACTGTTTAACAGATACACAGAAAAGTTGCTCAACCAAACGGATTCTACTTGCATGGTACAAACCATTTAATGGTGTGCTCATTGAATAATTTAAAATTTATTTATGATCCATCGTAAATTAATTTAAAATCATTCAATAAAAAAGCAAAATTTTTCCCAACCAAACCTCTGTCGAAATAAAATAGTCATAAGTTTCTGCGATTTTATTCACTGTTCTTAAGGGACATTTTTCAGCAACTTTAAATTAACTTTCCGCAATCTTTGACTATAAAAACCGAAACGGTATTTCAGGTCCCACTTGGTCCATTGTGCCGCAATGTGAAGCTTAGAGCAAGTCCAGCGGGGGCTTTTGCTCGGGGGGAGGTGGACCAAACAGGCCACATTGCTCGGAGGAGCAGCTCCAGCGTGGGGCTACCCGAGGGAAAGTGGGGGCTCGAGCAGCAGGCTTGTGAGAAATCGACTGCCCGAGAGCCCGATGGATGTGACGTCATCCTGGCGTCAGCCTAACGACAACTATGTCTCCCTCCCTCTGCACCTCTTTCTTCTCCGTCTCCCTCCGTCTCCCTCCGCCAAAAAAATTCACAACTCTGGTCGACTCGCCGATACGGCGCTTCTGCGCGTCGTCGATGGCCAGAACGATCGGCACCGACATATTCACGACCGACCCGTCATCGAGTCGGAGCGAATTGAAATGAAGAGTTTGGAGGACCAGCCTTCGCTGATCACGTGAACCCATTGGAGGTCGATCCTTGAAAGCTTGATCCTGGGCAGCGCCGCCGCCTCTTTCTTCGTCTCGCCCTTCTTCGACTCCTCGACGAAGAGCTCGACGAGCTTCCCGCCGTCTGGCTCGATCAACCCGTTTGAAATTCGGAGCCTCTGGCGGGTTCTGGGCTTGGACCCGAGATGGGTTGAGAGCTTGAGGGCCGGGGCGAAATGGGTAGTTGACGGTTTGGGGAAAGAGTGAGAGGGATAGGGGGTTTTGACGAAAAGAGTGGCCATGGACGCCATTGAAGGAGGTGACAAAGGTCCAAAGGCCTTTTTTTTCTTTTTTTGGTTCTCTGGCTCTCTGCTTCAGAGCTTGTGAATTTTTTTTGCGGTGGGAAGATTGGATTGGTTTGGTGGGGAGGAAATGGAAGAAGTGGTAAATTTGTGGGGGATGGATTGGAATTTTGGGAAGCAGTAAAGTGGCAGGGGTGGATTGGAATTTTGGGAAACAGTAAAATTATTAATAATTATTTTATAAATAAAAAAAATATTAATATTTTATTGCCAATTGCCAGGGCAACTTCAGTGTAGGGGTGGAGATGCAAAAAGCAATTGCCAGGGGAATGCACTGTTCATTAAGGCAATTACTGGTCACTGAGGTGGATTAAATAGTGAATTGCCTGGGGGGAGGGCTCCTACACTGGACTTGCTCTTATAGTGCAAAGAAAGCCAAAAGCCACCTGTCTCTTGGATGGACTCATTACTTCTGGACAAGTAATCATCTAGAAAGATTCATCAATACACATGGGATTTAACTTTTTTTTTCTTTTATGTAGAATATTGGATTTAATTCGTTGCTTGCCAGGGTGATAAAATGACTGAGACAGCGATCCATTTGGTTTTTGAGATTTTAGGTGTAATCTATATTATTAAGGCAGAAAGACCTAAGTTTAAACTTTTATAAATTACTAAAAATATTTTTTATTACAGATTATAAAAAATAAAAAAATAAAAAAAGTAGGGACATAATAATAAAAATATTAAAATGAGTGGAAAAGAGAGGTGGAGGAGAGAGAGAAAAAATAAAAAAAATTAAAACAAAATGACTTAAGTTTAAATTTTTATAAAATACCGAAAATACATTTTGTTACAGATTATAGAAAAAATAAAAAAAGTAGGGACATAATAGTAAAAATATTAAAACGAGCGGAAAAGAGAGGAGGAGGGGAGAGAGAGAAAAAAATTAAAACAAAAAAAAAAGATAATCCAAACCAAAATGACATGTTGACAAAAAAAAAACCCAAAATAGCATGATTCCCTCGGTAAAAAATCACTCATTACAAAATCATTTTTTTAACAAAAAAAATGAGATAATTATCCTCCTATTTCGCAAAAAAGGAGACAATTATCCTTCTAGACTGAGCAGTTATAAGTTAAACACGTTGAAAAAAGAAAAAAGTAGCGTTCAAATTTGAAACTGCTATTTGCAATTGCGAATGAGTTTTATTTCTTGTCCTAAAAAACTAAATCGTCTCCACTCTCCCGCAACCGTTTCTCCCACGACGACACGCTCTTGGTTTCTCCACTAATCCACTTCGTGATACCCTTTGTTACAGATTATAAGAAAATTAAAAAAAAATTTAAAAAGTGGGGACATAATGGTAAAAATATTAAAATGAGTGGGAAAGAGAGGGGGAGGAGAGAGAGATAATAGAAAAAAAAATTAAAACAAAAAAAGAGATAATCCAAACCAAAATGGCATGATTCTCTCTGTAAAAAACCACCCATTACAAAATAATTTTTTTAACAAAAAAG